>JAYKAV010000324.1:11530-127622 GCA_035582835.1 Phoebastria nigripes
ATTTTGTTGAATTCATTACTAAGCAAAACTTACTGGTGCTGAGCTCTGCGTTCCCCAAGCTTGCTATACAGGTCTATGAACTTATTATGCATATTTATTTTATTTACGATAAAGAATATCAGCTAAAACTAGATAACGTTTGTCATGGTTTAACCCTGGCAGCACCTAAACACCACGCAGCCGCTCGCTCACCCCACCGCTCCGGTGGGATGGGGGAGAGAATCGGGAGGGCACGAGTAGGAAAACTCGCGGATTGAGATACAAACAGTTTAATCATTGAAATAAAACAAAGTAGAACAGTAATAGTAACAGTGATAACAACAACAACAACAACAATATACAAAGCAGGCGATGCACAATGCAATTGCTCACCACCCGCCGAACCGAACAAGAGCCTGGGACCCTGGCCCCCCCCGCCCCCTTAGTTTTTATACTGAGCATGACGTCGCATGGTATGGAATACCCCATTGGCCAGCTGGGTCAACCACGCCGGCTATGCTCCCCCCGCCAGCTTCCCATGCACCTGGCAGGGCATGGGAGGCCAAAAAGTGCCCGGTGGGAGCACCACCCAGCAGGACACAAAACATCAATGGGCCATCAATGCTCCTATTATACCAAACCCAAAACACAGCACCCCCTCCCCAGCTACTGGGAAGAAAGTTAACTCTGTCCCAGCTGGAACCAGGACACGTTATTTATCAAAATACTACTTAGAAATTTTTTCTCCTAAAATAAAATAGAAAGAACAGTACATAAACTCCATGTAACAGTGTAATAAACTTTCTTGCATATCAAGTATATATTGAATTATCTTGAGATGATCATCAAGATGTATTGAATCAAGTGGTAAATATTGATTGAGTCAAGGCTGAGATTAATATTTACCTCAAGGGTCAATAAATTTTGATGTTGACTGAAATGTGAAGTCAATATATATATTGTTAATACATTCTGAATGCATTCAGCAGAAATAGCTGGAAATCTGTTCTATAACCCTAGGGATCCCAAGAGACACCTTCCTTCCAGCTAATACTGCAAAGGAAAAACAAGAAATGGAAGAAAGTGACCCAGTTTTAATTAGTCAGTCAAATACATATGCACACACATGCACTTCGTATCTGATGGATCAGGACAGGTGCAGCAAGAACTTTCTAGAGGGTTGGCCCAAAGTTATACAACATCTCTGTGAACGCCTAAGGGATCACAAACCTCCTCTCCCCACTTTGGTTTCAAGTATAAAGTGCATTTATTTGACTGTGCTTTATGTACCATAAATATAAATGAATGGGTAAGTAAGTGTTTAAAAAAAAAAAAAATACCCAAGGATCCCCTGCCCTCCTTCCCGAATACTCTAGTATGTACTACTGTGTATACTACTGTGGAGAGTGAAGAATGGGACAGGTTTATATCATGTTGCTCAGTGTATTATTGGCAGTTGAACAAGCACTACAGCGCTGAGCATCATGGCAAAACTACTGTAGATGTTATTCCAGCCAAACTCTGATTCAGCCAATCAAGATAGTTTTAGCCCTTTGGTTCACATAAATAACTAGGGAAAGGCATTCATGGGGCTGATTTTAATGAAACTGGGACATATTCATGTGGAGAGAGAGAAAAGGAGAGGAACTACCCCTTCCCTCCCCATCTGTAAAATGAGTTGGCAAGTCTGAGTTTTGCTGAGTCTATTTGTGTGTGAGATCCTTTGCGTGCCATTTTTCCTCCATGCATCTGTTTTGTTGTTACTAAACTAAACAAAAATATCACCTTTCATAAAGCATGTTCGATCTTCTGTTGGAAATGGGCATCTGTCTTATGCATGGCTTTGGAAAAAGTCCTAATCTGTTACACAGCATGACTGTTTTTTTTTCTGGACTCACAGCTTTGATCAAGATGTGGTACAAAGGAAACTTAAAAATATCTTAGAAAACAACATTTATTTTGTGAGGTTTAAGATACTAATGGAAAGAAACTGAGGTTAAATCTTTGCTGACCAAACTGTCTAGTTCCTGCAAATCATATGCTCTGTTTACAAATGGGATGAGATAGTTACAGTGTGCCGGCCCAAGTGAAGAGTTAAAACTCAGCTTTAGCTTTGAATTGCCCTGTTTTTAAGGTTAAGTCTTACAAATGCTATTTTAATGAACACTTTGCATCTAATACAGTTTCATTTGAGTGAGAATGTAGCTGTGTTATTACAACACTGCCAAACATTCCTGCTATTTCCATCTCTCATTAAAATAATAAAATGTAGTCATAAACTGTTGCTAAGGACAGAGGTTAGCTCAGAGTAAGATACTCATTTAGCATTTCAAGAGTTACACTGCACCGGAATGGCACTGCGTTCCTTGCAAAAGCAAGAAGAACAGGCAAAGGAAACCTTTGAGTCGTGCTTAGTCAGTGTGCAAGAAGTAACGCGAGAAATGAGTGCAGTTCAAAGACTGAACGGGAGATGAACCCTAGCCTGCTTCAGCACAGTGAAGAGCTAGAAAAAAATTCAACAACAGTAGTCTTGTTAATATTTTAATCTGTTGCTGTAGGCCTTCTTGAAATAAAGATTGTAATGGAGCTGGAGTTCCTAATTTTTAGGGTTTTTTAAGAACTTTTTGTTTCATTTTAATTTGTTTTCATCTTAATGTATACACTCACATTAATGTTTAAAAGAGACTCCCTGCTTTTTGAAGGTAAGAGTGTGTCTTGAACTATGCAGCCAAACCTTCTTCAATTAAAACAGTGAAGGATTTCTGGACAGACTTAACTGGACATATCAGAATTAGAAAATGAGTTGTTCCTTCCCCTTACTCTTTTTATGCATATGCAGTTACTTTGCTAGAGTTTCAAGTGTAGAACTGAGAATTTGTCCAAAGAGTTAGACCAGTAGGAGCAAAGTCAAACCCATTTGAGTGATGTATGTTAATCTTCTACTCCTCTGCTTGAGTTGTCTGATTATCAGTTACAGTTCCTAAAACAGTAAGTTTAGTAATCCAAGAATTTAATGGCACAAAGGTCAGTATTCCATTTGTCAGTCAATTTGCAGGACCTTTGATGTCATCCTACTTTGTCATCTTGCTGTGAGTGTCGTTCATTTTCCTTCTCCAAAGTATTCTTTTGTTATCTTATGGAAGAGTTGGTATCATTGCTACTTACTGCATCCGGTAATTCAATTTTTTTTTCTGCTCTTCCTCCTTGAGGTTTTTGTTTGTTTGTTTTTGAGTTAATGGTAATTTAACAGTTCAGTATAAACTTGCCATTTCACATGTCTCTTTAAAAAGAAGCCTGTTAAGACACCACTAGTCTGCATTAGAAATATTTTTGTCCATGGTCAAAAATAACTGGTAACTAGAGAGGCTGAACTTCACCTGTTATCCAGAGAGCATTCAGTTGTTTGATCCCTAGTTCTGCGGTGTTGAGCAACCTGTTCAAGGTTTTTTGTGGTTATGATGAGTTATTAAATGTACATCACACTGTCGTCATGTCATGGTTTAATCAAATTCAGAGCAATCGCATCTCATAACAATGTAAGATAAAGCAACCTATGAACATAAGGGGCAACTTTTTTCCCTTGTTTGTGTTGGATAAAATCCTGCAGGCTTTGCTTTCAGAGATCCTTATTTGAAGGTGGGAAGTGGACCTGATCTGTTCACATGCAGTCTGTACAAATACATATCTCCTGGGACCAATGACCTCTCTTCCTTCCATGCCACCAACTGCTTTTAAGGACTTCTGTCTTTGCTCCACTTTTTCATTTCTTGGTGTTTGCTTGTCATTTGACTGATGGCAACATAACTCAATAAGCCGGTGCCTCTGTCCATTGTGCCCATTGCAAAGACTGAGGTATGAATTCCAGCAGCCTTTGAACATGCATTACCAAGCTGTGAGAGGTTTAGATGGCTTTGAAGAGTAAAAGATGTCTATGCAACCTCAGTTTCAACAAATACATCTCTGCTTAAAACAGAATCTGGTTTTGTTTCATACTATTTCTTTTAACAGCTAGATTACACTTCCCATAGACTAAATTTGATAGCTCAGTAATAAAGGGAAGATGAAAAGCTTGCATCTTGAAAGCAATTTCCTTCCTAATTCCCAGGTGGTGGAACTGTGGATATAACTTGTTGTCCAGCAGCTATCTTTTCCAGCCAAGCCGCTAGCTTTATGGGATAATTATCCTAGCTGACTGACTTCTCCAAGAGAGAAATCATGGGGGAATGCTAAGACCTCCTAATGACGATTAGTAGTCTTCCAAAGTCTTAACAACCTAGTACAGATACTGCTTTCCATAGGTGAAGTTGGCTGGTTATCTTCTGGTTTCAGTTGGTCCTCTCTTTTAAATCTAAACAGTTCTTTTGTGAAAAATTGAAAGTACAGAGAAGCCCCCAGACCATCTGTCAAACATTGTTTATAATGCACTTTCCTTTCTGTAAGTGACAAAGTTCAGGAAGAAATTCTAGATAAAGAAAACAAAAGCTTTTACTGAAGGCCTTGAGATTCTATCTCTGGCATTGGTTTGAAGAAAAAGAATAAAATCAGGTCCAATGGTAAAAACAATAGTCTTGAAGATGGAAAGTTACCTCTCTGTTTTAGCAAACTGAATGCAACTTTTTTCTTACTATTTACATTCAAATAGTGAAGAATGTAATTTATGCTACTTATTTTAAACTGGTTTAGGCTAGTTTCAACCTTCTGCAGATGAATTGTTGCTGTGGTGTGTGCATGAACAAATGTATGTATTCTGATTGATCAAGAAGGAAGAAGGGAATGGCATGTGTTCATGCATGCAAAAATCTCCTGTGTCTGCACCTGACACTGTGGGTATGCTTGTATCTACTAGTGCTCAGATGTTGCTCACCTAATTTTTCCTTCTAGTGAAACAAAGAACACACTAGAAATTGCTTGTGGAGGACTTCTTTGGACATATCTGGATCAACTGTCTCCATGGACAGGTTGATTTAGTGAAGAAACAGTAGACAGCATTTGAGTAATTTTCTTAATTTCTCCTTTTCTTGTGTTGGTATATCACTTGCCTGAACACCTTTGCTAATCAGTCTTGCCTAACGTCCTAAAGAGGCTTACGATGTTCTTGTAGTTACTAATCATCTGTGAGACTGATCAGTTCATCAGGGAAGATACTCCCCTCCTTTAACAATGAATTCTTCTTTTTTGCTATGTCAATAATCTCCTCAGCACACTTCCACATAGCTGACTTAACACTATTCAGCTTTCTCATCTATTACATAGTGGGTAATACTACAGATTGGTGGTAGCGTTTGATGTGCCAGAGAAACCATCTTCCCCTTTTTCCAAAGGCAGAATGTGGGAAACATCTGTGTACTAAAAGTATTAAGATCTGTGGTCATTTTGGTCTTTTATAAAATAATTTAGATTGGAGGGAACCCTCTGTTAAATGTAGGGCCAGCTTATATCAGGTTGCCCAGGGCCTTCTCCAAGTGAGGTTACGGAATATCCATCCTTGGAGAGGAGATGTTCAGACTTCTTCAGCAATCTGTTCCTATGTTTGACATCCCTCATTACAAAAACTTTTTCATAGTATCCAGTTGGCATTTCCCTGTTGGAACTTACATCTGTAGCTTATCACTGTGCATCTTCAAGAAGAGTCTGACTCAGTCTTCTTTATACGTTATCATTAAATATCTTTGCACCAATGAGTTTCATTAGTAGGGGCTGAGAACTTTGAAATGAAATCTAGGATCTCACAGCTGGGAGGAAAGATGAAGATATTGAGAGAAAATGTAGACATAAGAAAGCATTTCTTGAACTTCTGTAGCTCAAACTATCTGTGACTTTTTAAGTTTTTATATGCTGTAAGTTGATAAATGTAAATGTAGATACATACAGCATGTGTGTGTATCTTGTTCCAAGACCCTGACGTGGAATATGTGATCTTGAGGTTAATTGCAAAGCTTCTGGGACTTCAACAGAATGACATGTTGTTTTTCTTCACATACTAGCACCCTTTGACTTTTTTCAGAGCTTTATAACATCTTTTGGGAATCATGACACAGCAGTTGAGAGAAGTTGGTCAGGGGATACTCATGGGCATTGGAGTGTCTGTCTGGTCTGAATGCCACAAAGTCCTCCTGAAGTAAGTCTGTGTTCAGTTCCATGAAACACCAGTGTAAAACTTAGCTTTTAAATTATTAAACTTGAATCATACGTTTTAGGATTATTAAGTGTTATTACATGTTATTATATGTTATTATTGTTATTAAAAACTGTAAGAGTTGCACTTGGTTGGAATACAGGACATGAACTTAATACATGGATTAACTACACCCAAAAAAATACAGCTACAACTTTAATGCTGTTTCAAAGTTGAAGGATTGATGCCCCAAACTTTTATCTGCTTGAATCAATCAGTTGATGTAATTTGTTTCCTTGAAGACCAAATATAGCAACGTTCTTTACTGGTTTTGAATTCAAAAGAGTCACCATGTAATTAAACTGGGATGTTTTATTAGGTGACTGTTTTCAGTACACTGGAGTAGCAGAAAATATTCCACATTAAACAGTTAAGAGACTAAGAAAGAGACAACAGTGCATTGCATCCATCCAGAGAGAAACAAAGTATGAGAATAGAAATAAATGTAATGGAGACTGTTAAATTGTTTGTAATTGCATCAAGAGAAAGTTTTAGTTTGGGTAGCAAAGGAGATGCTCCAGAGCTGAGTAAACTAAAACTTCAAAGCTTTTTTTTTTTTCTTTTTAATTTATGATGCTTTTTAAATAGTGTTGGCTTTTGGGGTTTTTTTTGTTGTTTGTTTGTTTTTTTGTTGTTTTTGTTTGTTTGTTTTTGTTGTTTTTTGGTTTTGTTTTTTTTGTTGTTTTGGGTTTTTTTTGTTTGGTTGGTTTTTTTTAACTTGTCAAATTAATTAACTGTCACTGTGCAATTCATAACTTCAAACTCATGGGTTTTAACTACATGTAATGGTCTCTTCATTTCCACTTCACATCAATCCTAGCAGAAAGGAAAAGCCAGTGGTTACCAAAGGCTGGTCCTTGTCCTGCATTTGCTGCTGCAGTAACAAGATTCATACATGCCTGTTTCTAGAGGCAGTGCTTCCCAAGGTGAGTATGAATCTTGATACAGTCTTCTAAAAAGCTATTGCTGCTAGTTCCCAAAGACAGGCACTACCGATATTGTTGGATCCAGAAGCACCAGATAGTATTAAATGCCTTTGGGAGCCATAGTGAAATTACAGAACATCAACAGTGTTTTCATAACAGATGTAACTGTATAAACTACTAATGCAATGTATACCCTGAGGCAATAGAGACAGCCTTAGAATGACCTGTAGAAGAAACTTTTCATACCATTCAGAGGACAGGGGCAGCCAAAAATAATCTCAGTGACAGTGTGAGTCTGTCACTGATCTTCAAATGTATCAAGTTGTCTCTACTGCTCAAGCCTGCCTCTAAAATAAGGTCACCAAAGACTTCTGAATGTGTCGTACTTGTTATTGCTTTCCGAGATATGCAGAATTTGCATGAGAAATACTTTGGGTTTTGCAATATGACTGTATGTAGTTATAGATTGGTCTCTAACAGAAAGAAGAAAAGTGAGCATGAAACAGCTACAGAAATAAGGATGTTTTGGAAATGAAAACATTATATTGGTGTTGAAATGCAAAATAAGCTGATCAATAAAACAGCTGTGCTGTTTGAGTGTGAGGAAAGCTCCTGGGCTCTGTTTCAGTTGAGATGAGCCAGGAAGTAAAATTTAGAGCATGAGACCATTTCTGCAAATCTTTAAGACTGTTTCTTTATTGCACTGACTGGATTCTGTATTTTCAAATGTGATGATTCAGGATGGATAAACATTATTTGCCAACAACACTTAAGGAAAAATACGGAAATATTTTATGAACTATATCTCTGATAATAAATCACTTACAGGTGTTTCTCCTTCTAATAATTTGTTCTGATATAGGGAGTTATATAGGGTTAGTGTGCAATGAATGTGCAGAGGGATACTTACATAGTACTGTGCTCAGTCTACTGCAGTATTAACATTTTCTTTAATATTATTTTATCTGATTCAAGACTGTGGAAGGGAAAAACTGTTATAGAACCAGGGAGTTATTTTCACTTATTTTTAAAAACTTAGCCTTTAAATGGCAAGTACCAAGATGAATTAAACAGTCTTTAAATCCATTGTGCTAATTCAACACTTTCAGTATATTGTAGTGACCTGAAATTAAAAAAAAAAAAAAAAAAAAAGAAGCATGTAAAAGACAAAAAATCTAATAAAATAAAAAAAAAGGGAAAGGAGTTCAGTATTCAAAACCTAAACTCAGGGACAAGATGATATGAAAATAAAAAAAAAAAAAAAAAAAAAGCGCCCTGTACTCTTCCATATGCTAGTTTAAATCCCAAACCCAACCCAGACTTAAGGATCAGTGAAAAGTGCTCCCAATGCATTATTATAGCCATCTCTCAGAAAAAGTCACAATGCAGGTTTTAAAAACTACTGGTGGCATAAGTCCTGCTAATTAGGAGATTTTACAGAGGAGAAACTAGTGCTAAAACTTAACTGTAAGCATTTTAGCTTGATGTTTCCATTCTGAAATCAGTCCAATGCCCAATGCTGTGAACAGTAGGAGACATCCAACTGCAGGTGTGTGCTATCATATTTAATTAAGTTTTTCCTTTCATCTGCATTCATTGCTTTACTCAAGGTATCACACTTTTATTATAGTCTTTAAATTCTGATAAGAAATTTTAGGTCATAACTCAAAAGGACCAAATTAACCTCAAATGGACAAAGCTGTTTCCCATATAAGACTGCCTTCAGAAACTGCAAAATATGAACCCCTGCACTTTTAGTATCTCTTTCTGTTTCTGTCCAGACCTGAATTTATAACAGTGAAGGTTCAAGTTTAGCAATTTTTCATGGAAAAAATAGTGTGCAGCTCTGGTTAGTGTGACTTTGTCTGCATCATACTGGTATCTGTGACACTGAAATTTTCCAGCCATTTCATTGTTTCTTTTAATGCACACTAGATCTAAATTTCAGCTAAGCTGTGAGCTGCAGCACCAATGTTTTTGACTGGCTAGAAGGAGATGAGATTAACCAATTTATTTCACATGATTTTGCAGCATTGGTGCTCATACCTCAGTGAACAGGGGTATACTAATCCATTTATTTCTCATTTCTATGGGATCTGCCTAAAGACACTGAAAAGGAATTCATGATAGATTTATTTTTTTTAAATTCCCGAAACCTAAAACAAACCACCCCAAAAATGCAAGTGCCACTGTTCTTGCAGTACTTTGAGCTTTATAGTTCAGAATAGAGTAAACATGCTATTTGCCAAATGTGTATAAAGGATATGGTTTTCTTTCATTTTGTTATCTCACACTATTAAATGTTTGCAATGTGGCATAATCAGGGCACGTAAAAATATGTATATTTGCTGTTCTAATTCAATGACACAAAATTCAAGATCCCTGAGGTAAGGTTAAGCAGGAGCTCATATAGTCAGGGTTGAAATTCAGACACTGCAGATATAATCCATCTCCCTGACACATGCAGTGCTTCATTGTGAGACTGCCAGACATAGTCTGCTGAGATGGGAATGTCACAGAATACCAAAACAGGGGGAGACGCAGTTTTGTTCATCATTGCTTTTATCTACGAATATCCATCTAACAGTCTACATACATAGCTGTTGCCAGACAGAGAAATATGAATGCAGCATGGAGATGCAGCAGCTAACATTCCGAGAAGTATATGGAGCATATGCTGGGAGTTCAGAATTACCTGAAAATAATTTGGGTAGTTAATCATGCTAATTGCTTATCTTTAAGGCAATATTTTGGTGCAGACGCTGAGTCACCACCTCGTTGTCTAGCAGAGATCAGTGGCATGCCTGATTGCCTACATCTCCTAGTGAATTCTGAACCTAAATGACAAAAGGGACCCTGAAGGCAAAGAAAATGCACTGTCATCACTGGGGAGGAAGGCAGGCAGGCAGAAAGAGCTGCAGTGGTGGAAAGAAAAGAACCTTTTTTGAAAATACAAAGTGCCACTAGTCTTGCAATTACTTCTCAGTTATTCCCACTCCATTATGCATTTGAAGTTTCCATGCTGGGGACAAAAGGGGAAAAACCCTGAACGAATTTAAAGAGTATTAAGTTTCCAAAATGAGAGATGCAGATGTATGCATATCTTAGATATATGTGTAGGTTTGGTCTTACGCAAAAAGCAAAGAAACTTGACTTGGCTGTACTGGCCAGTCATACAGATTTCAGTGGATTTTCAAATGCTCGTGTCAGGCAGCAAAACACTAAAAATGTGTGAGTGCCAGGCCTGTAGCAGTTTCAGCCTGGCATGAGCATAGTCAGTTCTTCTGTAAACTGTTCAGGTCCCTGGGTAATTATAGCTCTAATCAGAAAGGAAGAAAGCTTCTGGGGCTCTGAAAAAATATGCCCTTGCCGTAGACTTGGCAGAAACCGGGCTGGCCATATGACCAACAGGGCTGGAGGGACATGGTTGTCTGGGTTTATGTCTGGACATATGGCAAGCTTAGCATTGTGATTAAGTATTGTTGACTCTAGCTTCAAAAGCGTGTTTTTATTTGAGATAGGGTATCCTATTCTAGATGTATTGAGCAACATTTCTGTATAGGCATTTTCCTGCCCATTTGTAAAAGGCAGCCTTTAGCTAAAAGCACCACTGTGACATGAATCAGCAGTTCAGGACTAGGCAGTGACACAGCTGAGGAGCTTGAAGCAGTGGGATGGACGGAAGTAAAGGGCATGTATCAAAGCTAGAATATAACCACTGAAGGGATGCTAATAGTTCCCAGGCTCGTGGCAAAAGTTTCATGAGGAACCTGCAAGCAATTAAAAGTTTAGGAGAAGACACAGCAGGTGGGCTGTCTGTTGGGGAAAGGGAGCTAAAGGTTAGGTTAGATATTTTGGTATTGGTTTAGTGCCCCCCCACAGTTCCCGTGATCAATCATTTCGTTCTGTCTGCATCATGATAGTTTTTGGTGCTCCCTCTGAATCCCTCCCTCAATCCCAATACGAAGCCCTGGTCTTTGCAAAGTGGTCTGCACCACCACAGAGCAAACACAGTGGATGAAAACTCGCTATTTCAACTTTTTTCCATCACTTCTATTTTTACCCAGGTAAGTTTTCTCTTTGCATTATCTTTGCATTATCTTGCTCTGAATCCCTTTCTTACCTATTATAACCAGAAGTGTCAGGATTGGAGGGAAATGCCATCATGTTACCTCGATTTTCTAGAATGTATCACTTCTGAGGAAAATAGTGAAGATCATGACAAAGTTGTGCAGAGTTGGTTGTCCTCATTCCTCCACCTGCACTAATCTCAGACAGACCTGGGATCTCATGTAATAACAAGTTCCCAGGAGCCTCACTTTGCATCTCTTCAACGTTAGCATCTCCTACTGCACATTTCCCCAGAAACATACTGGTACGTTGAATTACTACTGGGTGTAAAGATCGGAGGTAAATCTGACTGCTTCTGTTACTTAGAAATGGATTAGACCTGTCTGGTTTGGTGGTCCTATGAAACAAAGCTTAATATGTCATTCAGTATTCAACTCACATCCTTACATTTTGTGTAAGTCTGAAATTTTTTGGGGTGTGGAAAAAATAATGTATTTCTGGATATCTTGGTTTTGTACTTCCATATCTAGTAAAAAATACAAGAAATGTCTATGTGATATTTCTAAGCAGCTGACAGTGAGAAATACAGGTATCATAAGAGAATTTGCTTTTTTAAAAATCTATTTTTTCAGAGAAAAATATTTTAATCATAATTTTATAGATACAAGTGGTATCATCAGCTCTGAAGTTTTTACTTATTGGATCTACAAAAGGTTCTTTTTGTAGTTTTGTTTCTTGGAAGAGAAAAAATATGTGGCAAAGATAAGATGTATTTTTTTACATATTAGATTTTTTACATATTACGTAGGAAAAAAGAATTCTTCATTTTGGAAACTTTCAGTAAAAAATGGGACAGGTTTTTCACAAATACATGAAAAAGAGGTCCTGTTCTACCAGTTCTGTTAATTGATCGTTTCTTTTTAACCCCTAGAACTCAAATAGATCCCACTGCAGTTTTTCAAACTTAACCCTGAATTCAGCTTATTTTTTCCTAAAACTAGACTAAAAGCCCCTAGTTTTTGTATTTATAAATAAGAACAAAATTGATGTTAAAGATGTCCTCTAAGGATTTAATTTCATACACTTGAGCTGCTTCATTAGTAAAGAATATCAGGTACAGGAAATTTTGACCTTTCATTCTTTAACCATCCTATCTACCATAATAACACTTCTGACAGTAAGTTAGGTACTTACTGCCTTGTTTTGTGTCAACATTATCTTTAAAGAATAACCTAAAAGTAATCTTGAGTTTGAGCTGCTAAACCTGTGAGCACAAACATATATGGAGTGATTGACAGAAACAAATGTTTAGACCTGTGGAAAAATGAATTTTTATTAAGGATTTTTACAATCCTTCAGACATTAAAAATGTTTGCCATGGAGCTTTACATTCTGTAACTTCTGTAAATTCAGAGTAAAAACTTCAGAGTTTTGTTTTCATATTGTATGTTTTAGTTGAAGTTCATCTGATTTCCTGCAGTGTAGTGTCCTCTCCCTGTAGTAGCAATGCCTTTTCCCATGTTGCTTGCTTGTCTGGAAGTAGAGAATCACGTTTGCGTGCGTATACGCCCACATTAAATCATATATATGAATCCATAATGAAGTTCAGTTAACAAAGATTTCAGTGTGATTTCTTGATGTATTTTAACATGCATTGTAGAGAACTACAGAGATTAGAAATTCTGAAGGAAAAATCAGGCAGCAAAGATATCACCAAAGTGACAGCTTAAATCAATGTAGAATCATCAGATCAAGTGTCGATTCAAAAATTTATGCAACCACTCTGTCAAAGATCTATAATAATTTTTGGTCACACTGTCTAAAGAGCTTTGAAACTTTCATTAGTGCTGTTAATTGTGAAGACTTTGTATTTCTGCTATATGATCCACATCCCCTGCAAGAAATTCCCTTCAGGAGGTGCAGAGATTTCAAGTGGTTTTGACTTGTGGCATTATACTCCACTTTGGTTGCTTTTGATTTACAGTATTGCAGTTAAAACACAAATGGACATCAATAATGTCACAAGGTTCCTTTTTATTATTAAGTTCTCAGGTAAGAATATTTATTAAGAAAAACTCTGATGCACCAAAAAGAGAGCATGCTCGTTGGCCATTGGCTGGTTTGGAAAGATGGGGCCTGTAGGCGGTGTGACAAATGTTTCACCCTTGTGAGAACACATGTTTAAAGCACCATCTTGCTGCTTGTTTAAGGGCAGCCCATCTCTTCAGTCACACAAATGCTGAGCTCTAGCCCACAGTGTTCTATATCTATTCTGCAAATATCAGCAGAGTATCTCTATGTCCTTTATATCTTCTAAATAGGTAGTAAACAGGCCTCTTCCTTATGGGTTTTCAGGATCTGTTAACCACAACATACTGCATTTTAACCAGAAAAATTCTCACAACTTTGAGATGATTACTCAGAAAGGTGGCATTAAAGATCACATAGAATTACGTTCTAGATCATAGTTGAAACTGACATTTAGCTAGCATGGCATCAAAGGGTGCCTATATCTTGTCTTGAGAAAATGCGTATTTCTGAAGAGCCAACAAAATGTCCATACTTAATAAATAATTCTCTAACACCCTGCTGGTAATTTTACGTTAAGATTTTTAAGAAGCTGAAATTGAATTGTAAATATGTTACCAATTTCCAAATATTAAAAGAGATATGAACTGGCTAGAAAAGGGAGACACACACACAAAAAAAGATTACAGAAATTAAAAGTTTTGATCTAAACAGAGAAGTGTTATGATATAATAAAATGGTTTTAGAATGAATTTCTCTTTTTATTAGCTCAGAATAATATGTCTTAAAATGCTTCTCTTCCCAGTTTGGATGTTACCTTCATCTTCACATAATCACAGCATGGCTAAGGCAGGAAGGCACCTCTGGACGTTGTCTAGTCCAACCCCCTTGCTCAATGCAGGGTCACCTAGAGCAGGTTGCTTAGGACATTGTTCAATTGTGTTTTGAAAACCTCCAAAGATGGAGATTAATCTTCCTCCTGAAGCGGTGTTCTATGCACTATTTCTGCAAGATTTCCATTTAATATTTCTGTTTTCACTTGCAAGATCACAACTCTCGGGGGGGGGGAGGGGGGGAGGGAGGTGAGAAAAAAACCACCCCCCCAAACAAACAAACAACCCCCCCCCAAACAAACAAAAAACCCAACCAACCAACCAAACAAAACCACCAAACCCCCTCATGCCTCTACTTCAGTGTCAGAATGGCAATATCTCGGTTTTGTTAAATTAAAGGGAATTTTGTTGCTGTCCTTGACAAGGACTCTTAACCAGGATTCTCAGCAGAGTCACTTGATACCAGGTTGTACCATGAGAAAGAAAAAGGCATTGGAAACTGTATTTTTAAAGTCTTCTGGCATAATCTGTTTTATTTTTCTTGTTCACTTAGCTGATATTGCTAAAATGATTGTTTAGTACCTAGTTTCTTTGCAACGCAGGGTTATGTGTATACTGTAATGTCATCAGTGGGTACAAAACCACTCTCTCTCAACATTTCTCCCCTTTTCTTGAAATATACTGCCAGTCTCCTACCCTTTCTGCTTTCAAAATATCATTACTGGCCTTTACCATCTGATAGGCAATTACCCCTGTTCACTTGTCATAAAGCTGTGGAAAAGCCAAGAAATTGAAATTGTTGTGGAGAAGTTTTTGCTCTCATTATCACAGTTCATGAAATGCTGGATGTTTCTAATATATCTTTACAGATATTTCATTCTATGCATTTTTGTCTTGTTGATCATGCGCAGGTTGCTTGTTAAAGGACCTTTTACAGAAAGAGAGGTAAGGAAAACAGCACCAGTAAAACAATTAATAGCGCTCTCAAAAACCTATTTAAAGTAATCTTGTCTGCAAGCTATACCCCACAGAGAGAATCAGGAAGGTGCACTTGAACCGCATCTGTATCTGCCTTGACTGGAAGGTGATGCTGTTATTTGTGGTGTGAATATTGACGTGCTTTATCGGTAGAGTGTTGTCTTGAAAGCAGAAAGCCTGGACCAGAGCATAATTCTGCCACTGCCCTATTTGTGACCCTGATACGTTGCTTTCCCTCTCTGTGTCTGTATGCTCTCTCCTGCTCCTGCCTTTCCTGTTGATAGCCTTGTCCCATCAGCATGGGGACAAGTCTTGCAAAGCGTTTGGATCACGCCTTTTGGAAGAGCTTCTGTTTTTGTCAGCTGCTGTGTTGCTGCAATACAGGTAACATAAATATGTACCTGTCTTTTGGGGTGGCCCGATATTGTTGTGTTTTTTACTCAAGCAGGAACTCATATAATCAAAAATACTTGTAGGCTTGAATCTTTTGTGCTAATTGGTTTTCCCCCGAGTCCCTGTTGACAACTAATAGCTCCATGAAATTACACTGGACAGTATATTTAAAACTAATAATAAAAAAGGGAAAACTGCCTGGGGAGGTTCCTTAATAGAAACAAGATTTGGAAAAGAGTAGAAAGTCAAAGACAAAGCATCAGTCTACTTGTTCTGTGGGACTGAAGCAGCTGCTGTGTCACATGAGCCAGCAGCCGCCAAGGCCTTCGACTTGGAGGAATTCTGCTGTAATTATCCTGACTCATTACAAACTTCACCTGGCTTTAATTCAGTAACGTAACTTACTGAATATTTTTCCATTAAGATGACTTGTGTGTGTAGGCACAACAGGAATTCATTTGGGGACATCTGACTTTTTTTTTCTCCTTTCCTACACATTTCCCTCTTTTATTATGCTAAACGGCAATAGAGTTCCTGCACATGTGAACGTAAGTGTCACATGAATACCAAAAGAATGCAGCATGTTGTTTTAAAAACAAATGCCAAGTAAAGCAATAATGATTTGCTGCTTATTGTAAAGCTTTGCCAATTTAATTATGTGTTCTGCTCTGAAGATTTACATGGGATCCTCACCAAGACTTTAGAAAGACTAGCAGCAGTGTAGCACATTCATCCCTTTCTCTCTCTGATCTGTCTACGCATCCCTGACTATTGAGCATGGTTTCCATGTGCAGTCATCTAAAGTACACTAGCTGAGGATGTCAGCTGGTCTTTGTGCAACTGTAGCTACTCTCTAATGTCATTTTTTGAACATGATACAAAACTTTGAGCTGTTTTATCTTGCAACATCACTGTTACATTAAGTTTAAATAAGATGCTAACTAGCTCTTAGTCAAACATCGTTATTTCTTGTTGCTCTCTTACACCACTGCTGGCAGCTTATTTTGATCGCAGACCTGCATTTTGTGGACGTAAAAAGGGGTTGCTTTGTTTTTCTTGCAGTATATCTCAACACAAAGTGTTTTATTTATTTAAGAGTCCCAGAGCAAACAAAACTGGAGTTTGAGTTGACTTCTTAGATTTAAACTCTCCTGCAGAGGACTTGGGATATAGGTACTTGGCATTACAATTTATTGGAGAGAGATTTTAGAGGAAGTGTCACTTATATTAATGGATGTTGTTGTTGTTGTTTTAAGAGGTCTGAGGGTTTTTAGCTGTTGAATTTAGTTTTTTTGGTGTGGATTGTTTTTTGTTTGGGTTTTTTTGTTTGTTGGGGGGGGGTGTTGGTTTTTTTTGTTTTTTGTTTGTTTGTTTGTTTTTTTAATCCAGCTGATGATAACTGTGTATGGGTGCCTAAGGAAACAAGTAATAACAACATAAAAAATGTATTATTTACAATTGACAGCTAACTTGGAACACGTTGTACCTCTCAAGTTAGAAATATCTGCACTGATCCTACCAGCTCACAATTGCAGCCAACGGTAGTTCACAAAATGGTAGTGCAGATATAGTAACTGTCTTTATATTTGTGCCTCTACTATTGATATTTGTGGCTCTTCATTGCATGTATCAGAGCAATTATATTCTATTTTGCATGATAACATTACTTTTTTTTAATTAGTTATTGATTAGTTAAAAAAAAACTTAAAAAGCTTTTTGGGTGTTGGGTCTATTTCTTTCATGCATTTATGAACCTGATTCAAAGTCTGCTGAAGTCAGTGGAAAGACTTAACAGATCTTACTTTCCTTCTTTTTTTTTTTTTTTTCTTTCCCCTACCGACTGGATCATTAAGGCAACAAGGTTTTGGTAACAAGTAATGGGACTTTTCATGCAAAATTGAAAGAAATAAGAGGGGAACTGGCCATTGTACTTTTGTATCTGAGATCTGAGGCTGTTAAAGCACGCAAGAATTGAGCCATAAGCAGAAATGTGCAAGCGAAGTCTGACGACAAGTTGTAGAACAGGTCCATGGAGCTGTACAGGAGCTGCAAGTACTTAGCACCTCTGCAGCAAGGTCCCAGAGACAGGCGTCCTTTTATTGGGCTGATGACACTTGACTGCTTAGGAAGGGTTTATTAATTCTCCAAGTACAAAACCAAAAGTGGCCAAATGAGAGAATACCAAAGGTGATCAGCTTGCCAAAAGGTTTTGATTTCAAACATGTGTCTCTAGAGTGGTGTGGACTTTATGGGGAGGTTTGTACAGCTGAAAGATCAGCACCAGGTCTGTTTCTTTTTCTTCCTGTCTGTTCCCCTTGCTTTCTGTTATGCTCAGCAGTTGCCATTAAAATCTTTCCTATTACTGTAGACCTCGCATTAATTCACTGTGACATTAAAGCTGGAGAATACTGTAATACTAGTAATTAGGCCAAAGGAAGAATGATGAAGATTTTTATAGTTATTATTGCAGATGACTGCTGCAGATAGAAGCAGTCTTTCGGTTGCAATGAATTGTTAGGGCATATCCTGACCTCGTTCTACTCCCTCTCCTAATATGAAAATTACCATTTTCGTATTCAGGCTTAACGTGAAGGAGTTTGATTTGAATGTAGTTTTATTTATCAGATAACATAGTGTGTATAAAATGTTCACAATTGTTTCAGGTTATCCTCTCATAGAAATCTGGAGTTACCTGAAACAACTATGAACATTTTATTTTGTGTGCTTTTCTTGAAATATTTTGGATAATCATCTGCCAAGAGTAGTGACAGATTGAAGAAATCTAGGAAAATATAAAAAAACTTTAGCACTACTTTCTTCTCAATTTCTATTTTCAAAGCCAGATTATAGTTTGTAGAGACTATTCTGATCATGGTCTTTTGTCAGGAGGGTAGCTACGGGGCAGAATGGATTTGCATACACGTTAGTGCTTGTACTGAAAGCAATTTTGAAAGGTATGTCTGTTTTGGTGCTTTATTCCTAAAATGTGCTAGATGCTAACATGTTAGTGCTCTGGGGTAGTATCTATTACTGTTATTTTCCAAATTAAAATAAATAATAATTTAAAAAAATCAAGTTTTCCTTGTTTCAGTAAGTAATTTTATTTGAGAAAATAAATATTTCTTTGTGTATCATGATGCAGCACAACTACCTCAGAGGAGATGCTCTGTTTGTTTCTACTGAAGAAAAGCAAATGCTGCTTTTTATCCCCAAATTTAACAGACCTTTGGCTGGTTCCTTCCGTTCTGTGGGACAGAGAGACCTTGGAAAGATTTAAGAGGCATCATGGGGGTGAGCATGGTTAAAGAGTAAATATTGTCTGGTTCCTCTTCATTCAGGGATGTTTATTAGAAGCAGGAGTGTGAAAGACAGTTCAGGGCTGTTTGCATGAGGCACTGACAATTAGGTAGAGACTGACACTGCAGAAAAACTAGAAAAGGTGGGGAGAGGGTGATGTGATAAGTCAACCTGTAAAAGTAAGCATATGGCTTTAATATGTTTCATTTCATGTCCTAGTTATTGCTGGATTGTCTCGGAAAACCATCAGGACACACAGAAATAAGTCAATGGTGAGACTTTTAAGTTACAATTTACTCCAAGCACCATCAGCAACAATGAATAAATAAAAAAAAAAAAAAAATTTTTAAAAAGCAAGCTCAGCTCTTTTAGGCATTTAGTTTATTTTGCTTAGGGAAAGAAGACAACTGGGAACTAAGGCACTGCAGGCTAGTGGCATAAGCTCATTTATTGAAGTGTACAACTATTAAAGTGACAATTGGGAAACTCATTTGGAGAGGGAGGGAAACTGAAAATGCTTAGGAAATATATCCATAGCAGATAGAGACTATGCTTGTGATGCCCCAGCTGTCAGTTAGATCTAGGCGCAGAAATAAAAATACATTTGATGGATTAATTAAATAGTTTAGTAAACAGCACTGGTGTTCTCTTATTTAATCTTGTGCACCAGCTAGATCCAGTTCACAAATAGTCTTGAGTGGGTACAAACCATCATGCTAATTCCTTTCTGACTCTAGCGGATTTCAAGAGAGTTAAACAAGCAGAGAAGGACAAGTACCCTGGGGTCTGTCAAGACTCTCTGAAAGTATGCTTGTGTTTATTCCTGTGTGTAATGGTATATGCCCTCAGACCTTTCTTTTCTTTTCCTTTAATCAATGTTTCTTTCAGAATATTATTTGAATAAGGGTAGAAGTAATGACTTCTTCTTTTTTATTTTGTTTCTAAGTTTTTTCTTCTACCCTTCCTCGTCAGTAATTCCTTTCTTCCTTTATTACTTGTATAATTAGCAAACAGTGGGTGCAATAGACCAAAATGTCTATGTTAGTCTTTTAATGTCAAGAACGGAGAGACACCACCGGTTTATATAGTTTCTGCTCATTCTGTTGGGTATTTGTTTTATTTCTGAATTACCTTTAAGTTTTTAGGACTAATAACATGGACAAATGCTTGCAATTATGGAGGAAGATCCCAAAGTTTTTCCGTAAGGATTTTTTTTCCTGTCCCAATACATACTTTCCCTGAAGTTAATGGAAGTTACATGCATGCATCGAAGGTAGAGTATATCCCCAAAGGTTTTACTGGAAAATTTGACAATGCTAAAATAAACAGAGGGTTGCGGCAACATGCTTCAGTGAAAATAAATGCTCACTCTGTTAGCTCAGCTGCTCTGGTGCAGGAAAGCGGTTCTCTTCCAGAGGCTCTCTTGTCAGATGCCCATAGGACTTTGGCTCATTTACCATTTAACATTTCCACTGTGCTTGGCAGAAAATCTGCAAAACTGCCAAAATGTGATCAGATATCGAGGAGGTCTAGGTCCCCTCCAGTCTCTTGCCTTCACGTGAGGAGTCTGAGTCAGGGCAACCTTTACGTGGACTAAAGGCACTCGTAGAGAACTAAAGTTTGAATAGGGTCTGTGGTTGTGTATAGAACACACATTTATCTTATTTTTTTGATTATTTATAGTGACTTTGCTTTTCTCCGGAGACCAGCAGTTGTACAGTAGATCTTGGGGAGGGGAGCAGAGACTGAACCTTCCTTGTTTTCACTCAGATGCATTTTGGTTGCTCAGTGTTCCTGAGGAGTTGCTGAATGATGTAGTGGAACCGGGCATTTGCTCTGAGCGTGMCATGACTTTCTGTAAAGATGGCATGCATGTGCTCTTTCACAAAGGTTATCTCTTCACCTTAATCTAGTCATTTCAGATTGGAAGTCTGGCATTGTTTTTTTTAAATTTTCAAAGCATAAAAAAGGTAAGGGTTAGGGTTTGAAACAGTGAAAAATGAAGAAAGGAAAAGAAAAGAATGCAGAAAAGTAATTTTTTGTCATTTCCGAAGAGATTATTCCCTTTCTTTATTTCCTTTCTGCCTACAACACTAGTGTATAATGAATACACTATCTAGGTGAAATAGACTTTCTGTACCTACTTAAGTATACTGAATAAGTCAGAGTTGGAGTCGGTATAGTGAGGCTTTTTTTTTAATCTGAGATACACAGCAACACTGTCCTGAAATCTTGTTGGCAAATTTTCAGCATTTACAGGAAAATTGAATCCTTTTCTGTTTCAGCAGTGTTACCAGGACTTTGTTATGGAGCTGCTGCCACAGTACTGCGTGCTAATATCTAGCTCACTAGATAGTAGGAGAAAAGCCAGTGTGTTCATGGAAACAGTGCTTCCTCAGACAAGTAATAATCAGCCTAATGTTGATGTCATGCTGCAATCAGACTCTGACAAGGTTTGCAAATATCTTGAAAGGAACTGCTCATCTTTGAATGCTGTAGATCAAAGCCTAGCTGGAACAAAAAACAAGTATGCTGCATGTCAGCTGCAGAACGTTGTTGATGAGCGCAGCATGTATAAGCAGAGGCCACCGCTATCATCACCAGCAGGAACAGCCAGATGGACTGGGCTAGTCAACTACTTAAAATCTTGCTGCATAACCACAAAAACTAAAAATGAAGCTTAAAAACCCATTACGCATCTCTAGAGCCCCAGACTGTCTTTTTAAAGCTTCAAGCCCATTTTTAATCCATGCCAAAGACTTTTTTAGACATGTCTGTTCTCAAGAACTTCTTTCTGGTTTTTGCCATTCATGAGAATAGAATTAGTTCTGGGGAGGGATAGGATGTAGGACGGTGGTTCAAGCAGAGGGATAGTCTATAAACTCTCCCAGCTCTGCCACAGATATGCATGCTCTGCAACTGGGAAAGTCATTTGCTCTCTGTATGCACTTATTTTTCCAACTATGAAATGGGGGCAATATCTCATCTATAACTGTAACACAAGGCCTGATTCATTAATGTGTTTCCAGTGCACTTTAGGCTCTATGGGATGAATAGCTAGCACCCTGCGGGAGAAAACAGACAGCCAATAGGATAAAATATAGTTTATGTTACACCAGACTAACCCTCTGGATACTGTGCTTTTGAGGCAAAATCATTTGCTTTTTTTCTGCTGTAGTGTCTCTATTATCTTTGAGGATTAAGAGGTTGTGGAAGGCTGAAGCACGCTTCTCCATGCATTGGCCCCCCTGCCACTGTTGTGGCACGGTGAGGCCAGCCTGCACTGGAAGGGACATGTCATATGCATTATATCTGCTTGCACTGTGGGTCTAAACTGACCTTCAGGATGGCCATACCAGAAGTAAAAGGTGTTGTAGCCAGAAAGGACCTAATCTGGTGTTGTCTGCACCTGAGGCTAGAGAATCTCTCTCAGTGACGTTGTGCAGAGCTCCAAAAGCCTGTGTTAAACATATGCTTACTTCCTTGATGTGGGGGGAGGCAGTGGCAGCCTGGCTGGCATGCAAGGCAGGGAAGCCTATGTCTTAACCTATGAAACCCAGTCAATATTGCAGTATGAGATGACAGACTGTAATGCTATAATCTGACAATTTTAGGCAATTGGTTTATTCAGAGTAAAAATAAAAGACAAAGAAAAAGTCTAACAACTAAAACTTTACATGAGGTTTGGTGTTTTGTTTTGGTTTTTTTTTTTTTTTAAAGAGTGTTTTTCCTTTGCTCTAGACTTCCGTTCCAATGTTTAAATATGAAAGTTATGCAGTGAGAACTTTTCTTTCTCAGAAAAACAAAAATCACCTAAGAATCACATAGAGAGGAGCCTCTAAACCAATTTTTTTTAGCCTCTGCAAGCTAATTCTTAGCTCTTTATCTTATAATGAGCCCTGTGGGGCTACAGCTGAGGGGTATTTCCATTTGGGCATGTTCACAGATGGAAGATCTTCCTGGAGCTTACCAGGTTCCCAACTGAATCCCCTGAAGCATTGCTCTTGTGATGAGAGAGTGAGTTCATTTATTATTACCTGGATTATAGCTGGGCTTTCACACCCCATCAGTGCTTAGAGCCTAAAAGGAGCAGAACCTCCACGAAGGCCTCCAAGCCAGACAGACAAGGGAAGCATGCTCAAAGAAGTGATGTGGATGTCCAAAGACACATACCCACTCACAGAGACTGTGACAGGCGCAGAATCCATTCTCCTGTTCTGCTTTGCAAGTCAAAAACCTGTATTTAAAATTTTGCCTGGTACTTTCTATCGAATGCAGAGCCAATGGCACTTAATGTCAGGGGGTCTTGGAAAGAGGTTAACAGACTGTGTCTTAGGAGTTCAGTGCCAGATCCTGGGAAGTCTGAATTTGTATCCCCTTGCAGATCAGACTAATTTTTAGTAATCTTGAGAAGAAAACAAAAAAAAAAAAAAGAAAAACAAACCAAAACAAAAAAAACCCACTAAAATAATTGCATGACATAACATTGCACTTCATCTCACCTGTAAAGCATTTCTATGCATGTCTTCTACCATTGTAAAAATGAGCAGACGTTATAGGGCAGACTCTCACCGTGATTACACTGAGGTAGATCAAGAGACACCTTTGAACTCATTTAGTTCATCTGCAATGTTCTTCTTTTTCATGTGGTGCTTTGGAAAAAATAATTTGCAACTGTGAGAGCTGAAAGTAGTTTATGGAAAGTTTAAGGGTGGGAAATAGTAACTAATCAGGTAACTGCAGTTATTTTTTGTTTACATTCATAAACTAGGGTAAGACTTCAGCTCTATCTCTTTATGGTGAAACAGATCAAATTTGATTCTAAAATAAGGGACAATATAAAGATCTGGAATAAAATTCATAAAAAAGAAAGAAGAGGCACCCTAGCAGAATTAAAGGGCATAGTGAAGACGAAATAAATTTGAACAAGCTTTTTCTATGTTATTCTGTGATTTCTGGTAAATTTAGTTTTTTATATAATTACGCTGAAAACTACAGTGTTTCTGAGATGGCATCGAATATTGACCATGATTAGTTTAAGCTTTTTTCACTAATTTATCCCTGCTAGGACAGTACCATAACAGGAGACTTAAAGCTTTTGTGCGTGCTAGGCATCTTGTCTGGCTCAGGAGAGCAGCTTAAACATCTTTGTTTTACCTATGCTATCTTCCTGAAGCCTGAAGGACTACTTAGTTATAACTATGCCGGGAAAATGTGTTCCAGTACATATATACTTTCTCTGTATTATATCTGTAATAGAAAATGATTGGAAGCTGACACACACTGACCTCCAGTAGATAATTATCTGATAAAATTGATACTTCACTTCAAAATGCCTAAAAAATTATAATGTCAGATTGACGTTTATTCCTAAAAGCATTCTGGAGAACTTCCCCTTGATCTTAGATCAGTCCATTGTCAAATTCCTCAAAGGCCACATCATTTATAAATGATATGAACTGCAGATGTATAATTCATGTGGAGCATAAAATAAGGTTTTAAACATTTGTATTAAAAAGGTAAGGTGATCCTATATTAAATCATATTTATGGCCTAATTTTTAAGTACAGAATCCTTCTGACTGAAGTTTAGCACTTCTTACTTTTTATTTTTTAGAATTTATTAAAAAAGAAAAGTAACTGTGACAATGATGTTGGCAGACAAATGGGTTCTTTTTAAAAATCCTTGTGTTGATCTGTCATATTATTTTCCATTAGCTACCCCTACCCTTTCTGCAGATTGCTTTCAGCCATATTTTTACTAAATGTTTTTGGAAGTGCAAAGAGCAATGTAAACTGCAGATTCCACCATTACTGTTTTGACATTGCAAGCTCAAGGTTAATGGAATTTCTTTGTGGATAAAGAAGAAAAATAACTACATTTTAAGTTAAATCACCTTGTGGGTATAGCCAAATTCCAGGAATCCTAGAAATCATTGCCATTATAAAATACAAAAAAAAAAAAGGAGATTTAAAATTCTGGGTGTATTTTGCTATTTTTTTTCTTCCTTCTTATTAAGGTCTAAAGACTCCTCCTAAAAACTTGCATTTCTTGTCCTACTGTGTAAAACCAACTTTGTTGTTATCATCTCTTCTCAAACATCTTTTAATATATTTTGAGAAGTGTAATAATGTTGTTTGATATGATTATCATTTTCTTACTGTTAAAACTTTAGCCTTGATCTCATTATAAAACTTTTACCAATAGAAATAGAAAGTAAAAATTGACATACAGTGTCTGGTTCAAATGAATTAGAAATTTGCTCCTGGAGGCCTCGCTCTAGCAAAATGTAAAGATTCACCAGTGTCTAAGTTCATAAATGGCCTTAACCATTTAAAAGCCATGTCTTTAATTACACCTTTGAAGATCTGAMAAGCATTTACTAATATGACACTGAACAGTGTTTTGGCAGTATTCTCCCTGAGATTTGTTTTCTTTGAAGTGTTAGCTAGAGTTATGCTGGCTTTCCTTTAATAGTGAAGAAAAATTGCAACAATAATTATTTCCATATAATACAAGATGGACTTTTCTTTCCACTTTGCCTTAGTGATATGAATTGTCCTAAAGTTTACTTTTATAGCTCGTGGGCCCTAGAAGTTAATAGTCATAAGTGAAAACAGGCAAGCTTTCAGAAAGATTGGTTGCTTCAGAAACATGTCTTACCTCATAACTTACGATGCAATTATTTTGTCCCTCTCTAGGTATGCACTTGCTCGCAGCACACAGAAGTGAGCACAGAATGCTGCCGCATTACTGGCACGCAGCTTTCAAAGCAAGGGAAAAGTGAGGCTGCTGTTGCAACTCTGAAACTGGCAACACACTTACTTTAGTTCAGGAAGAATTTTGCCCTTAAAAAAAAAAAAAGAAATAAATCCATTAACTTTCCTTCTTATACTTTTTTCCCCTCACTCTGCTGTGTTATAAATCTTGCTCTTCCTGATTCCCAGAACAACCATGCAGCTTATTGTCATATTCTGCTTTTCCACATCACCACACCACCCCCAACATGCTGTTGTCTTGCTTTTCTCCTCTGGACAGCTTTTCACTCCTGTCCCAGTGGGATATGAAACCGCTTTTCCTTTCTTGTCCCAGGAGCAGCTCCTGTTTCTGGCCTTCCTCTTTTAAGTTACTTCAAAATAGTACCTCTCCCACCTATGGCATGGTGGACTGGGTCTCTGCATCACATTCATACTGCTATCATGTTGTGTTGGTGCCGGGTAGCTTCCTTCATCTCCTGTGGACACCCAGGCATCAATCCGCATTCTCTAATGCTCATGGCACTGACTGAGTTTCTGGTATGTCCTATCAACTGTGCACTTGAAGAGGACAAACAGGACAATAAGATGGGAAACACCTTCTTTTCAGATGCTGCTTCTTGGTTTTCTACAGTTCATGTCTGAAGCTGATCACAAAGTTGGATGGGTCTGTGGGATGTAGAGCTGGGGGAGATGCACAGCTCCCTTGAGTAGAGGCCTTGAAGACTTGATGGGTGAATTGTGAAAATGGAGAATTGCCTGCGGTTGGTGAAGGCAACACGTAGGTAACCTATGGGGCAGATCAGGGAGCTGAGAGTAGCCTCAATTCAGGAGGGGCGGCATCAGGGCTCGCAAAGGAGAGAAAAGTGTATGTTGAAAATAGATTGCGGTGAGTAAATCTTCCATGGAAAAATAGTCACTGCAGCTGAATGAAGGCCTGTTTCTGAGTGTGCCCAGTCCCAGGGCAGCTCTGGGGCATCCCTTGGGGCATGCTCAGTGCTGCATGTTTAGACCAAAGTTGGAAGCACAAGGTGCCAGGCTATCCTGAGCTACAGTTTGGGAAAACCGGTGAGGGGAAAACTATGGTGCTTTGAAAGCCCGTATAAGCCTAGCTTTAACCAACGCTCAAGATCGAGGTTATGAGACCTGGGGACCAGGAAACTTCCCATTTGGGAGGAGGTGGGGTGGGAAGGCATGCCTCTGCTTGTTCAGAAGTACGGCTGTTGCCAGTGGAGATGCCCGAGGAAACTAGTTTGGGAGGCTCCTTTGTAAAGCATCAGCTTCTGGCAGAGAGAGCTGGACCAGTTTCCAGTTGATTCAGTAAACTTCCCTTTCTAGTGAAGAATTGGTATGCCCCCTCCAGGCTGCTGTGCTCATGTTTTAGTGCTGTCACATAAGCCCCTTTTCAAATATCTACAGAAATATGTCCTTCATGCCATCCATGCTCAAACCTCTTCTCTGATGCAGTGCTGTAAGAACTCCACAGAAGTTAGGTTTTACCATCACCTCTGTTCGAAAATGGTCATCCCCTTGGTTTTCATCGAATCCACCTGTTGCCTTTTCTCACACATAAGTAGTAATTATGGACCACTGCTTTATGTTAGAATGCTTTGCAGAAGTGCTTCCCAGGTGATAAGACAATATCAATAATAACAATAATAGTTTTAAGGCTGAATGTTTAGTGGTTTAAGCATTTAGGTTTCTCTGCTTAAATGGTACTCCTGCATTCATAATTTGACTGTGCTACCCAGTAATAATATTTGGGTTAGAAAAATATGCAATATGAAAAAGAACCAACAATACAGTTACCATTATCTAGTTTTTACAGGTGTTTTTTTTCACCATATCTCTTAAAGAAACTCTGTATCGTTATTCCTAGTTTAAGATAGGAGGCCAAAAGATTTGAAGTTATTTTTTTCAAGTTCACCCATCAAATTCTTAATCTGCCTCAGTAATTTATGTCAACATAATGAGTTTTTATTGAAACAATAACTGAAATATGGCAGCAAATAAAAAATGGGATATATCACTGCATGTGTTTATTAAAGCAAGATCACACCAGATAACCTGATATTTTCATTAAATGAAGATTTTAAGTAACTGATTTTGCAGGCAAGGAAAATATTAGATTTTAGTCTGTGTGGACTTCTGTAATGAATTTGAAATAGTACCACACAGAAAATTAGCTATATTGAAGAAGATGGGGATAAGTAGCAGAAATCTGAGATCAATAACAAGTTGGCAAAAGGTTTGGTCTTGGAGCTGAAGAAGGTTACAGATGAAGTTTCTTTAGGATCACTCCTGAGGTTTTTCTTACTTACTATTTCATTAATACCTTTCACGTAGGGAGCATGCTAGTGAGAACTGTTCATGATGTAAAGTTAAGTGGTGTTGGCAGTATGAAGGAGAGCAAAGATTTCATACTGGAAGAACTGGTTAATCCTGAGGAATGGAGAAACAGAGGAGGGGTGGACTTTATTATTGCAACAGGAAGGTTATGGATTTGGGGCCCAATATAAAAAGAATTCCTGTTGCCAGGTAGGAGTTCATCGTTTGGAAGTAATGAAAGATATGTGTGCATTAATCTTGGAGGCGATCATGTGTTGGCCTTGCAGTACAACTACAAAAAAGGCAAATAGGACTCGAAGGCTTACGAAGTGAAGTGCTTGTGGTTGTGCCTGGGAAAATTTAACATCGTTGTTCAAAGTCCTGTGATATTTCATTTGAAATAACACCGAATTAAACTAAAATAGTTAGAATTTTAGCTGCATAATTGACAGAGAGGTCACAAGTACAGGCAGTCTTTTTATTTTGTTTATTTTTGGTGAACAGTGCAAAAAAACAGTGAATGTAATTTACTGGAAACAAAACTGGTGGTTATCCCAAATGCACCAGATCAGCTGAGCAGGTTTCCACCAAGTCGCCCTGTCAGGACAGATATGAAGTAGTACACACTGATGTCGTATTGCTGACCACAGAGACCTCATTCACCTCCGTGGTGCTCTGTTTCCATGCCCCAGTCAAGAATATGCCCTTCCTCTCAGAGAACAGGAACACCCTGCTTAGGTCTGCTGGGTCCTGGTCTTGCCACACGGCTTTATGAACAGCTTTCTAAACCCTTACCTCATGCTTGCAGAACTAGACTGTCTTTTAATAAAAAAGTTTAATTATAGAGATGTGGTGATTCTATTTTCCATTTAAAACAAGTAAATACAGACTTATTTTTTGATGCTCCTACAAAGGTGCTCTCTGTTTCTAGCTTTATACAGGTGACTACACAGGCTGCAGGAATGTGAAAATAATTTAATTTCCAAGGCCATTCTTCTCCTTTTCTTCTGATGTCTACTGCAAGGATTGTGATCCGTTGTCGTGGTTTAACAGCAGCCGGCAACTAAGCACCACCCAGCCACTCGCTCACTCCCCCGCAGTGGGATGGAGGAGAGAATCGGAAGAGTGAAAGTGAGAAAACTCGTGGGTTGAGATAAAGACAGTTTAATAGGTAAAGCAAAAGCCGCGCACGCAAGCAAAGTAAAACAAGGAATCCATTCACTACTTCCCATCGGCAGGCAGGTGTTCAGCCATCGCTAGGAAAGCAGGGCTCCATCACACGTAACGGTTACTTGGGAAGACAAACGCCATCACTCCGAACATCCCCCCCTTCCTTCTTCTTCCCCCAGCTTTATATGCTGAGCATGACGTCGTATGGTATGGAATATCCCTTTGGTCAGTTGGGGTCAGCTGTCCCGGCTGTGTCCCCTCCCAACTTCTTGTGCACCCCAGCCTCCTCGCTGGTGGGGTGGTGTGAGAAGCAGAAAAGGCCTTGACTCTGTGTAAGCACTGCTCAGCAGTAACGAAAGCATCCCTGTGTTATCAGCACTGTTTCCAGCACAAATCCAAAACATGGCCCCATACTAGCTACTATGAAGGAAATTAACTCTATCCCAGCCAAAACGAGCACATCGGTGCTGCTTTTGTAGCAGGTTTCTACCGGGGCAAACAAACAGGTGACCCAGGAGACAATTTTGTATTAGAGTCTGATTCAACACTACAATTTCATTTCTCTTAGGCTGCCAATCTTTATTTCTGTGACTCACTATGGTCATGCAACTTTTATGCGGTTCAAACAAAACTATTGGTCTCCACAGTCGCTGTTTACAATGAATCTATTCAGACCTCTCACAACCACCTCCATGCCATCTAATGTATTTTAACAAAAAAATGTGCATATAAAGAAAATAAATGCAGGTGATTTCCCAATTCAAATTAAGTTAATGTTACTATTAGTTACATTATGTACTTAAACCAGTTGTAGTTAGTACTTCCTTAAATTATACTTTTTATACTGTGGAAGATGTTACATCCCGAGTAGCCTTAGGTGTTTTACCCCTCACTGATGAAGTGGAGAAGTGTCAGCAGCATGCAAACCATAAGGGGATAATGAGCAGCTGGTGCTTGAGCACCTCTTGCTGGCATTTCTGTGAAACAATTTCTGTGTCGGTTCACAAGGGCATCACCGGCTGTTCTGCTCTTTTGAACCTGCAAGGGTGATGTAACCATGAAAGGGGAAAAGCTGAAGAAAAATAGTGTATTTTTCCCCCCTCTTCAAATGGTTCTCTTGGACCAGCCTTATTTCAATTTTGAATTAGACAGAAAGTTTGGCTGATTAACCTTGAGAGGGCAGGGAGGCCTTACCAGTGCTGCCAAGAATAAATCATAGATAGTAATAATAATATTAATATTATACTGCCTTAATAAAGAGTGCATTCTAGAGAGCAACAAAGGTTGGGTTTGCACGACCACCAAGAGACAACATGTCAAGTTAGCTTTCTGGTACGTGCCTCTAAAACTCGGTCCAAAGGAAACTATAGCAGGAAGCACTCCATGAGCACGAGAAAGACCACACTGGATGAAGTGAAGTAAATAACTCTATCTTGCTTAAGTATTCATGACTTGAATAAGCATGTGTTTGGAAGAGGCAAACCAGCAGAAGATGGGCAAAGTAACAATTATTTTCAATGCAGGTTGGAATCTGCTTGCGGTTTATGCTTCTTGGACTAGCTTTAAATGAGCAAAGACTGTATCTTTATCTTCCTCGTTATTTTCCTTTGTCATCATTCTCCACTTCCTCCTCTGTATCTAACAAGCCCTAAGTGTCATTTAAGAGGGGAAGGGACCTTTTCTCTATCTCTTTATATGGAAAGGAAAATTTTCTGCCAAATTCTCTTAAGAGTAGATTAAAGGAAAGGAATTTTGAGGGAGAGGGAATGAGTAAGAACATTACCATAAAAATAACTTTCTTTACAGCAACCCCTATGAAAATGAAGAAAGAAAATGTTCAGATAAAATGCTTTGATAGAGCAGGACCTGGGCTAAAGCCAAACCAACATCATCAACAAGAAGAGTTCATTCTGCTGCTGCTGTACAGTACAAGCAAAGAAGGTTTGCAATGATAAACGTACCCTACATTTTCAAATCAATTACTTTAATTAAATTCCTTTGTATTTCTTCTGTTTTGTTCTCACCTCTTTCTATTCATCAATCTTTCCTCCATATGTGTGTTAGCAGAGGCCTGTGTATCTTTTTTTTTTTTTTTTTTCCCCCCAATAAGGTTTGATTTCAGTGGAGAAGTTATCCCCTGGATGGATTCAGCCCAGTATTCATAGACTTAATATTCCCATAATTGATAACAGATTGATTGGAGCTAAAGTGTTTCATTCCCCGTTCTCCCAAACACACATGCAGCAGGACATTTTGTTAATTATTTTAAATATTGCTTTCATAATTTAAGGTCTGGATTATCCTAACTTTATCTGTGCCCAGAAAATGTCATTTCTGTGAAGCTCCAGCCCCTCTGGATAGACCAACAGTGACACTGTCGTGCTTGTCCCTCTCCTGTGCTTCCTCCTCCTCCTCCTCCTTGCTCTGGGGTCTGGAGGCCAGTCGAGGAGGAAGGGGAAGACTGAGAGAAGAGAGGCTTTGTGGAAAAGTTGGCTTGTATCAGGATACTAGGACTGTTCCTTAATTTAACTGATGAAACGGGAGCTGAATTCATTAGGAAATTTAGCCTTTAGCATACGTGGAATAACAATCCTTTCCCCCATTCTTTGTATGTCTGAGTTATTAACATTATAATCTTCTACTTCATGTATACATGCGGTCTGTATTGTTATGAGGCCAGACCGTTTTATTTTTTTATTCTCTACCCTGTTAGATTGTTTTTATATTTTTTCCCTCAGAAATTCCTCTGAAGCTTCTGCAATCAACATGAAATTTCTTTCTATTAACTGAAACAATATATATATGAAGCGGGTATAATCTGAGCACAATACATTGTTGCAGGCAGCAGCAACGAAAAAGCAAAGTATTGTTTACTGCAGCACAATAGAAGTGGCTAGTGCCTGTGGTATCCATTCAGCTTGTATTTATTCAAATAACATTGAGAACACTTTAGCCAAAAGCAAATTTGAATGGCAAAAGAGGAGAGTAAGAGTGAATAAAAGACTTGGGAGAGGGAGGGAAGAGAAAAGGCTGACAAAAGCTAGGGAAGGGAAACAGGAGGTGAAGACTTCCAAAAAGGGAAGAGAGGCAGAAGAAGATGGCTGACAAGGAAAAGGAAAGTGAATGGGGAAGAAAGAAGAGAATTTTTATACGTATGTTTTAAATAGCGTTTGACATGTCATGTTTAATTCTGATGCTATTTTCTGTATGTACACAGAAGCAGGCCTACATTATGCAGAATTGAGAATGGTGCAGTGAACACCTAAAAATGTCAGTTAATATTATTTTTGCTATAAATTTACAAAATGCTTAATTCTTACATAGAAAAAATGAGGTGAGGCAGAGCCTGTTAGAATTAATTAGAAGGAATTACTACAGAGTGTCTCTGTATTTTTTGAGAGATTTTTATTTCAAGATGCCAAATCCTTCTCCTAGTGTACGGTTCTCCCCCTAATGCTGCTTCCTCACTTCACTTACCCAGTCCTAGGCTTTTGCCACTGTTTCACTGCCTTCTCACAGGTTGCTATTTCTTCTTTGCTTCTGACAGCTAGTTTCAGTGGTGGATCCCAGGCAATAGATTCAACAGGCTTATTAGCTCATGTTCTGGCCAGTTCTTTGCCAGGACTCATTTTGGATTTGGGGAACCAGCAGATAGAAATGTGGATCAGGGCATGCAACAAGCGAAGCTTTGAATTCTCTCCTGTGTAGATATGGATTCAGGGAAAAAGTATGTGTAGTCCTGACGGTGAAGAAAAGTGTGAATGTATTAGAGGGTTTGTTACAAATAGTGGCAGGGAGCCACTGCTGAACTGACACTCACTGATATTTTCTTTCCCATTAAATCCCTTTTGAATGTTTTGAATGAAAGAAGTCTTGTATCCACATTCTCTGCTTTCATAGTTATGGAAGCTTGTTCTTGATGTGAAGATTTAAGAGCTCTCTGTATGTATTAGTCATTAATTCAACCGATCAGAAAATAAACATGTGTGTGTACTCTTTCCTATTATATTCTGTGGGGGTTTTAGTCTGGAGTATGTTGGTGCAATCTAATTATATCTTCAAGATTACAGTGAAAATCCTCTCTCCTGCATTATTGGTAGTACCAGTTATCAATTATTTAAGCAAGTAGTTACTCAAATCATAATAGTTAGCTAATTTTGTAACTTTTGTAAATTTTGTCCTAATTCTGTTCTTTTGCAAGATAGCAAGGAGGGCTTATACCAGTGCATAAGTCCTGAAAATTAATTCTCCGCATGATCTCCTATAGAAAATATGCATTCTCTTGAACACCAGGATTAGAACCCGCCAGCATTCTAGGAGTTAAATTATTAATAGGTATCCTGCTCGACGTTAAAGCTTTTACTCATTAGTGTATGAGGTATACATACTAACAAGTAATTGCTGTAGCTGTGGTTAAAATACATAAGCCTTCCAAAAGACATACCTGTTTAAGTGAATTAGGGGCTTTGTGCAGAATGGCATAATAATGCGTTGTGGCGCCCGTTTGTATCCTCACCTCTGTGAGCAATGTTCAGCCAAGATCTAACTAGGTGTTTTTATTAGGTGGTGTGTCTTGCTATTTGTATTGGGGGTGGTGTGTTTTGCTATTTGTATTGGAGGTTGCAGGTATTTTTTATCAGTCCTGCAAAGTGATGATCCTGTGATGATGGGTCATGGGAATCTTGTTTGTGCAGGGCTGGGAGAAACAACCAGATGATTCATGAAATACTCATAAAAGTTCTCGATCAGTTGCTAAGGGACTGACTGTGGGGAGAAAAAACTTATTTTGACCCTACTGGAAGGGTTGACCTTTTTTTTATTTTGGCTAGCTTTTGTGGCCATTTAAACCCTCCAGTGAAATAATAAAAGTAAAGAAGAGAGTATCTGTTACCTGAAAGTTACCCCTAGAAATGCAATTTAGCTGAAATAATTCAGTACCAGGACTGAGGTGCAGAGAGGGAAGCAATTGACCTCCATTTGTACACATAAAACTTGGGGGCTTGGGAGGATGTAACAGTTTTTTTCCTAATGGATCCACATTCTGTAAAATGCCAGTTTTATGAAGGGAGAATTGTAGATAATTATATCTTTATAGCTTCTCAAAGTTTTTTAGGTTGAGTCTGTGTGTCAGAAATAATTGTGATTAATAGGAACAGGTTAGATTTGTTTCCTTGCCAGTGTTGCTTCTTGGGCTTATCTAAATATTCCCAGGCTGACTTTTAGCCTGCTTCCAACTGAATAAAAACTGCTTGTCAGAGTACATCAGATTTTAACCCACTTTCTGGGTCTATGCTTAATACTCAAGGAAAAGGAGGAATTGTTTCTGAAATAGGATTTTATTTCTTTCTAAAGATTGGTATCTGAAGCTACTCCAGATTTTTAGAATTTGAGAATTCTTTAGTGGGCAGAGTGAGTCTAAATTAAGCAATAAATTCAAAGTGTTATGTTATTTGCGTTAGGCATGCAGACCGACGTTTTTCAGAGCAACTTAGGCAACATAGATATACAGCCCCTATAAAATGTAATGGGAGCTGCATAGTTGCAACTCCAGCACAGTTTTGCAAGTCTCTGCTGTAGTGACTTATGACACTATTTTGAAGCAATTTTACAATCCTTTTGTTTCCTTTTGCTGCAGCTGATCACAGACTTTTTCTTTGCAAGTTGTGATTGGCTTCAACTTTTCCATAGCTTTCTGAAGTCTGAATCAAATTTAAAATGTAAAAATATGTAATTTCTGAAATGTTGTGGTTTTAATAACAGTAAAGGATGGGGGGTGGGATCAGAAAACAAGGTCATGACCTGGATTAACCGTGCTTTTGATAGATTAAGTTTATTTTAGCCGTCTGGGCCTCTCTGGAATGGAGACTAGAGAAATTCACTGGTTTTTTGGAATAGGTCATATTTTCTGCAACTTTCATTCTGGTCTGCTTTCTTCCTGTCATCATCCTCTTGGTCTCAAGACTGCCTGACTTGTTTATGTAAACCTGATGACAGAATTTGGACAAACAGGAAGGTAAGGAAATCACTATGCTCTTAATTCTAGGAGCAAGGCAAATATAATCCATATTTCAAGCAACATTTGGCTTTAATAATTTTTCTACAAAGGGAAGGGACGTTGCCCAGACAGAAAGCAGCATTCACGAGGAGAGAATCAGAAAAGTGGAGAAGGTATATTCAATCCTTTGAGATTTATTTGTGCAAAAGTTAGCTTAAATGGAAAACAGAAACTACATATTGCTGTATAATTTTTTAATGATCATAGCTTAGCCAAATCCCTGAGGATAAAATGCTTAAAGAAAATAAGCAACAAAAGAAATAAAATTAAAACAAAATAGTCTCAAGTGCTCTGTAAAACAATCTTGAAGACTATCCAGAAAGTACATCTGTTGTTGGATGATGGAAAAGTACATGATAAACAACCAAATAGCAGTGCCACTGGCATGGAAGAATACATTTTCAGATAGTCGAGATAAAGTTGTAAAACATAATAATACCTACCTCTTGTGTCTGTAGAACTTAGTGAACAGGATAAAACAGAGAACAACCAAAATCCCTTTCAAGGTGGAGAAAGCCAATGCACAAGCACAATTTACTCAAGGCTACAGCCTTGAGTAAATTGTTAGAGCCCTAACACAGCTGGAAATTGAACTAAAGTCTCCTATAGCCTATACTGGTACCTTATTTCATAGGTCATATCTCTCCATGGCGCAGTGGGGCAAAGATCTGTCAGGTTTTTTTATAAGTGCATTTTCTTACCTCCATTTTCCTGAACGATTAGAGGGCTCCTGAAGAGAGAATGCACAGGTGTTTTGATTTMTACCATCATGTAGCTGTGCAAAATGATTAGGGTTATAATTGGACGGAGCTGGTATTATCTGATTAGTATTTTTTAGGTATATAGAAACAGCCCAATACCTGTTTCAATTCTTTTAGCATAGTGACAGTAAGATTAGTCCAATGCGCCAGTGCTGGATGTTTAAACCTGGGAGTTCAACTGGTGGAAGAGGATCATGGGAGGCAAAGAGTTAGCATGGCTAAATGTGTGAGTGGTACTGTCCCAACCTATCGTCTCAGAGGATAAGTGAGGAGGAGGATGGATGCATGGGGGTAGTGTTGACAGGGTCTGAATGTGCTGCAGCCCTCAGGTTGGTTGCAGGCTGCCCCAGCAGCTAAACTCCTACAGAAGTCCAGTTACTGGAAGCATAGGCTGGAAGCCCAGATCAGCATTTGCACACCTTTGGACTTTCCCTTTGAAACCACTTATGCAAACTCTTTAGTCTTTTCTCAGGATTGGGGGAGTGAGACATGGATGAAGGGTGACTCTCCCCCTCCAATGTTAAGTTTATTTTTACAGGTCAGGTGAGRCGTTAGTGTAACGTCTGTAAATGTCTGAAAAGCAGGCACCCAAATGAGGAGTGTATGAAGACCTAATTAAAACTTTTGTAAGTTTTAGTAATGCGTATGTATTTTGCTTCTTTCAAAGGGCAAGGTGGAGATACTTTTTAACTAGAAATCATTGGCTCTCCATGTAGTTAAATTGCTGCAGAACCACCTGCAGTCCTAGGGAACCTGGACTGTGAGCATACTTGTACCTCACTCAGCGCAAGTTGGTCAAGGGTCAGGACATGTTGGGGTTATTATCACTGAAGCAAATACAGTTTAAATAGGTTTACTCTGATTTAGTACTGTCATAGACCTGCATGTGAGCTATAAGCCAAGCTTAGGCACCAGCCTTATCATTTTTACCATACTGAGTTGTTGTTTGCTATCTTTGCTGGGGACAGGAGGTAAGAGTGAGTTGCGTTTCAGTAGCATGTAACTGTTTAATATGCAGACAGGCATAGTTAACTGGCAAGGCCAGAATGTTGCATGTCAAGGTTTAGTTCTCTACTTTACAATAAAATTTCTAGACAGCTTGCCAAAAATCACAGAGGAATAGAGCCATAAAGCTCCTCTAGTCAACAGTTTAGATTTGGAGCGACAATGCCAGGAGTCTGCTAAGTGTTAAGGCTTCCTGTGAGATGCATGCGTTCAGCAACAATTGTCTTCATTTTCTTACTTCAGCCAGCCTTTTTTAATTRTCTGTAAAGGGACAGAAGATACGAGTACTCTTTTCCTGACTCAAAATCTCGATTCAATTTATAGCCTAGCCAACAGCTAGAGAGGGAAGGATCCAGACTTAAGCACTTTCTTCCCTGGATCCATTTTTATCTCCTGTGCCTGTGAGAGTCCAAAGGTGTCTGCCAGCAGTAATTATTTGATCTCCCATTTTGAAGCTGCTCCTTTGCATGCATTCACTAAAATAGGACTAGATCCCGGTCTCCTGGGAGAATGCCTTCAGCAGCGGTCAAGCATAGACTTCCTTTTTGCTTTTGCTTCAGGTATTTCTCTGTTTTAGGCAGAGCTGAACAGGAAAGATTAAGAGCATGGGTGAAAGTTGTTGCAGTATGTGCATTGAGGATCAGGAGTTAGGTACCTCTGTGTGCACGTTACAAAGGAAATCTGAATGCATCAGCCCTGTTGATGGAGGCTTAACTATGTGCCTATGGATAAGGAAATGTCTGAACCGGATTTTAAAGATAGGTGCATAAGTATACAGACCTCAAATTGAGAATCTTTAGTTGTTTTTTCCCCTCCGCAGGTGAATTTGGTGGATAAATATATCTCAAAAAGTTGGATCCTGTTACTTTGACAAGTCGCATATGTACCGTGACTATTTACTGCCTGTGATACTACTTGTCTATTCTTTTAGTACTACTTTTAATGATTTGCACATTGGATAGCACATCTTGCTGATTTAAAGGAGGGAAGGTATGCAGCTGAGAATGTATGCAGTTTGTGAGTGCAGAGACCTATGTTTTCAAAATTGCTCGGAAAGTATTTGCATTCTGCCAATGATGATGTGCTAATATTCAATAATAATGTATCATCACATATTAACTGATTCAATATTGTGAAACTCGTGCTACAAAAAAATAACATTCCTCCGTTCTCCACCATGAAAATGGAAACTGCCTGTTAAGATTGGAGGAGGCAATGATCAGGTTTTATTGCTATGAGTAATGAAAGCTGAATGACCTGGTTCACTGACAGTCTGGTCATCCTGAATTTTTAGCACATTGGTAGGAATTAGTGGCTTTTAGTATTTCTCAAGATTTAAAAGGACAAGAATAATAACTCCATATTCAGTGAAGTTACTCATTCAGGAGATTATGTTAGAGTAATTTTAAATAGCAAGGAAAAGAGTCATAGTCGTATTCTGCTGTCTCATTGGAGACTTGAGATAAATGAAGAGGATTAGTTAAGATGAAAATGCCAATATTGAATTGTAAATACATATCCTGGGATGTAATTTTTTTGTTGTTTTTAAGCTCTCTGTGAATACGTTACTTCCTGTTATTCAGCTGGGTTTTTTGTTTTGCGAAAGAAGACCAGTCCCTGCTTCAAGAGGATGGGGGAAAGGACAAGAACCCAATCATCTTGTGTACAATCAAAGCTATGATACAGAAAACTGGCTGTGTAGACTTAGAGTTTCACTTAGTGATTGTACATTTGTGGTTTGAAAAGGGAATTGCAAGTTACTTGATAGAGGAGAAGATGCTATTCAAATAATTGCTCAGCAACTGGAGAAAAAAAAGATATAAAAAATATTTAGAAGAAAGAGTAGGCAATGAAGTAGATGTGATGGTCTTGAGGTTATGACCCTGATTTCTAGATGTCTGAGTTGAATGTGTGATCAATCCAAAATGTGTTAGGACTGAAAAAGCGAAAAGTTAGCCTATCTCCTAATTTTATGAGGTCTTTAGGTACCATGATAGGCTCTCTGTTTTGTTAGCATGAAGATCACTTAACCTTGTTAGGATATTGCTGTTACTCAGATGTAAGTGCTAATAGATAATAGTCAAGCAAAGCAAAAAGGAACTATATTTGGAACATCTTTTCGTGGTTTTTAGAGTGCTTGCATTTCTCTCCCATTGTTCCGTTTCCCCTATGTCTTTAGCGAATCTCTCTCTGGAGTCTTCTATAACTGGAGGGAAAAGCTGAAGAGCTGCTTATTAGCTAGTACAAAAAGAGCAGCAGTAGAAATCAATGACCCAAAACTTCCATCAGATAAATGAGCTGTTTATAGGTCAAATAGTAGTGAGATTTTTTTTCCTTTAATATTTCCAAATACAGTCAGACCCAAAAAGGAAAAAAAAAAAATTTCCATTGGGTTATTGTACTCTGCCATCAGTTGCATTTGTGGGTTCCATAATTAGTTTACAAGAAGTATTAGACATTAACATGAAAATTGCCATGATTTATTCTGAACTGAGACTACTCCCTGCACTTAGGGAGGTGCTGCAGCTATTCCAGAATAAGAGCTTTGGGAAGGGTGCAAGAGGATTGTTTGCAGCTATTTCTGATCTATCTGGACAACAAGAATGGGAGAATAAAAAGTGAACTGAAAAGGCAACCAGAATGGAATTCTTGCATTTATGCTTTAACGGCACTGAAGGCTTTTAAACCCTATGTACAAGTACAAAAGATGTGTTGGTGTCAAAAGAAAGGAAATTCCAGCAGACACATCAGTGCAGCTGTGTTTCCAATAAGCTAACATTTAAAATTGTTTTATTCTAATCGCATAGCATAGCAATACAGGTTTGTAGGCAAGGGAAATCCTTACCTAGAACTAGAATTATTAAGAATCAGGTTTAGGAGAAATAATTGCTTGTAAGAAGAGATCCATGTGGTTGGGGGTTGCAATAAAAACTTAAGAGAAAGTAGGAATGGATTATAACAAAATATTGGACTTTGGTTGCTCTGTGTTGTCAGAGACCTGCTGAAGCTGAGGAGTCCTTGACAGTGAGTAACTACTCCTAGAAGAAAAACAAATCTGAATTTGAATTCAAGGCGATAGGAAAACAATTAAAATTGAGACTAATGAGAAGCTTTTATTTGTCTGTTTGAGAGAGTATTAGTTAGGGCTCTTAAAAGGAGGTAATAAGAATTTAGGGCATCTGTGGAAAAAAAAAATCAAACTTTCAGTAGTAAAACAGGCTTGTGGAGCTGAAAAAGAATGAGGAAAAAGGGCAAAAACAACAGTAATAGAGATAATATCTCAAAAGAAGAATAAAAAGGATAATAAAGGGTCTGATAGAAACATGGCTTACAATGTAATGGGTTTTTCAGCAGCAAAGAGTTAACATGACAGATGCAGCCATGGTCATGCAGTGCAGGACAATGCACTGCCTTCTGCTAGTGGAGGAAGCCTTTAATGCCAACTGTAAACTGGCCTATCAAGCATGCTAATTTCTATAAAATCAGATAATCTTTTAAGATGAAGTTTTGGGTTTGTTTTTTTTTTGGGGGGAGGTGTTGGTTTTTTTTTTAATTTTCATTCTTCCTAGATGTTAGAACTAGAAATACAAAATATCATGAAAAAGATATTATTAACTGTGTTTCTGGATAATAACAGTGAGAATGAGAGTAAATTTTTCAACTGCTTGAACCAGCTCCTTTCCAGGTCAAAGTGTTTATCAAAAAACCTGACCCTTTTTGTCTAGAGTTGACTCATTAGCGTTGCTTTAAATACCTTTCTTCTGCCAATTATTTTCTTAAAAACCTCAAAGTTCTATTTAAATCCTGCATATCAGGATAGTATGTTATGCTTGTTCTCTGCTTGTACTCATCATTCTTTTGCGTATCTTAGCTCTAGTGCAAAAGATAGAGGTATCTTGTTTATGGAAGGTATATAGACATTTGATTTCTCAGTGAATGTTGTATATCAATATTAAGACAATGTTAAGACAAGATACTTAAATACAGTTCTCAGCTATTCAGATTGTGATTCTGATGCTTCAGTTTTAAGTTCTATGCATAATATTAAAGTAAATTTCTTGAGATTAATTTATGAACAAACTGCTAATATTTATGTAATCTGTAACTGGAAAAATCCAAATTAGTCAACCAGAAATCTTGGTCACTTTTGGTTTAAATTATTCAAGCATATTATTTTTATTTGGCTAGAGCTGTGGTAGAGGTTTAACTTTAACATGTATGTTAGCTATAGCTTGAGAAGCACATCCATATTATGCAGTGTCTTACATCTACGCTCTAGTCTCAGTATTGTTTGCCTGACGAACATTAGTAACCTTACAAATATATTGTGCTTAAGAACTGTACTTGTCACAATTAAAATATATGATGAATAGCTGTATCTATGGAGCTCTAATTAACGCAGAACAAGCAGAAATGAAAATAATGTATTTTTATTGTCAGTCGGATGTAGATTCTCATAAGGAAAGTTATCAAAATCCTATTTCAAGTTCCCTAAGAAAATCACCCAGATGAAATTTTTCAGCCCTTCTCAATCTTCAGGTTTCTGGATTTGTTTGATCTGGGGAACGGTGAAGCAGACAAGTCAGAGAAAGGTAAGAAAGGGACACTGTCTTCCTAACTGAAGAAAATTCAGTGGGATTCCTTCAGTGGAATATAATATTCCCTTCTGTGAATATAACCTGCAGATGTGAGAACTGGATAAGGAGTAGTAAGTTCCTGGTGACATCATCAGTGTCAGGTAAAGCATCTCTAGAGCGAGAGAGATGCCTTTTAGATTTGACCTTGATGTAAAATATATGAAGGAAATTTATTTTTCTTTTGTTGCTTGTATCTTTATGTAACCTTCTAAGTCTGTGGCTCTGGATATGCTCTATTTGTTTTTATGTTATGACATGAGATACAAGTGATTTCAAATTAACTGGTCAATGCTAGTGCATTAATGCATGATATTCCTGTGGGGTATGATGGTTTTGAAACACAGCAGCCTGATGTGTTGTTCCAAGATATCCAAAAAGTAACAAGTCGCTTTTAATGTGGGAGTTTCTGGAAGAAGGGGGAAGTTCCTTTGCATCCAGCAATATGTTGGGGAAAACCCTGAAGCAGGAGTATCCCACTTTGGGAGATGACTCTACAGAGTCAGTGATCTAGTGGCAAGGGATGAATACAGGCACATTCTCCAAAGTGATCTTTAGGTACTAGGACAAATATTTGAGGAGACGAATTTCAGAATGCAGTGAGTGATAGCTTCAGCCAACATGTCAGCTACTGACATTAAAAATAACCGTGCACCTCCTGGATTCTAAAAACTGCAGATCATCAGGGCTCCATGCTGTGGGATAATCAGACCTGCAATTCTTCTTTAAACTGGGCTAGCTAAAAATCTGGCAATGCAAAATATTCTTTCCTTAGGGACAGGCTCATGTGGCAAAAACACAAAACCCAAACAAAACCCCCAAAACCCAACAACCAAAAAACCACAAACCCCAAACAAGTTAATCAGAGCTAACCAAACATTAAAAAAATATTCACATCAGGTTTACAGTCTGGATGAGAGCTCAAAACCATCATATTGTGCTCTTCTTTTTCATGCAGACCTTAAAGTTTTGGGCTCAGTTTGGTCTGGGATTTTTTAAAATTTTTTTAGAGAGTGGAGATCTTGTGTACATATGTATCTCCCTGAAGAAAGTGCCACCCAATTAACAGCTCTATTAGATAAACTTTCTGTGTCTGTAGCTCTTAATGGGGCAGACATGAAACAGACAGAAATTCACAGTCTAGTCATTTTTGAGGAGCAGTGACAAATACAGAGTGCGATGGGAGCAGCAGAGTTTCTTGCCTAGAAAGGTTTTGTATATGTCACCTCTGCTTTGTACCAACCTCAGCAGCTTCAGGGTTAGTGATTTAGTGCTACGAGGCATGTGAGTTTCCAAAGAAAATGGGGACATGATGAAGGCTCACCCGGAAGTGTCAAGGTGCTCGGTGAATACCACCGTACCTGCAACCAAGGCTAGTCCCCTGCCCATGCCCTGGGCCACCCTTCCTGCATGGAGCTGGCCTTCACGAGGTGCCTTCAGGTGCTCCCACTCAGCCTGGGCACTGCAGCATGAGCCCAGGGCTTCCTTGACAGAGGGGAGCTCATAAGCAGGCCCACAACTGTGAACCACCTCTCTTGCCCTGCCTGCCCATCAGCAGAGCCAGAGGGAGGAATATTCACTATTTTGAACACTATGTTGGTGTTCATAAAATGGAAGCTGCCCTCTCAATCAGTAGTGTTGGTAAATATGAACAAACATATATTGTTGAACTGGAAAACAGATTTCTGGAGTCTGTGGGCCAAATTTCTAGCATGCAGGAAGGTAAATGAGCTGGATGTAGGTGTACTCAGTATTCATAAACATTAATATGCTAATGCGCACAGACAGAAGTGTGTTAACATGATGAGAACAAAGTTGTGATGTAACCAACATCACATCAAATTAGTTCTTTCTTTTTCTGTAGATGCTAAGGGACCTAGCTAATTTTAAGTGTTTGCTCTGTCCACACAGCTGTACAAAATGCCATATTTCAGGTAAAACAGAAGTAATAAAACAGACGCATAGTCTTGCCTGTCTCCCCTATCCCAGCCTCTGCGTTGAAACTGCAGCAGTCCCGCTCTGAAAGCAATATACAAATGTGCATCTAAGGAACAACATTTAGGCTTAATTAAATGACCACTCATTTAAATACCCTCTGTGTCATTCTGGGGACTGATTCTTTTTAAAGAGAAGCTCCACTGGAGATGATAGCATGGGTTACATGATCGTAAAATCAGTGTAAATGGGATCAGAAGCAGATCCATTAATTCTAATTAGGGAGTGTAGTGTGATCTTATTTCATTGCACTGTACACAGGCTGTACAGCTGTTATTCCATGTGACAGACATTTGTTTTCCAGCACTTAATTTGCACATAGAATTAATGGTAATGCATCCAAGAACTGATATTGCTAATATACAGCATTAGCATAGCTTGCTCTGTCCCCAGCTTCTGCTCGGAAAAGGATTCCAAAAAGAGAGAAAACAGCTCAGACTCAGTGGAATAACGGTATTTTCTGTCTTCTATAGTGAACCATTTCAGCCCAATGAGTGTCAAAAATAGAGATTATTATTTACTTTTCATGATAGTGGAAACCGTTTTCAGTGGATTGTGCATTTCTATTAGGGTATAAAATTTGCTCCTCCTGGAAGCAGGAAAATTTGGTAGACAGATTTTTGCCTGTCTTTAAACCTTTCATCAGCTGACTAACCCCCAAGGTTTAATAGCTGGTAGACATCTGTAGGCCAAAGTAAGAGAAACGAGTTCATCAAGGAACTGTATCATGCTTCCAACATGTGGTGACATGAGTGCCTCTTCACCATCTGTTATTTGTGTGAGGATTTTATTATGTAAATGACAGTACACACTGCACTCTAAACAAAGGAAAATGATTCCCCTTACAGTATGTTGCGACTGCCAGGCTTCTGTGTCAGCCCCGAAACAAATAATGAAAACAACAGAGAAGTGGCAGACAATATCTTGGGTTCTTCTACTTGTCCTCCCAAAAGGGAGCAAATATCTTTAGGAAGAATTTGTTTCTTACATGTATTGTGACTCATAAAGACAGGTAGTTAATGAAACAGCAAACAGTAGAGGGATGAAACTAAATCGAGGTGAGGACTGAAGGCTTAAAATAGACTGAAGTGACAATCCTGCAAAACTATGGAGAGTCCTAAAACTCTCTGGTCTCACTGAGAGCCAAAAGCATGGAATGGGGCCCCTAAATTATCTGCAACAGACAAAAAGTATTGTTGTGGGATAGGATTGGAAGTACATATCCTGCCTACATCCTGGTTTAAAATTTTCCATTAAATTACCAATTTAAATTGAAATGTAATTATCCTAACTGGCATATTTTTGGCAGCTGTGATGAAAAAAAAAAAAATCCCTATGCTACACTGGATCAAGTAAAAACCCATAGGAGTTCTAACACTGGCCCTTAATCAAAGTCTGCAAAGACACAAAGGCTTTGAGCTAATCTATGCCAAGCCATGTTGGACAGCATGGCACTGCCTAGAGCATCCTTCTGGTGTCATTTAAAGCACCTGGTGCCCTAGGAAAAGAAATTGTATCCAAGGCTGTAAACGCTCTGTTTTCCTTATATCCATCTACCAACCAACAGTGGCTGCTCTCATAGCAGCATAATATTTCATGGGAAAGAAAACACACCACTATTTTTATTTTATTAATTTATTTAATGTGTGACACCCAAGTGGTTATCTGCACACACACTCTTCCTCATTGTGTATTTCATGTGGTTTAATATAATTAAACCATCGAGCATTCACTGATTTAACTCAAATCTTAATTTGATAATTGGAAAAGGTATGCTTTGGGGATTAATTGTTATTCCAAGTGAACGTAAACAGAAGTAACTGAAGCCAGTGCCAGACTTGACCAAACTGATGATTTAAGGGTGTTTGGTTACTTCCTGCATTGTCTCTGTGTGATTTCTTACACTTGTATTTGTCATCTTTTCCTGACTTAATTATGATTAAGTGTTGAACTTTACAGATAGCCAACTGCTGGTACTGCTGTATTGATTAGTTGTTTTTATTAATGTGTTAAATTTTGTGGTTGCAACAGGAACATATTTTGTGATAGAGCAGCTAATAGCTGGAGAACTCTGCCATGAAACTATCAAGCAGCCCAGCTTTAGCAGGTATTCCTTTTCTTTCAATTTATCTTTTTTTTCCTGTTTATTTATTCATTTACATCTAATTTTCTTAAGGATACTTCTGAAGTGTTTTCATGCTGTGTTACTTTTTAACAGGTAGTAGCAAGAGAACAGAATACCACTACCACTTACATCTGTAAGCACAAGTACTACAACTGGCTCTTTTTTTTTCTTTTTCTTTTTTTTTTTCGGAGGTCCTTAAAATCAAAATCTATGGTTTCTGTTAGTGCCTGTTGTCGTGTTTTATTTGCAGAATTAGAAATCAGTGGCAACCATAATCCAATTCCTCAAGTCAAACAATTTGGTTCAAGTTTGCAAATGTGACATAAGCTTGCTTTCATCATTGCAGGTGTCAGAAACTGTTCAAAATAAATTAAAATATTAATGAATATTACTGTGTCATAATCTTTCCCTCTCAGAGTGCATGTCTAAAATTCAGGTGTCATTTGAAGCTATATTTTTGCATAGGTGGTCATCAAAGCAGTCTAACAGACCTTTGTGATGTGAAATGCYACTGAAAGTTAGGAAGAAATAAGAAATGTATTCTTTTCCATCCCACTTTTTAAATTGCTTCTTACTTCATACACATTTCTGAATCCATCCTCCTCTCATTCTATGAACAGTGATATTTTCATAAGTATCATGGATAAAACTTTTAATTTTGTGTCTAGTTTGCTGTCATTTGAAGTTTGTTATTCTTTCCACAGTGACCTGTGCAGATGTAGACTCCTTACTTACAGCATAAAATGGAATTAAAAGGTAACTGTAGAGTTCCTGTCGTTTCTCCACCATCACATATATGCATATATGATATTCATAATTATTCTATATTCTGAAACTTAGAAGAGATCCGTTCAAAAAGGAATGCCAATATTCTTTTTCTTGAGACATAACATGTTATATGTAACTATAATTAATCATTCCAGTGTAATATACATTTTTTTCCTACCAGTTTGTATATGTAAACTAATGGGGAACAGTAACATAATAAACACTCTTCATGGCTAAAGTCTTCGTAACCTTAAAAGCCTGGAAATGACATTATTAATATCCCATACGATGTTTTACCCAGTCATCTGTTTTCTGTTTTTCAGAGCACTTAGGTGTAGGGGAAGGAGCCCCGCTCACAAAAAACTCACCGATTTGAACAGGAGCTGAAAAACCTGGGAGAAAAATCACCCCCCTCTAGCCATGGTCACAGTAGTAGGACTTCAGCTCAAGGGGGGTCGTGCAGTGCAGCTGCCCCTGAAGGTCAGCAGAGAGAGGGCACGGCCGCCACTCCACAGGAGCCTGGCTGGGGCGGTGGGCTGCCACAGCCCCTCGGCACCACTAGCGTGGCACGAGTGGGATGCCAGTAGACGTCTCGCAAGCTCTGCAGGATGCTAAACTCAACACCAGCTGTCAGAAATGCCATCCAAGGCCTTTGGTCAAACAACGGGGGGTCTTGGGAGGTGTTAAAAGTATTGGCCAGCCTTCTAACCTAGGGTTATGGGACAGCCTCTCAGAAGAAAATACTCCGGTCCTGGTTTTTGGACTCCAGGGAAACTAGGAAATGAAGTTGTGGCTGGGATTTAATAGTTGGTTATGCCATTTGCCCAAGCAAAACCCTGAAGAAAGAACCACAAGCAAAATGAAAACAGAAAACTGTAAAGGCAAGGCCTTTCACTGCAAATTTTGACTCCAGGATGCCAAATGAAGGTATAACAATATAAAAATTACACAACTTGAATCATTTTTCTATCTTTAGTTCCTGAAAATTCAAGCTAACAGTCACACCTCACCTAAATTCTGATACGTGTCTTCTCTCGATTTACATGTGCTTGGTTTTGCAAAACAAAATTCCTGCTTTGTTACTTGATGGTGCTATCTGTTGGTGTTTCTTCTCTTACCTTCTGATATCTTCTCTTCATTTTTGTGTTGCTGCTCAGACTCCCCTTTTCCAATGTCACCAGTCATGTCTTTCAATCCTTCTGTTCTAACACTTTCACTAACTTATGTTTTCTTTCACAGTGCTTTTTTTTCTTTCTTTCTGTATTATCCGTGTACAATCTCCAATGTATCTAGCAACTCTCGGGATAGCTTGAATAGCTAGAGCACAGTGGACTGGATGTCTGAGAGTTAGTATTCTTTGCAACTGCCAATAGCTTTGAGCATGTCAGTTTATTTTTCAGCATTTCTCTTCCCCCCCCCCCCCCCCCATTTCTAGTAATGCAGATAAAGCTATATCCCCCTTTCTGAGCAAAATGCCATAAGGTTCACAAGAGCTATATAGATAGCAAATAGTGTTGGTAGCAGAAAAAGAGGAAAGCTTTCACCATCAGAACAAAATGGACCTAAAGGTTTTATAAATTAAAGACCAATTATTCCCTGAGGTGCATGGGGGGCCACTTCCACTGTAATCAGTCTTGTGAATGTGAAGGCAGAACAGGACCTTGACTGTCTGTAAGTGGACTTTGTCAGGCCATTTGTTTGTGACCAGAATTGTATTGTTACTCTGGTTTTCAATAAAGGGATGTTCACTGAGGCATCACATTGATATTTTTGAAGTATGTTCCACATTTTCAAAGGAACAAATTTATCAGCAAAGAATTGAAATGTCTAGCTGTTTCAGTATGCTATCAAGATTTCACCTCACACTGCTGTGCAAGTGCGTTCATTTTTCACCTGCTGGGTGTAATGGGAATGAGTTCAACAAATGAAAGCATGTTAAGAAGGAGATGATTTGACCAAACCATGTTCCTTCCTCTTAAGAAATAAAAAAGCCCTGAAAAACAAACCCTGAAGGCACCAGCTTGTTCATTACTCAGAGATCAGATCTGACCCCCAAACAATATAGTCAGGGACAATGTTGGGAGTAGACCTGTGGGATTTCAGCAAAGTTGAGCTCCCACTCTTCATCTCACCTGTACCTGGTTGACTGCTGCCTGAAGGAGCTTAGACCTTAGGCAACACTTGCCTTATTGTCTTAAAGCTGGCTCTTTGTGGAAAATCTTGTCAGGCTTTCATCTCTGAGTCCTGTACTGGGCAGACCCTTTGCAGGTATTTTAAGTCTTTTGGTGTTTCTGTAAAATATGGCCTTTAGCAACAAGTTTTGGACATTCCATTGAGTATGTTCACAAAATCTGAGGAGAGCTGCTGTTCTGGATGGCACATGTGGCTCATGACCCTGAGAGCTGAAGAGCTTCCTGCAGGACCAGGCAGCCAACCAGGCTGATTCCTTGGACATTGAATCTCCAGCATTACCTGCTAATATGGCACAGAAAGCAGTGGCTGAAGGTGCGTAGTTACTCTGTGACATGATTATTCTTCTGGGACCTATAGAAAATGGTGGGTGAGCCCAGTCTGGGTCTTTGCTGACAGGCCAGTTGGAATAATTGGTATCTTTTCTGTAGCGTTTCTCAGCAGAAAGAGCAAGGCTGGAGCTGAAAGGAGGAAAAATCTCTTCATGGAGCATTTTATGTCTAGGATTGAGACCTTTTGAAGGATTTAAGTCCCAAATACAAATGAAACATCTGACCAGCTGTAACAGCTATTGGGGGACAGAAGAAGAAAAGAGGAGGGGAGAGGGAAAGGGAACCACATCCAAGGAAGGTGATGCTGTTTGGAAAAAATGTCTCATACAGTTTGGCACCTAGCTCTTAACATGCTATTGCCAACCTGCGAGTTCATTTGAGGTTTATAGCAAGTTACAGGAAGAATAAAAAGTTAATCATGTGCAGAGCCTTGGTGTTGTATTCTTGCCATCTATTTCAATAGCAGTAATAACATACAGACTGAGAAGTGATTACAGAATGGCACAAGCTGCTTTCTACTTGAGTTTGCAAATGTATTTCCATTTAAAGCTTAATTTTTATGTTTTTCATCCAAATTTAAGAAAACAAGAGGATGTGAGGTCCAAGAACACTATATATGGGTTGGATCTGGGGTCAGATTTTTCTATCAGTTTTACCCAAGTTAAACATGGTGACTTTTCACCTAATATCTAAAAACATAACAATATTTTATTGTGGCTCAGAAACACAAACAGCAATAAGATGAAAAGTGGGGAAACTCCATGATGAAGGTGGTTGCTCAACAGAAGACTTAATTACATGTTGTAGCCTGTATCTTCTTAACAAAACACAAAAGTTCCTATTAAAGATTTTGGGGATTTAAAGCTGAGGAGATCTGTTGAAATGCTGTCTGAGCCTGGATCTAGCACTCCAGACTAAAGATTAATTTAATTCTCTTTTTAAGAGCTGCAAAGTCTATTTTCTTCTTGCTGTTTTTTTTTTTTTTTTTAAGTTCCTAACTATGAACTTTACTGTCATCAGCTGAGATCAAATATCTTAATGCATCTAAAATTATCATCGTTACTTACAATAAAGAAGTAAGCTTCTCAATAATAAACCATGCACTAGAAAGTCATAGAATCATAGAATCATTTAGGTTGGAAAAGACCCGTAAGATCATCAAGTCCAACTGTTAACCTAGCACTGCGAGGTCCACCACTAAACCATGTCCCTAAGCACCACATCTACATGTCTTTTAAATACCTCCAGGGATGGTGACTAAACCACTTCCCTGGTGTCACGAATGAGTGGTTTTAGAGGCCACTTAAAAAGTCACCGTCAAAGGTATTAACAGAAAGTGATTTTAATAGTAATTTGTAAAAGTGCGACTTAACAGAGTTCGATGGCAAGGTTCACTCTATTACTTACTACATGGATAAAGTATACAAAGTAAAATCGTAGTAGAATTGAGTTGGAATGATTTATACAGAGACCGAGGACAGAAAAGGGTAAGGTAGACCCTCCCGTTAAGTCACAAGGTTCAGAGAAGACCCGTCTGGATCCAATCTTAGCCTCAGACTTGGACAATGGTTTATGTCTAATACAGAAAAGGGTAAGGTAGACCCTCCCGTTGAGTCACGAGGTTCAGAGTAGACCCGGCTGGATCCAATCCTAGTCCCAGACTTGGTCAACGGTTTATATCTAAGGGATTATATGTGTTTAGTAGCAGTCTAAGGTTCATTCACAGTTTTAAGGTGGATCACAAGATTTTAGCAGCACGCAATCATTAACTAATTTAACATTTACAAAGTAAGTTAGTAGAGTCTACTACAATCACAACAGTGACTTAATTACAGATTATGCTTACTATTAGTTCACACACACACAGACAGAAATATATATAAATGTACAGAAGGTATACCTGTTAAAAATTTCCCTCGAGTCCAGTGAAATATTCACGTCAAATGTCTCAGCATTTCTCAACAGGCAAAGGTTGAGCCTCGAGGAGTGAAGGGTTTCAGCCCAGGTCCCGTCGTCAGCTTTCGGTGACAGTCCTCCGAATATCACAGACTCGAGAGTTTGTGAGCTCTGAGAGGCGTACCACTCAGAGGGAGATGCTGGGCGCAGCCTGCTGCGGTCCAGGAGAGCTCAAAGGGTCTCACTTAGGACCACCGTTTATAGGTCCGCAAGATGATTGGCTTTAGTCATCTGTAAATTTCCACCCTGATCACAGTCCCAGGTGGTAGTTACTAAAAATTCTCAAGGTTTCAGTATTGTTCCACTTGAGCTACGACTCAGATAAAGATATCGGGATGACACCCGGGCCAGGCAGTAGGAGTACGTTCCCAGCCTCAGCTATGCAGAGTTTCTGATACAGTCAAGGAGCGTTCAACTGCCAGACTCAAACACCAAGGCCAAGGTTTCACAGGAATTTCTGAGATCAACAAGCGGCCCAGGAGAAAGGTGGCAGAAATGCACCACCACACCTGGGCAGCATGTTCCAATGTTTGCCAACCCTTTTGGTGAAGAAATTTTTCCTAATATCCAACCTAAACCTCCCTTGGCGCAGCTTGAGGCCATTTCCTCTTGTCCTATTTCTTGTTACTTGAGAGAAGAGACCAACACCCACCTCGCTACAACCTCCTTTCAGGTAGAGTGACAAGGTCTCCCCTGAGCCTCCTTTTCTCCAGGCTGAACAACCCCAGTTCCCTCAGCTGCTCCTCATAAGACTTGTTCTCCAGACCCTTCACCAGCTTTGTCGCTCTTCTTTGCACACACTCCAGCACCTCAATGTCTTTCTTGTAGTGAGGGGCCCAAAACTGAACACAGTATTTGAGGTGCGGCCTCACCAGTGCCGAGTACAGGGGGACGATCACTTCCCTACTCCTGCTGGCCACACTATTTCTGATACAGGCCAGGATGCTATTGGCCTTCTTGGCCACCTGGGCACACTGCCGGCTCATATTCAGCTGGCTGTCGACCAACACCCCCAGGTCCTTTTCTGCCAGGCAGCTTTCCAGCCACTCTTCCCCAAGCCTGTAGCATTGCATAGGGGTGTTGTGTCCAAAGTGCAGGACCCGGCACTTAGCCTTGTTGAACCTCATGCAGTTGGCCTCAGCCCATCAATCCAGCCCATCCAGATGCCTCTGTAGAGCCTTCCTTCCTTCAAGCAGATCAACACTCCTGCCCAACTTGGTGTCGTCTGCAAACTTACTGAGGGTACACTCGATCCCCTCATCCAGATCATTGATAAAGATATTAAACAGAACTGGCCCCAATACTGAGCCCTGGGGAACACCACTTGTGGCCAGCCACCAACTGGATTTAACTCCATTCGCCACAACTCTTTGGGCCCGGCCATCCAGCCAGTCTTTTACCCAGCAAAGAGTGTGCCCATCCAAGCCATGAGCAGCCAGTTTCTCCAGGAGAATGATGTGGGAAATGGTGTCAAAGGCTTTACTGAAGTCTAGGTAGACAACAGCCACAGCCTTTCCCTCACCCACTAAGCGGGTCACCTTGTCAGAGAAGGAGATCGGGTTAGTCAAGCAGGACCTGCCTTTCATAAACCCATGCTGACTGGGCCTGATCACCTGGTTGTCCTGTACATGCTGCATGATGGCACTCAGGATGATCTGCTCCATAACCTTTCCCGGCACGGAGGTCAGACTGACAGGCCTGTAGCTCCCCAGATCCTCCTTCTGGTCCTTCCTGTAGATGGGCATCACATTTGCTAACCTCCAGTCAACTGGGACCTCCCHGGTTARCCAGGACTGCTGATAAAKGATKGRAAGTGGCTCGGTGAGCACTTCCACCAGCTCCCTCAGCACCCTTGGGTGGATCCCATCCGGCTCCATAGACTTGTGTGTGTCTAAGCGGTGTAGCAGGTTGCTAACCGTTTCCCCTTGGGTTATGGGTGCTTCATTCTGCTCCCCGTCTCTGTCTTCCAGCTCAGGGGGCTGGGTACCCCAAGAACAACTGGTCTTACTAGTAAAGAGAGAGGCAAAGAAGGCATTAAGTACCTCAGCCTTTTCCTCAGCCTTTGTCACTGTGTTTCCCCCTTGCATCCCATAAAGGATGGAGATTCTCCTTAGCCCTCCTTTTGTTGCTATGTGCAACATTCTAGCTAATGCTAGAAACATTTTTTATTGTCTTTTACGGCAGTAGCCAGATTAGGTTCTAGTTGGGCTTTGGCCCTTCTAATTTTCTCCCTGCATAACCTCATGACATCTTTGTAGTCCTCCTGAGTTGCCTGTCCCTTCTTCCAAAGGTCATAAACTCTCTTTTTTTTTCCTGAGTTCCAGCCAAAGCTCTCTGTTCAGCCAGGCCAGTCTTCTTCCCCGCCGGCTTATCTTTTGGCACATGGGGATGGCCTGCTCCTGCACCTTGAAGATTTCCTTCTTGAAGAATGTCCAGCCTTYCTGGACTCCTYTGCCCTTCAGGACTGCCTCCGAAGGGACTCTGTCAACCAGGCCCCTAAACAGGCCAAAGTCTGCCCTCCAGAAGTCCAAGGTGGCAGTTTTGCTGACCCCCCTCCTTACTTCTCCAGGAATCGAAAACTCTTATCATTTTGTGATCACTATGCCCAAGACAGCCTGTCCTGGCTTCAGCTGGGATAGAGTTAATTTTCTTCCTAGTAGCTGGTATAGTGCTGTGTTTTGGATTTAGTATGAGAATAATGTTGATAACACACTGATGTTTTAGTTGTTGCTAAGTAGTGCTTACACTAGTCAAGGACTTTTCAGCTTCCCATGCTCTGCCAGGTGCACAAGAAGCTGGGAGGGAGCATAGCCAGGACAGCTGAACCAAACTGGCCAAAGGGGTATTCCATACCATATGATGTCATGCTCAGTATATAAGGTGGGGGGAGTTGGCCAGGGGGCAGTGATCGCTGCTCCGGGACTGGCTGGGCGTCGGTCGACAGGTGGTGAGCAATTGCATCGTGCATCACTTGCTTTGTATATTCTTATTCTTATTCTTATTCTTACTACTACTACTACTACTACTACTACTACTACTACTATTTTACTTTATTTTATTTCAATTATTGAACTGTTCCTATCTCAACCCATGAGTTTTCTCACTTTTACTCTCCCGATTCTCTCCCCCATCCCACTGAGGCGGGGGAGTGAGCGAGCGGCTGTGTGGTGATTAGTTGCTGGCTAGGGTTAAATCACGACATGTCCTCCAACTATCACATCACCCACAAGTCCTTCTCTGTTCACAAAAAACAGGTCCAGCAGGGCACCTTCCCTAGCTGGCTCACTCACCAGCTGTGTCAGGAAGTTATCTTCCACACACTCCAGGAACCTCCTAGACTGTTTCCTTTCTGCTGTATTGTATTTCCAGCAGACATCTGGTAAGTTGAAGTTCCCCCCGAGAACAAGGTCTAGCGATTGTGAGACTTCTCCCAGCTGCTTATAGAATATTTCATCTGCCTCTTCATCCTGGTTGGGTGGTCTATAACAGACTCCCACYATGAKATCTGCCTTGTYGGCCTTCCCCCTGATTCTTACCCATAAACACTCAACCCTATCGTCACCATCATTAAGCTCTAGACAATCAAAACACTCCCTAACATACAGGGCTACCCCACCGCCTCTCCTCTTTGCCTATCCCTTCTGAAGTGTTTATAGCCTTCCATTGCAGCACTCCAGTTGTGCGAGTCATCCCACCGTGTTTCCATGATTGCAACTATATCATAGTTTTCCAGCTGCACAATGGCTTCCAGCTCCTCCTGTTTGCTGCCCTTGCTGCGTGCATTGGTGTAGGTGTACTTCATTTGGGCTATTGATCCTGCCACATTTCTGAGGGGAGAAGCCCTAATTCCTATGTGACCATTCTCAGGCGCTTCCGTGGTTTCTAACACATTAATAAGCCTTGCGTGTTTGCTGCCACATAGATCTCCATCCCCCACCTCCACTGAGATGGCAGACCAAAGGACCTCACTAGCACACCATCCCTCAAACATTGGCATGCCGCCTCCAGGCTTATCTSTAGCATGCCTGGTTTTATCCCTTTCCCCCTTCAAATCTAGTTTAAAGCTCTTTCAATGAGCCCTGCTAACTCCTGTGCAAAGATCTTTTTCCCTCTTTGAGACAGGGGTTGCCAGCAGGCCTGGTGTGGTATAGACCAACCCATGATCAAAAACCCCAAAATTCTGCCAGTGACACCACACTCTGAGCCAGGTATTGATCTGCTGGCTCTTCCTATTTCTTCCCTCATCATTCCCTGCAACTGGAAGGATAGAGGAGAACACTATCCTGATCAGCTCCTGATCCCTTAACCAGTCACCCCAAGGCCCTGAAGTCTCTCTTGATTGCCCTTGGACTTCTTGTTGCAACTTCATCGCTGCCTACCTGAAAAATCAATAATGGATAATAATCTGAGGGCTGTACCAGGGTAGGAAGTTTTCTCTTCACATCTTTAACCCAGGCCCCAGGGAGGCAGCAGACTTCCCTAAGAAGTGGGTCTGGTCTGCATATTGGGCCTTCTGTTCCCTTCAGAAGGGAGTCTCCTATGACAATGACCTGTCTTTTTGTCTTTATGGAAGCAATTTTGACGCAGGGCATAGGCCGACTTAACCTCGGCGACACCTCCAAGCTAGATGAACAATTGTCCTTATTGTTCGGTTCTACTTGCAGAGCCTCATACCTATCACGCAAGGGCACCTGGGGAGGTGGGGTAGTCACAGAGGAGACGGCGCCTGCTGTGCCGGGCAGGAACTTGTCGCTGTTGCCCCCTATCCCTTAAGTCACTGTGTTCAGCCAGGTGGAGAGAGGATAGGGAATCCTCTGTATCATGTGTCCTGTCTGCCTGTTGGGCCTGTCCCAGGGAAGGTAGGGTGMGATTCCAGTAGTCTACCTCTCTCTCGGACTCCCTGATACTCCTCAACCTACTCACCTCCTCCTGGAGCTCTGTCACTAACCAGAGGAATTCCTCTCCCTGGGCACACCTCCCATCCGATACTGACATAAAAGTGGGCACAGCCTGCAGCCTGACACCTGGGTGTGGCAGCATGTTCCCACCGGAGCTCTGTCTGGGAAGCTGCACCAGCCATGGCAGGTGCAGAGCTTAGAGAGGCCATGGCTTTCTGCTGGGTGGATACCATTGCTCCCTGGCCGAGCTGGCAGAGCTTCAGCGCCCTTCCCGCTCGCCCTTCCATGCAAACTGCCACGCCGTGCCCTTGCTGACGCGCCACGCCCTGTTTGCCTGCCCTGGTCGCGGCGCTCCTGGTCGCTAGCGCTCCCCAGGGGCTTCTTTTATACGTGTGGGGGGCTTGGCCGCCGTTGCTCCTGGGCCCACCCAGGTCTCATCAGACGCTGTCGCGCGAGCTGCGGGCTCTCGGCTCCCCCTGAGGTCCCCCTGGCGACTTGTACCTGGCTGCAAACTTGACAGAAGGTTTTTGTTCTTTGCTCTCACACCACACAAATGGAGTGGCAAATTTTACCCATGGCAAATCTGTGCCTTTAGCTACATCTAGCATCTTTATTAGCATCTTAGCATGCATCTGAGTTATCCTGATACATTGTAAACACACTGGACCTGAGGTATATAGCAGTAGCATATAAAGATTTTTTTTTTTTTAAAGGACTTGAAATTCAGCGAAAGCTTGCTGTGGATGAGTGGTCCTACTTATTAGGGATGACTTTTAACAACTCCAGTCCACAAATTAATGCTACCCTTTGGTGAAAACAAAGAAATTGATTTTAGAAAAAATGTTGTCTTTGCATTTTTTTACTTCTTGCCATTTTTTCTTTGTTTGATATATCAGCTTCTTGTGCACTGCTTTCTCTCCTTGTTTATGGACTATTGATGCACAACACTTCTTTGATCTTAGAGTTGGTACTTGGCCGTCAGTAAGAAAGATGAGAAGCAAAAGTGTGAAGGATATTCCCAGGGTAGGACAAGAGTTATAGCCGTGTCTCTAAGTGAGAAACTTAGGCAGGTGAAGAAAGGTTGGACTGCAGAAAAGTAGGACAAGACTATCACTTTGTTTTGGGAGATAATATAGTTTGAGTTATGCATTTAAAACAGTTGTTAAGATTGGTTTATATTCAGCTACTTCGAATTGTCCAACACTTTCACTATATAAAATAGTGAGGGTTTTTGATTTATTTGGTTTTTATCTTGCCAACTGGCCCACCTTTTTCCCATAGTTTCTTGCCTCCTTTGCAGTATTATGCTAGATACAGGAGAAAAAATTTTCCACTTATTCTGATTGGAAAAGTTTTCTCAGAAGGCTAGCTCTTTGGTTTTTAACCTTGGGTTGTTTGTTCAGTATTGGTTCAATCACCTTCTTTAGCAAGAGAGCATAAAATTTGTTTAACAGTGCAAATGTCTGGCCTAGCCTAAGTTTGCTGAGATTTCTGGACACATCTAATACTGTTTGTATAGATCTACCGCATTTATCTGCATGGAGATTATACTTGCCTTGCTGCAGTACTGATTTGCACTAGAAATGTGATGCCTGTAGGTACCAGCATGCTCAGGTTCTAAAAAGAGTTGGTTGATACTTTGTATTTCAACAGAAAAGACAGGGGAGAGAGGACATTAAAATTCTGTGGAATAATTCTTTTCTTCAGCGTTGTCACTAAAAAATTTAAAACCTAAATCTTGGTACTTCTCTCCCCTCCCCCCAGGAAATTTTACATTTGAAAAAGAGCCTGAAGGCTTAATAACAATTTAGTAAGAATGCAAGAATGTTACCATCTTTCCTGATGAAGTTTCATCTCATAAAGATTTGCCTCATTCTTTCAAATGAGGGGGAAGTTTCTCTCTCATGGTTTGCCACAGTTGAGTCCTGTGATGGGTATCATATAATGCATATGATTTACATATATGCTTGATTTTACATTCATCTAAACTACAACACTTATCAGTTGCTGCCTTGATGCCATTGCGGCTATACTCCCGTCCTAAAGTGAAGGCATACAGATATCTCTGTAGCTCCAGTACTGGAGGAATATTAGGAGTATGATTGCACTTATTTGAAGTTATCAAAATGCTGGAAGCAGAGATCAATGCCAAATAGATGAGCTGATTAACTACTTCTATTTTCTCTCCTAGAAGATTGGTTACATCAATAAGAAACACTGAAAATATGTCTTTAAAAGAAGTAATTTTTAGGGACCCAGACAAACGTAAAGTACAATTTGCCTGGTTCTCTGAAATGTTGACTGATAGATAAATATAAGTTGAGTCGAAGTGACTATGGTGAGAAAGCCAAGTTTCAAAAGACAGACAGACTAGAGTATTGTTTCAGTGGTAGAAGTATGGCTATATTTTTCTCGTAACTTTCTAGGGRAAAAAAAAAAGAATCTTGTGCATGTCCTCCTCAGTTTGAATTTGTCCAGGCTAGCTGCCAATTTAATAAATGACAAAAATATTGCTATGTTAGGATGTTGCCATGAAAGCATTGTTCCTGATATATACTTGAATATAATAGTAATAATACTGTACAGTACTGTATATGTATTATATATATGCATTTTTTTCTACATCCACTAAGTATGTGGAATAATTCAGCTTCTGTAATTTATTTTGTTAAAAGATACGCTGGTTTTATAGCATTCATGGATGTACATAAAATTTATAAATTTAAGACACTAAATCTACTTATTTATGATTTTTAACTTCTACTGAAACTGTAGTGTCATGATGGTACATACAGAGTAATATCCTTGGACTTTCTGAGGCCTTAGCTGGCAGAGTTGTCAAATTAAACTGGGACATTTTGTAAATGTATCTTTAATAAATACATATGTCTGTCATGCTTCCCTACTCACTCTTATAAATCAAACTGTATCTAGCTGTCAGATACTCTCAACCCAGTTGTCCTAATCTGTCAAGTAAAAATTATAGCATCTAGGCTCACATCCTTCTCTGCAAATATTTATTTATACCAGTGACGTGTCAAGGGCACACAATTTTTAATTTTTTTTTTCCCCAGCAACAAAACCATTAACAGCTGGCTCAAGTCCCTGCCAGGAGGGCAGTGGTTAATACATAGAGAGAAGTTATAATGGAGGAACACATGATCCAAGCAAAATAAATGCTGGATAGCATTTTAAAAAATTCTTGCTAAATGTCAGATATTGAGCATTCAGGCTTGTCTTACTCAGTATACAATAGTAATTTTATGCCATTCATCATCCTCACCCCCATTCATCTACAGATGAGCCTACACTCCTGTGTTGCAAAGAGATGTAGAGGTTGCCTCCAGGTTTTGTCTCCCTGCAGTATCTAGTAATTAACCATTACAGTTCTAATGACACGTCAGACACATCATAGACTATTGCTGTAACTTGAGAGGAGGAGTTAACAAGCTGTGGAGAATGTGAAGTTATCGCTTACCCTAGTTCCATCAGCTCTCCCTGAACAGAGAATACGATATCAGAGGTTGAGAGTCAGAGGTGGGGAAAAGAGGATGAAGGAATCCTTGGTATTTTTAAAAGAATAAAGCTTTTTATTATATATGCATGAACAGATGTTAAAGAACATCACTCGTCACTTTTCTTTTTTAGCAATTTTAGACTGCACTCTGTTTAAAACAACTACTAAAACTCACCTGCATTCAGTTTAAGACAGGAATAAAATGAATCTTAACTGTTTGAAATCTTGTGCCAAATAATTAAAGAATCAAAATCCCAGTTTACTTCAAACTTGCAACTCATTCTAGTCATCCTACACAATACTTTTTCATTTTTCTTTTTTTTTTTTTGTCTCTGACATGAGTAAATTCTCAAGTACTTTTTTAGGTTTGAGAGACTCAGATTTATTTTAAGCTTTCCATTTATGTGTTCATGTTAGCTAGTTTCTGTGGTGATCTGCATTCTTTTGCCTAAAGGGTTTATTCTTGCAATGTCCTGTAAGATAAGAAAATGTAATTTCCTCCCTTTTAGCTGTAGTATAATTGAGAGAATTGCCAACTGTCCAAAATAAAGTTATAAAAATCTTTAGATAAAAAAGTTGGATTCCAGTTTGATATATTATGAGAAGATACTTAGGTTCTGGACCTCATATTCTGGATATAATGGAGGAAGTATGGACAAGAGGGAAGGACACCTGCCCTAACAGTCAGGAGGTCTGTTCTTTCACGAGCCAAGGACCAGTGGGACAGGACACAACATGAGGGACCTGAGTATTTGGACTTTCTCTAGAAATCTGCCATATCTTGTCTTGATCACTGTTTAAAACAAGGCCATAACTCTGCTTTCTACAGGAACAATTGCTGAAGGAATTGCTTTCAGAAGAAGGGTGATACTTTCTCAATAATAATGACTTTATTGCTTCCATGCCTGAAGTGAGTGGAACTTGAGTGAATGCATTGCACATGGGAAAACAGAGTGGGAATAGCCCAGGGAGGAAGCACATTGCCTTGCAATCTTGAAAAGGAGTTAATCACTTTGGAATCCCCGCAGGTGTATGACAGGGAGTTGAACTTATCACACATGAAATCTTTCATCAATGTCATTTAACTAGTTATCTCCTCCTCTGACAGGCTGTCTTGTTTAACAGAGAATAGACTCCCTTTTTTAAACCCCGTTATAATTGTTTTAATAATATTATTTATAATGAGCTTTTGGAGAATTGAAATATGATAGCTGAAGTAAAAACATTCATCCTGAAAGTGAAGCATTTTTAAAAATCAGAACCCTGGAACCATATAATGAAGGTTGGTTTGGGTTCCCTAGTATGGGTAACTTTTATACTGATATAGCTGTTTGTTTGCTTTTCCTAAAAGTCCCAGGCTAATTCAAGCATAACCATGCAATTTAAGGCAGGACCTGATGCAGAGCAGTCCTATGGACTGTGATAGGCTATGATGGATGTTCTCTGTGATCCTTTCTGCCCTTGAGATCTGTGTATATCTGAACTAGCCACAAACAGCCCGCAAGAGTTTTGAAACCAGATAATTAAATAACTGCAGTGCTGGTAGGTACCATGTAGCAAAAGTATGGATGCAAAGCTAGAGGCATGTAGAAGAGAAACAGTGCAACAGCTTCAATCTCTCAAGCCAAAAGCTTGAGAAATTTAAACAAAAATTACGAGCGACTGATAAGAGAAAGAAACCTTGGATTTCAATCTGATGAAACCTGGATTAGAAACAGAAAGAGACAGCAACAGCAATTAAGTTTGGACAAATTCTATGTTCAGAGCAACAAACAAGATTAAAGTCCCTCTCTATTTTGAAATCTGCATAGTAGGAAAGCATTTAAGTACATTAATTTTAAATTGGATAGGTTGAATGTTATTTGATTTGTTCACATGTGTGTGATCTTTCTTCACAATTTTACAAGGAAACCCATCAAAAGTGGGCTGAAGAAGGGTCCATTCTTCAGATCCAGCCATATAAGGAAGCAAGGAGAGAGCAATCGACTTGGGGAATTCTACTGTTTTCTTGGGGTAATAGCATTCCTCCTCTGGTTTTAAGAAATCTAATTCATTTTTGTTATACTCTCACAAGTTTGAGGTAGTAGTAACACTTTAAAGTGTACTATATGGATTTACACTCTTGAACTTTTTTCATAATGATTCATATATGTATTTTTCCCCAAATAAACCACTGATATTCTTATGTGAAATTAACTTGGTGATTAAATTGCAGGTATTAGTTGCAGCAAATTCACCTTTAACATTCTCTAGAGAAGGGTGCAGTTCTTAAATACACATAGTGAATTAATCATGAGCTTGTTTCTCTGAACAAAAGCTGTATTTGAAAGAATTTATTGTGAAAGAAGTTGTATCATACATAATGAAGTGCTATAAAAGCCCTGAATGATTTCAAGTGACTAACCCCACATTAGGCATTGGGAAATCTGTGCCTGGAACAGCTAGAAGTAAGTACAGAGAGCCTGATGTAAAGCATGTTGAAGTCAATGACTTTTTTCCATTGTCTGCAGTGGACATAAGGTTGTTCAATTTCATGGGATGGAAAAAATTTATTTTATGGAACAAACATGCACAAAGAAACACAACTCATTCCTTAAATACGTGTGCTTGCTTCCTGATGGTTTTTAATGGGAAACGTGTGTGCACTGTGACGTGAACACATTGAATTACCCAGCTTTTTGAAGGGAATTAGTCACTTTTGCAGGGGAATCAATATCCAATAACAGGAGCTGATCAACAGTGCTTGAGTTCAGTTGAGCATGCTGACAAGCTGCTGTGAGATACGAGCTTTCATTGGCTTTCTGATTCTTTAAAAATTAAGGGCTGAAGGAGCTAGACTGTCTCAGGATCAAGCATTGAATTTATGTTGTATTTTTCTAAATCTGGAAATGGGACAGTGAAAAGCGTTGCTGTACAGTTAATGTATGATCCTTCAGCTGCTGATGTAGCAGAAAAAACTGAAATGAATGGTTGCAAGCTGCATAAGGCTTTAGCAATGAGAAAGAGCTCTAACAAACTCATGATTGTATACAATACAATAAAATATTAAAAATTCACTAGCTTTTGTTTCCTGAGAAACTGCTTATTCCTCCAGACTATGAGCCAGATCATGAATATCAATCTCAGTAAGAGAAACAATTTTCATTTTATATTAAAGAAAGAATTCCAACATTTAATATTCACTTCCTAGGTATAATGATATTTTTAAAACATTTTCTTTATGATGGACAGAACCCATGCCTTACTGTAGTATGTTATCCACAAAGGGAGTACCTTTATCAACCAGCTGATCCTCCAGTTCTGTCTAATAAATTATTGGAAAGCTGCTGTTGCACTTGTCACCTTGCACAGATTGCAGTTGTCCAAAGGGTTTTTTAAAATGTATATCTGGAACCATGACTCTTAAAAAAAAAAAATATATATTTTTATATGTTAATAATAATAATTTTGCATATATTTCTAGCTAATGAAAAATGTTACTTAAAATAGAGACATTTCTTTCCATACAATTAGTGTCCATAAAGGTATTTTTTCTATGGGAGTATTCAAAGTCCACACTAGATTCTCCCATTTTATTTTAAGTGTCTTTGCAATTGCGTTAACAGGTTTTGGAGTCCCATTGCCTGGTGTACTGGTTTTGGCTGGGATAGAGTTAATTTTCTTCATAGTAGCTTGTATGGGGCTAWGTTTTGGATTTGTGCTGAAAGCAGTGTTGATTACACAGGGACGTTTTTGCTATTGCTGAGCAGTGCTTACACAGAGTCAAGGCCTTCTCTGCTCCTTAATGCCCTGTCAGCAAGTAGGCTGGGGGTGCACAGGAAGTTGGGAGGGGACACAGCTGGGACAGCTGACCCCAACTGACCAAAGGGATATTCCATACCATATGATGTCGTGCTCAGCACATAAAGCTGGGGGAAGAAGGAGGAAGTGGGGGATATAAGGAGTTACAGCATTTGTCTTCCCAAGTAACGGTTACGCATGATGGAGCCCTGCTTTCCTGGAGACGGCTGAACGTCTGCCTGCCGATGGGAAGTAGGGAATGAATTCCTTGTTTTTCTTTACTTGTGCATGTGGCTTTTGCTCTACCTACTAAACTGTCTTTAACTCAGCCCACGAGTTTTTGCATTTTTACCCTTCCAATTCTTTCCCCAGTCCCGCCGGGGGGGAGTGAGTGAGCAGCTGAGTGGGGCTGAGCTGCCTGCTGGGGTTAAACCACGACACCTGGTCACTGTACAACCTTTGAGACTCTCTGATATGGATGTCTTCTCACATTATCAGCATGACACTCTTACTGGCTCTAAGTCTTGACATGTAGTTTTAACAGTATCACCTCAGTGGGAGAAATAAACAAACTCCAATAAGTTTTGTGGAGATCTAAACAGACAAGGGGTATACCATGTTTTCTTTTCCTAGAAAATTATTTTCAAATGAACAGTGGAAGTAATAATCAGTTGCTATTTCAGGCTGTTTAATGTTATTACAAAATGAAATGGATAAGTTAAAAACAAGTAAGACACTATAAGTTTGTTCATCTATGGAAACAAAGCAAGAAAAAGTAAAAGAAAGCAAAAGGCAACACTGAATTTGAAATAAGGGCGAAGAAAAATCAGGTAGCCATTCTTTTCTCTCTTGCATTGCTTTCTTACAGTATTGAAACAGCCACACAATGTAGTCTTCTTTTACAATGAATCTTAGAAATTGGGAGGATTTGCTTTTAATTTTTCTAGATGGTGTGGGATAAGACCAGCAACTTCTGTGCTTCGTTTCCCGATCCTATAAACACTTACAGATTTTGTTTGGTTTCAAGTGAGAAGGCCCACTGACACGCAGAGGGACTACTCGGGGGCTTAAATTTAAGCAGGTGTGTAAGCGTTTGTGGAACTAGGGCTTTTTTATATTTATTGACTGACAGGTTCATTGCCCTACAGGGAGTACTTCACAAGAGTACTTGCTTGCAGTGACTTTTTTTCTTTTTGGAAAGACCACTTTTAGGTCTAGCCCTTGTTACAGCTCCACGGATTTATGCTGTGGGAAGACCTGGGAGTAGGGCCACTAAAGGGGGACTTTGGGCAGGGCTGTATGGTCAGCCATGGTCTGAGTGAGGGCTTGTAGGCTGCAGTGAGTGATTCCTTGGGCTGTCAAAATGTGTATTGCATGTATTGCCTGACAGCCGCAGCCCACCCTGTGAAATACACTCCCATCTGTGCTAGGAGAGGAGCTCTGAGACAGCTTTGAAGAGACCAGCCAGAAGAGAAGTACAAGAATGGGGTAGGGGAGATGATGCTGATAATTGCGTTGTTTATAGGAGTCCCTTTGCGAGAGGAGCTTGAGGGCTGCAACAGTTGCCCCAGCTATAGCTTTGCAGAGTACCTACAGGTTGGTGTTTCTGAAGACTGCTGGCTGGCCTGCATGCTGGATCTGGGGGGATCTTCTCCACCACAACCCCTTGTACAAAGCTATTTTTTCTGGCTTTATGCTGATACAGGGAGGAGGGAAACACATAATCCTGGTTTTTTACACAGGATTTGCTTGTGTGATCTGTAGAAAAATCCCAGATCTCTTCTTAGAATTCCCTTTATCTTTTGAGGGGTTTCCTGTCTCTTCTATGAAATCAGAATTTGTCCTCTTTTTAATTAACTACTAAAAGGACATTTTGATACTATGCTTTAAATGACACGCATAAAAAAATCCTGAAATTTATTGAATTTGCATGTACAGCTCCTCTTATTAGTATTATGCTGTTAGTCCACTAACTACCATTGATGCAATTTATTAATCCACTGAACTCTCTTTATAAACTTCTTTCAAGTAAATATGACTTTGTGTAAGATATCAGCTATTAAAATGGATGAAGACTTTAACAGTTCTTATTTATGGAGGAAGATGTTGAATTTCTCATTGGTAAAATTCTATAAAATCAGATGGTCTATGAGAAACCGTATGCTAAATAGACTGCTCTTGTGATCTGCTGTTTGGGTTTTTGGCATGAGTATTTGTGTTAAATTGTACATTCACCTTGTAAAGTTCATTCTTTCCTAACTACATTATACTGCTATTATAAGTGCTCTTGTTAAAATGACACCTTTTTATTATAGGACGTTCTGCTAATACAGCTACAGTAAAAACTCGTCAACCTTTCCATTATAAATATAAATGCCTATTTTCAGGGACTTAAAACTTGGCTATAAATACTCATTCCAGGCTAACATTTGGCATATAAAGCCTAATCCAAACAGCAAAGCTATTCATTATAGAGTTACTTTAGCCATTTGAAAATATTTTAAAGCAGAAAAAGTAGAAATACTTGCATGTTGGTTTTGATGGATTCTTAGATTTTGAGAAGCTGGGTAGGGAGGAAGGTGCTAGGGTGGGAGGGCTGGGTTGTGCTTCCCACTGATGCGGAGTCGCTCCTCTGCACTGTCTGGTTCTGTTCAGGCCAGTCTGAGTTCAAGGGGCATTTTGTCTTTGGATGTTTTTGGTTTTGGGGGCTTTTTCAACCACTGGGTTTCTGGTGCACTCTTCCCAAGGCACTTTAATGTCATACTTGAAAAATTACTTCTGACACCCTGTCAAATTTTTCCTATGAAGTGGAAAGTTCTTAAGTCCCTTCTGCTCCCTTAAGCTTCTCAAAAATTTGAGTCCTAGAAAGTAAGTGTGTGAGGTCCTTACTGGTATAGTTTAAGACGGGATAATCTTGACAACAGACTAGTAAGAATGCCCAGGCTTTTTCTACCTCACTATGTCCTCTGGCTGCATCCAGTGCTGAAATTTAAAATCTTTCTGAAGATTAATACAGTTCTCTCAAATTCTCTTCTGTGGACACTGCTGCTAAGAAGCAGCTGGCATGATATCCCTGAAAGAAGTAGTTTCAGACATATTTCAGGTTTCTGTTTCATGATCATTTTAAACTGCCCTGGGTAGCAGCTCTTGCTGAAAGGAGTTAGTTGTCTCACTTGTTCTTCCTGTCCTGGGAGTTCCTGCAGTTTCTGTGTTTGTGTGGTCAGTCAGCCAGATCCAGAAGCTGCTTTCACTGGGAAAAAATAAAATACACATGGGTATGGGTGTGGGTTGGTTTGGGGCCAGACGAACTCCCTGCCCGCTTCATCAAGTGGCTTACGGGGGTGGTGGTCATGCTCACCAGGGCACCATGAACTGTCTGTCTCCCACCAGCAGCCCTGTCTTGGCTTGTCTCAAATGCAATGATGAAACTGCAGTCAGTGATACTTAAATGACTGCTTGAAGACCTCCCAGAGAGCAATTGCCATCCCTTGCAGAGTGCCTGAAAGGATTTTCCAAAGTTTTTGTTTCCTTGGGGTGCCCACAGGGATAACGTGCCCAGAGGCCCAGGTGTCCGCAGGAAAAAGGGCTTCCAAGTGGCCCCATCATCAGGCCGACACTGAGCAAATTGCAGCTTCTTTAGTCTAGGAGCAACAAAGGCTTAGTGACAGTGAGGCTGTCTGCACTTGACAGCACTGCACACAGCCTTGGTTGGCCAAAAATCTGTTTAAGTGCATCTGGAGGAGAGGGAAATAGCAGGTGTTCTTGACCACTCATAGCCTGGGAATGCATGAGCTGAGAGGAGACCAACAGCAGACAAAAGCCTTAGATTGCAAACCAAGTCAAAAGTGGGTGGGCTCATAGACTTTGTTGCTTTTTAATGACAGTTTTCTGGGCCTGGCAGTTGCAAATAGTTTGTGCAAGTACTTCGTAGCAGTAGAAAGTGTGCGGGGGATTTCTGTGGTTGGTAAGAACAATCTGCTCTAGCAGGAAATATTTTATTATGCTCAAAGCTTTATTCTGAAAGCCGCAGGGATTATGAAGTGAAAAGCAAAACAGAACAAGAAAAGCCCCTCTGCCTTCTCACAATTAGCTGTGAAATTTCTCAGAGGCCTCCCTTTCGCCTGTGCCTGCCGAGATGGTCTCATGGGGTCCCAGGCGTCATCTCAAGGTCTACCTATGCCTCCACTCTCCAGGCATGCTTCACTCGTCCAGGAGAGTGGAAGGAAGCGCTGATATTAGGGGGAGGCTCTGGTTGACTGGTATGAGTCTTTATACCCTCTTAAATGTACTACTTTGTTCTCTTCAGCTGCTTCTTGATATCCCAATGTTTCTTTGTCTCCCTGAAAGCTATGTGTGTTCCCACTCCTGTGCCTGCTCCCCGTGCAGTCCCTGTGTCCGCGTGCCTCCACTGTTCTTCCTCTCTTGTGTTTTCCTAATTCCTTTTTCTGGTGTCCCACTTTACCAGGACTTCTTCAGTAGAAACTGCAAAGTCCTTCTTGAGGATGCTGCCAAGGGGGAAAAAAAGGTGATGGTGGTTAATTCAGAAATGAGTAATGTAAAAGTTGCAGGGCCTTGAGTACATGGGTGTGGTGACAACTGGCAAAGAAGTAAAGGTTATGATAAATAAATCTGGGACATTTGAAAGATTTGAGGGTTGGTTTATTTCTCACTCCCCTTTGTTTTTCTTTTCAGTTATTAATAAAAGCTGTATATGGAAAAATAGAAGAGATAAAGAAGATTCGCTTTTATTTTGGAAAAAGGCAATTGTAAAGCAACTCCAAAGCAATTGTTAACAAAAAACCTTTTTACACCACCATTGTCATTTTGTTCAAAATTACGTTTTGTTTGATACTTTAAAAAAAAAGGCCAAAAGACCTTCATGAAGGGTAAGCCAGTTAGGCATTTCAAACTAGCTGGTCTATGCACCTTTAGGATCAGTCAAGCCCACATGGAGTTGTGTTACATATGGGTAAAGCTTATTATGTTATTGAGTTTATCGCCAAGTAAGTGAGACAGGGAGTTATTCATGGGACCACCCTGTTTAAGCCATTTCTTGTCTTAAAGAAACCAAACCAAAGTATTCCCACAAGTGTTGAATGCACTCTGCTGCTTTGACTTCAGGAAAAGACCACCTCTGTTAAGCAATGATTTGGTTTTTTTGTTGGTCTCTTGGGTGACCACTGATGGCAGATTTTCCTGTGTTTCCTATGGTAGAAGCAATATGTCCTGAAATATTTTGATTATGTTTAAAGTATATGTATGAAAATGTGATATATGGTAAAGTGATGTATGGCAAAAAAAATATTGATATGCATATTGGATGTATCAAGAAGAGGAAATGTGGAAGATATTTTCATAAGCATATGTTCTACTTTATTTGGGAGAGGAATATTGGAGGGGATGGGAACACTTATGAAAATGTATAGAAGCGTTTTATAGCGTGTTGAAGCAGTTTTTCTGATAAATGTTTGGAAAATATCCAAAAATGTTATGGTACATAAAGGAAGCAATACGTAACATTTTTTTTTCTTATTTTTCTTAATATGGTTAATTTATGTTCATTTACTTTAGAATATACTAGAACCATATTTCATACAAATTAAACTTATTTCGTGCTGTCTATGCACCCTATTGAAATTCGGTGGATTTTGTAATGGTCTTTATAAAGTGCATAAATACATTTCTCAGAATTTATAAATATATGTGATTTGTGCAATGCATATATTTAGGGAGGAAAAGACACATTTCATACAGATTTTGCTAGTCTGTCTTGTGATCAGGACACTTACATACAGGGTAAATCCTGCTTTAAATATGCCCATGGAAGGTATACAGGTTTATGCATATACCTGCATTCCGCTATACAGGTCATAGTTATGAAGAGTATTTTCACACATGGTATCTATACTTTTTTGTTATTGTAAGATCCTCAGAGAAAAATTGCTGATGAGAGAAAAGTCTTCCTACTAAGCAAGGTGTTTGACAGAAGAAAATAAATTTTGGTATCTCTTCAAAATTATTACTTAAAATTTCTGTTTCATTTTTACAAACATATAAAAAATGGGCCTTCTCTGTTGACAGATCAATGCCAAATTTTATCCGCAGTGCTAAGGATAGAAAGCTCTTCTGAGCATGATTTTTTGACATCTTTCACGTTCAGAGAGTTTAATGATGGCAGTAGATTAGTACTTGCTCTGCTTCCTTACGTTTCTAGGAATGTTCTCCATGCTGCCATTTTGCTTTGCACTGCATTATGAAATTAAATGTTGAAATGACATGGAGTTTCCCTCTGTTAAGCTTGAGATTTTTATAAAATTTTTTTTTTTGTAAGAGGCACTGTTCTAGGACCTATAGAAAATTGCAGTGGCAACTTTCCAGAGCCTGAGGGATACATATCATTTGATACTCATTTACACAAATGTATTCATGCCTTTCTGTTAGACTCCCTTAGATTATGACATTTAGAAGACTAAAATACACTAGCAAATGACACAGTTAAGTTTCTTCTTCTTCCCCCCCCCGCCTTTTTCTTTCTTTGTATCTCCCATGTTTCTCCTTTCAAACTACGGCACTCTTTCTTCCTTTCCATATCTAGAATGTGCAACTTTAAAGAAGTGTTTACAGGAAAGAAACTCTCTAGAAGTTTAGGGGTTTGGCCTTTGCACAATAACCTGATATTAGCATATGAATTCATTATTTGGAGGACTTCAAGTTAAAACAAAAATCCTTACTTTGGTTTTCAGTACTTCAGAAAGATACATTTTACAGTTTCCTGGGTCGTTTCCCAGGAAGCTCCCTGTGAGTTACTAAACCCACAGCTTTAGGACCCTCGATTTCCTAATCTGATGGAAGCTCTTACTGAAGTTTGTTTCATCCCAAAATTGTCAACCTTTCCTGCAACTCGACAGTGCTGCTGAGAACGGAGAAATGCCAGGGATGCTCAGGAGGGGTATCCGCAAAGCCTAACTTTTGCCTAGAAAGGCCAGTCTTCTCATTTGCCCTCAAGTGCCTGTGGAGTCAGAGTCTCCTCCACAAATGATGCAGAGCTCCTATGATTCGCATCCTCACTTAGCCCTTGGACGACCCGCCTGTCTGTATTGACTACAGAAGGAAGCTTGGCAGGTTAGTGCCTTCTAAGTCTTTGCGAATCCCTCTTTGTCATACTTGGAGACAAGGACTTCAAAGGTTTTGCAAAACAGGTTAAAAATTAGATCATTTTCAAATGCTAAGCGTCCTATTTAAGTAGTGTCATGGGCCTTTTTTTTTTTTTTTTTGCCTCCATTTCTCAAGTGAAACATAATTACTGCTATCAAAAAAAGAGGTTTTTTCCTATTTCATCAGATGTTATTGGAAATTATATTTCAGGTTAGTGTTTGAACCTAAGAAACAGCTGAAGAAAATTTAATCATGATGAGTCTTATCCAATTGCAAAAAGAGAAGGTTTCTCTAAATTACCAAGGTATAGTTCAATATTCTTGAGTGCAGGTATATCAAGTGATGATGTTTCTAAAAAGGTGCATTTTGATTATTATCATAATCAAATTCCCACGATCGTAGCAGATACACAGTACCCTTAAAAATCTGGATGGATTTGAAGATATATTTCTTCTAAATTTTATTTGAAGATATCGTCTACTGATTTTTCTTTTATAGCTATGTTTTTGATATGAAATAATTATTAAGTTCTCCATTTAGCCAACTACACGGTGTTATAGTAACACAAATAACAATGTTTCAGCCTTCTTATCTAGCTGAGAAGTAAGTATAGTCTTGAACCTTATTTCAGATGTCCTAAAAAAAGAGAGGGTTAAATGTCCAGAGCTAGATCTTTGAGCCACTTTCCAATGCTTCAGTTCCTGAGGACTGTACGAATAGGCTGCCTCAAGGTTTTACGTCACCACTTTTTCATGCAAAAGAGGAAGGTGCTCTTTAACTACAAAGGCCGCTGCAATTTCCAGTTGCACCGTAGACTCAGCCTGGCATAAGCATCTGACCTACTGTATTTATTAAAAATGGCATGTCTCACTGCGAGAGGCTCATCTGAGATCTCAGGCCGCAAAGTAACTTCCAAGTCTTCCTTCAGCATGGAGGAACTTACTGTCCTAACTGCAGTCCTCCGGGTCCTAGGAATGCCTCTGCTCTTCAGTTTCAATAACACACATCTACATTTTCATACAGTCCCCCAGACTATGAATTATGCTGCCCTTTGCCGTAAGCCTGAGGCATTTTCTAACCTTGCATTCTGGCTTCTCCATAGTGCCTGAGGCTTTATAAAGATCTTGATAACTCTTTTTTTTGCCAGAAGGGAATTCATATATACTCTTATTTGAATTATAATTCCCCAATGGAGAAGTGAATGCAGAGGCAGGCAGGTAGGAGAGACAGAGGAAAAAGTCTACAGGTTAAGACTAGAAGACAGCAAAGGAGTTGTCATACAGCTGGATTATGAAGTGACAGAGACAGTGCTCTTGGCACATTACATTTCCTATTAAAAAAATATTGCCCTTTAGAAACTTGAATGTGTTTTAGAACATTTGTAACCTTACAGAATAGTCACACTATCAGAAATGCTATATTTTTTTGTTTACAACCTTCTCAAACTATCCATTATTCTAGTAGCATTATTTAGCAGGCAGATCTTGACTGATCTGCTTTGTAGTGGACCAGTGAGCCAAATCCCTCTTTTTAAGCTGCCTTGCCCGTGTCCAATATCTTGATTCTTTGTGTTCTTATTAAAAATGACAGCAATACTGCTATACATTCATTACTTTAAAGAAAATAATGGAAAATTGATATTGAATTTTTAATCTCTTGAGGAATTTGTATGTTTTATTAAGTCTTTTGGCACTTACGGCTCTGGAAACCTATGAACAGGAATCAATTATGCTTTTGAAGAGTCAAACTGAAAGTTGTATTTGTTTTTATAACAGGAGTAAGGGTACTCAAACTATGGATGTTGGAACAAAGTAAGTGTTCAAAAGGTTCTGCTTTATAGAAGGATCAGCACTTTTTAATGGACTTATAAATGCCGTTGACTTAGTATTCTTTTATCATTTTTTAATTTTTGTAATTACAGAATAGGGTTATTTTAGGATGGCTTAGTCTTACCAGAAATTAGTGAAGTCAGGCTATGTTTCTTAAGATATTTCCATCATATTAGTAGCTCCATGCTTTGGTATCACTGTAAAATAAAAGTAATATAAATGTAATGTTACTAATAGAATAAGGTGCACGAAGTATGACGTGAAACACAATGGAAGTGATTTATAAATTCTTACGTAAAGGAGTCGGTTCGGCAACAAAAAGGCAGGATTAAAAGTTAATTAAAAGGAGTGTTTTTTCTGACACAGGAATAATCTTTTTTTCCAAATCAAAGGAATTACAAATGTAGTAAATTTCTAGACTGCTTGTTAGAATGCTTGTGTTAGCAATAGAGGATTGACCTTACATTTTGTAGCTTTTTTATTCAAATGTGCAACATTTCCTGTAATACAGTAAGCAATTTTTGTGTGGAACTTTAAAAGAGCATACCAAGTTAAAGAACTGGTATTTAATTGGTTTATTTTTGCTGCTGTTCCTCTCTAACAGTAACCAGAGAATAAATGAAAGTTACAACTGCTTGAGTCTAAAAAGATTGTGAAACGTTTGTTTTGAGTGGTCTGAAGGCTCACTTTCACCCGTTAGGTTTTTAATCCATCTTTCCTCAGCAGTGGGATGGAGTTAATTGTTAATTAGTGTAATGACACGATGCTACCTTTTTATGGACCTTTTTATAGATGCAGGATTTGTACATGAAAAAGTTGTCTGTTACTTTTATGGAATATGACTTTGACTCCTTGTAACGGGTTCTGATGTAACTGGCTCTAGCTTTATTCCTGTTGTAGGAGATACTAACTTCTACTGACTGCCTTTGGAAATTCTCATCTAATTAAAATTGTCAGGCATGTCCTTCATGATGAATTGAATTTGTAACTTCATCAGATGTGACTGTGCCGGTGTAACTATGACATACTATTGCAGTTACTTGTAGGCGTGGGAGGCATGTGGGCTGAGACCATTGCTACAAGTGGTGTTTGTTTATGGGGACAGGAAAGAATATGTTGGAGACTTAGACCTTCAGAAACCTATTTTAAAAGCTGTAGGTATAGACCAATCCTGCAGTTTTGCGGAATGCTTCTTTAGGCTGAGGAGCAATGAGAGAGAGAATAAGAGTTAAGAAATGGGAGATGAGGTTGCTTGAAGGTTTAATTTAGATGATCTCTAAAGTGACAGGAAGAAGATGAGCAAAGAGACAAAATAGCCAGCTGTCACCTGTAATCTATGAGGTTTCTCTCTCTGACTCTTTTCCTTAGCTGGTGCAAATCAGAATAGCTCATTTGCAGTTGATAAAATTACAGCAATGGGATTTGGTTCTGGACGTTTTCGCAAAATGGGTTTGATGGGTTTCATTCATCAGGAAACTTTTCAAATTCAGAACCAAGAAGAAGAGACAGCTGCAGAAAAACATCTGACTCATCAAACCACCCTTGGGATAGAGCACAGACCTATCCAAGGACCTGCTCTAGATTATCAGTGTGGAGAAGCTTTCCAGCCTCAGGAGAGTGTCCTGGTCAGCCAAGCTGCTGAGTTGAGTTCTTTCTGTGTTTTGGGGCATTCTTTCCATGAAAGTGATTTAATTTTGTTTCAATACATAGAATGAAAAAGAGAAAGAATATTTTGAAATGTTTCATAAAACAGAGTTACCTTCTGACCAGCATTAACGTCAATACAACCACTTCCTCTTGTTTTCTTGCTGGATGCTGTATGTTGTGTCTGTGTCGTCTTCTATGTTTCTTTTCACTTTGTACGGCATATTTGATTGTTCTGGCAATCTTGTTCACTCTATTTCTGTAATTCATTGTGTGTCTTTAGTAAGAGAATGTAAGAACAGATTGATTCTCCATGATTCTCTTTGACATTGCACTATATTTTTTTTTCAAGTCTGTAAAAAGGACCAGGGAATTCCTTTATGCCTAAATTATTTATATGAACACAAATAGAACACGGTGGCAGTATAATCTTTTATTAATAAGCCTCTTAGATACTGGCCCTGTTGCAGGTGAATTGTGCTRGAGAGGAAACATCTGTGACAGCCTAGGAATGGCAAGTACCAGAGGTACTGTTCTGGGAGATGAAGCATTCAGCATGACTGATGTTTTCTAATGCAACATATGAGTGAGAACAGGATCTTCGGAAACATCGCCTACTAGAATTTTTTGTTTAAAATGTTTTCAGATAAGGCTACTTGAAAAGCAGTGGGGCATTTTGTAAATGGTAAAGAACTAAAAAATACAACTCAGTCCTCTCTCTTATGTTCCTTAACATTTACCATTTTGAAATGCTACATACTTTTTTATTTGTCACCTTGAAAAGGAATAGGCAATGGTGTTTGCCTCACTCTCGAACTTCCACATTGCAGCAGTGTAGATGATCATAGAATCATAGAAGTGCCTAGGTTGGAAGGGACCTCGAAAGATCTTCTGGTCCAACCTTTCGTGGGAAAGGGAGCCTAGATGAGATTATCTAGCACCCTGTCCAGTCGTATCTTGAAAACCTCCAGCAATGGGGACTCTACCACATCTCTGGGGAGGTTGTTCCAGTGACTGATTGTTCTTACTGTAAAAACATTTCTTATGTCAAGATAAAACCTCTCCAAGTGCAACTTGTACCTGTTGCTCCTTGTCTTCTCCATGTGGTGCCTTGTGAAAAGAGAGCCTCCATCTTCTTTGCAGTCGCTTAAACATGATCTTTAAACATGATTCTTCTTTAGAATAAAATCAGATTGCTGTAGGTACTAATGATGTCAGTTAATGTCCTATTATATTGTCTCCTATTAAGACACTAACTAAAGGTAAGGCTATGATTCAGATTTGATAAGATTAATTTCCAAAATGATCTTTTTTTTTCCTAGTTACAAATAAATCATCAGTAATTAAATTATATTTTGAAGTCAGTCTGAGCAAGAAATCTAGCAACCTCTAATTTAAGGGAAAATTACTTCCTACTATTTTGTATCTTTTTGGTTATTTGGCCCAGATCTGGTGATCATATACTCCACAATGTCATTTTTTTCTTTTGAGGTCTTTTAGAGAATAGAGCAAATCTGTTTGTATTTCAACGTCTCCTTTCCCCTGGATAATAAGTTCAGTTCAAAATATCTGATATTTCTTCAAATCTGGACACTTCAAACCCCAATGCTAAAATGTTGCATATGAAGTAATTTGTGGTTTTAAACTTTRGTTTCCACTCTCCCATATAAATGCAGATATAATGTTTTCCATTAGAATAACTCTGCCTAGTGCTTTTTTAATAGAGGCATTGGAGACTAAAAAGTAGAGTAGAATCCATTTTGATAATATTGCATCTTCTCTCTGGGCTCCAATCTAAATATTTCCATCTGTCAGATTTCTTATTTAATATTCTGAATAATGGCAGTTGCAGGAAAAAAAGGAACAGTCATTTTTATTTCACTTTCTTTTGCCAGGCTTTGGTGGTCTTCTTGGATTGCAGAAATATGTGTCTGAAGATTTATAGTCCTTTCCTCTGCCAAGATCTCTCCTAGAAATCCAAGGTGTCATTTGCAAACGTTCATAACCAAACATATTTTCTAACATTAAAAAAAAAAAAAAATCCAGCTTTCCCAAAACACAAACTCAAATCTCTGCTAAAGTGGAAGGAAATGTATAAAAACAAGCTTGGGAATATGAAAGTAAAAACTATAGAAGATGTCTTTCTCTTTGTGTAAATGCACGAAACAAGACACTTTCATGACGGAATCTGTTGTCTTGACATCAGCCCCGAATGCTGCTACCACCTCTGACATTGTCTAAGTGAATATGGAGCACCCAACACCTCCCAGGTTAGCCAGTAAACTGATAAATTCCTGTGGCATTTGCTGGGAAAGGGAGGAAAATCGTGATCAAGCAGTTCTGGGAAATTGAAAGGTCAAAATATCACATGAAAAAGCAAGTTTCAATTTTTAAAACTCCACTTTCTAGTGAACCTTGCTAAAGCAGCTGTTGGTGAGGATCCACCTTTATGAACTGTTTTATAGTTTTACGTGATTCAGCCATAAACAATTGCTCTGAGTTAAAGACTTGATGTGTAAGGTTATAGTTGAGTAGTTTGGGCTGGGTTTTTTTCACAAAGCCCTTACATCCAGAAAAGAACAAAATATTTCTGTTCTTTTATTGTTTAATTCTAATTCTAATATCCTAAAATGTTTCCTACCTTTTTTCATTATTTTGTCTCTCTGCTTTAAGTCAGATATTCAAAGTGCCAAGGAAATACAATATCTAATACACAATGGAATATCAAATGTCCACAAATCAAAGCCTGCCCCCTCATCCAAGGTCTGCTTAGGAGTAAACGTTAGGAAAACACATAGAAATCTCCCAGCATGTCCTATTTGAGAGTCCAAAACCCATGAACTCTGTAATGAAAAGTAAATAAATGACTCTGTCCTTCACTGCCAAGCTGTTAATCCATAATGTGGAGTTGGCCTCTGTTGTTGTCAACAGTGATATATAAATCATATCAGACAAAACAAGAACCAGGCTGACCCTTTACCTTAAGCCCAATGCGAACATTTATAATGCCTGAAACCTTTTTCCCCTGTTTTCTTTCCCCCTTTTCACATCTCTCTCACTTTCTGGTTTCTACTGGGATGGGAAGAGTAGAAAAGTGTGTGGGAGCCTGTTTGAAGTGTTCTACGAGGAATTTCAGCCTGATTTCCTAAGCCAAAGCGGTTTCAATAACACCACCCCATGCACTGTTTGGTCCTTCATAAAACCATGGCTCCTGCTGCTCAGGACTTCTGGGAACAGGAATGTAAGGACAAAGCAGCTTTGCAAATGAGGGGTCACATACCCAGCGATGACACAGAAGAAAAGCTATACTGGGGGGGGAAAGCTAGAGGGAGAGGTGGCCTTTCAGGAAGACCCAGAGAGACCAAAACAAGAAGACTAAGAAAGGAAACACTGGCTGAAAGAGTTATGGGGAAAGACGACTGAGGGAAATACACTAAGGCTGAGCCTTTACTAAGACCCAGGGTAAAACACTTTAAAGTCAAAAGAAAGAGTGCAGCTGGTTTAGGTATCATTGAAAGTGGTTCCTTAATATGTTACCTAAGTTTCATTTAAGTCAACGAGTAAAATATCCAGTGACTTTCATATTAGTTGGACAGGGCCCTAAGTGAAAAAGGGCATGAAATTAAGTGAATTTTGTCACTTGTAAAGCTCCTGCTGAGCTCATTTCAGGATCAAAGCTTAGAACTATAATTGTGTTGCTCGTTAAAATAATGGAACAAATATTGAGAGAAAAATAACTAAATCCAGGGCAGTAGTGCCAAAAGCGATAAACAGCATGGGTTTATAAAGAACAGATCTTGCCTCACAAACCAGATTGCCTTTTTCTAATAGCAGAATTTGACCCTTTGTAATTCTATGTTTATGAGGGCTGACTTGTGCTGAAGGAACCACCAAGGTCTATTCCTGGTAGCATTCACCTATGTGAACAACAGTCCTAAATGCTGAGCTATAATTAGCCGATGAAGGGAGTAGTAGATTAATACTGTGCCCCATGACATTTTACTGATCCAGGGTAAATTTCCGGATAAGTTTTGTGATGTAGGAGCCAGGGTATCATTTGGAGATTTTCAGTTTGGTTTGTACGTAGTACTGTCTCATGAGTTAATATCCTGCGTGAAGCACAGTAACGAAAAAAAGCAGTGACAAATGGCAAAGTACTGCTCTCTGCAAGATGCTTCAAGTGCCGTGTCAATGTGACTTTATTCAGTCAGAAGTGCAAAATGAAGAAAACTGCTTAAGGGAAATTCTCATACTGAATTATAAGACATTGGGAATGCAATAATTATGTTGTGAAAGTGAGAAACCTGAAAAGGTGTTAACAGGTATGTGGGGAAGTGGTATGTGAGTGGGATTTAAGCATGCAAGAACCAAAACTGTTGGCCCTCATTTGCAAGGTGAAAAGGTGGGGGAAATACTGATGCAAATACTCAAGAGCCAAATGGAAATCCTTCATGTCACAAACCAGGCTGGTCAATAGACCACCTAACAATGTAAAGCTTCAGTACTCACTCACTCGGAGAAGCATATAAAGCTATAAAGATATGCATCAAATTGGAGGCAGAAGGATAATGTAATCAGATCCAGGGAGAAATGTATCAGGTTTTGTGCAGTAGTTAAAGGGGAGATTATCTACAGTAATATAGCCGTATCCATACCTATCTACAAATGTTTGATGAAGGAACAATGTAATAATCCTTCAGGCATATGGCAAGAAATTGAGAGGGGGAAATGTAAGACAGTGTCTAGAAGAACTTTGACTGTGAAACGCAGTAGGTCGCTGGGTGGAACAGGTTGTCTTATGCATGACAGGTAACTTGGCCTGGCATAAAGGTAATGTATGTGACACCCCACTCTAAGGGTAGCAGAGATCCCATGGCAGCATCTAAAATCCAGTAATCTCTGACTCAGCCAGGAGGTCCTCATATTGCTTAGTCCTCCTTTATCCCTGTCTGGTACAGCAAAAGGTTTAAGGATAGAGTTAGGCATGAAATATTCTGGTGTTAACTGTTGGCTATTGCTAGAAATTACTGGATTTTTTTTTTTCCTCTGAAATCTTTTTCAGGGTTTTTAAGGATTAATAAATCCTTATTTAGTCAGGCAGTCCCAGTAGGGAATCAACAGAAATATTTGCATAATTTTTCCCATGCCAGTGCATTATGGCTCCAGAGTTTGTATTTTCTCCTTGCTTTTCAGCTGGTCTAAATTATCATTGTACTGCTGAAATAAATTGTATTTAAGCACCTGCCACTTGCAGGTGTCCAGTATTTACCAGTTTTTCTTGTTGCCAGTGCCAAGAAAGAAAAAGGGATCATTTGCTAGTCCCTTTGAAGGTATGGAGTGAGAAAATGAAAAAACCCTATGTACTGTCTTATATGATCTCTAAAACTCAAGTATGGAGGAGAGGTCAATTATTTCTAGTGTGAAAGATAAGCTTCCACATGGAGTTCTTTGATAAGGCAGAACACATACTGGACAGAAAGAGAGAGAGCATGAGCCTCCATCCCCTCCATACAGCTGTTGTGTTTGGCCTGCAATACTTGGAATCAAGTGGAAAGCCAGGCTGGAGTGGAAAAAAAATCACCTACCCCTATCCTTTTTAAAGTGATGCTTTGTCGTAAATTGCTTTCTGTTTAATTTGGCTCATGCTAGCAATGCTGCACTTGGTGAGGCAGTGTGACTCCTATCATCTTCAGCGTGAGCAGAATCGGTCTATGCATTTCATTGTTGTCATGGAGTAGCTGGAGTGCTAGTCCTTTATGGCTAGTCTTTATGCATGCCTCTAATTACCCTCACAGCAAATGGGAACTTTACCTTGGTAAAGACTGTAGCTTTGCTTCTGAATAGCTTGCTTGGAACACTAAAATAAAAATAAAAATAATTTTGGCTGAATTTTGTTGCTGAATCTACAGAACAAGAAAGTAGCTATTATTGTTACACTTTCATAAACTGCAGCATTTTTATCATCTTAACTGCACTGAATTTCAGAAATATTATGAATCTGTAGGGTGTAAGATTGTATTTAATAAAAAAATACTTTGTGTATATAGTGTATTGTCTTGTGTTAAGATTTGGTGACTAGGATATAACCAAAATGATTGTTCAATTATATCTTAAATTAGATCATTCAGTAGGGAGATAAACAAGCTGCCTGGCAGTATGGGTTTTGGTTGATGAGGAAATAAGTGAATACAAAAAAARGCTTTAATCTTCAAGCACGTCTTTTTCCAGAGCCACAATGAAGGATTGATGTTATATTCTAGACTAATCAGTCACACTGATTTTGTGGACAAAGGTTAATGAACATACAAAAGAACCCAAACTATTCTCAGCATCGAGCAACAAAAACTCATTGTGAATTTAACTATTTGGAAAAAAAGAACRTTCATTTGTTTCTATATAATTTGCAACCATAGCTTTGCAACAACAAGGGTGTTAAATTGCTGGAAAGCTCTCTGGAATATTAAAAGCTGCAATTCTATACCCAGCAGATTTCAGAGCATTGTCATCCCAGCTCTTCCTCAGAGAATAAAAATCTCTCCTCAGCAGCACTTTTTTTTCTATCTTGTATTAGCCTTTCACACCTAACTGAATTTCATCTAGTGACTTTACAGAGCACAAAGTACTGGCCTCCGAAGGCAGTGGAAAAGCTCCCAAAAATTTCAGTGAAGTCTGAAGTAGCCTTGCAAAGAGTAAATGTAAGAAAATCTTCTTTCCAGGAGTTATGACAGCTATATATACATCCCGTGTCCATCCTCCAACAAACACATAGTGCTGAAAGAACTTCAGTGAGTTTGGAAAGGCAAGGGATGGTGAGTTACAACACCAAGGAGTTACGGTTACCTGTCCCGTGTTTCAGATCTGCTTTGGCCACATTCTGCCTTTGCTGAGTGCATCAAGCCAGGCTCTGCGTGTTCCAGGAGAGGCATACATGGTGATCAGCGTACTTATGCAGGGTTACCAGGAGGACTCATCCTACATCTTACTTTGTTGTTGCCCTGGTGGGCTAAGCCAGCAGGAATGTTCCTCTGGGAAGGATGAAGGTGCGTATATGTGGATATTTATACATATCCAAGGATCAAACTCAAGGTAGTGTAGGAAAACATGACCTATTACTACCTTACCTCAGCCCTGTAAAGAAAGCAGAAAGGTGTAGCAGCAACGGGAGTGCCCTCTGGTCACCAGAGTTACAATATCGTTCACATTACCCCTCTGCATTGCCAGATGGCTATACCCCTAATGATGAAGCCAAAAACTGTGACCACCACTTTTTGGGTCATAGCAAGTTGTCTCAGGCGTAGACCAATCCTTGACCCCCGTTTTCCAATATTGTTAGCTAACACTTTTCAAGCTCTGCCAGACAGAGGCCTATTTGTATTGATTTTCACTGAAAAAGAGATCCTGATGGGTTAATTCATCTATGTGCAAAGAACTAGCACAAGTATCAGCCTAAGTATGAATGAAGTCTTGTAGTAAGGAATTTATAATTCTTCCCTGAGCCATTAATTTTTAAGCCTAGTTTCAGCCCAAACCAGTTTGAAATAGCTGCAGCATGACCGCCTCAGAATCTCTTTTTATACTGGAAGTATCACCTTTACAGTAATCAAGTCGTTCCTTATGGTAACAGTGTAACACCTTCAACACCTTTTTCTGTGGTATTGGAGATATAATGCATCTTTTCTGTAAAATTTTGCTTTTGAGGCTGTGTTTCTGCAGAAGAAGGTAAGTGCCATTAAGAGTATCTTCTTAAGAGTATCTTCTGTGAGAATTCAAGGGAGATTTTTATAAGGAGGGAGACTCGCCAAGACCCTTAAGCTGAGAATCTGCTGTAGCTGAGCACTGCTAAATACTAAGCAGATACTGGAAGGCAGTAGAAAGTCTTCCTCACGCTCAGAAATTGGATGATAAATTCTTTTACTTGGAGAGATAGGCAAAGTCCATAGAGACTAGAGGACCACCACACCTCCCAGCATTGGATGTCTCCTACCTTGAGTTGAGTTTTCAGATCTTCAGCTCTAAGAAGAAAGAAAAAGACAGAGGAAAATATTCCTGATTATATCGACAGCCTGATCAGTGATTTAAAGTTTTAGGTACCCAGTGTAGAACCTTGAGAGTTACTGCTGATGGTGTCTTTAGCATGTAACGGTTAGTGGTCCAGAGCAGCGATGGGTTTGTGAGGTGACTGCCCGTCACATGAGAACTGTGCCAGACCGTGGCCTGTAGCTGCTGAGGCTGTTCAAGCATGAGCTGGTAAAGGCTAAAAATACCCAGAATCATTTACCATTTTTAAATTTCTGAATTCTAATGATAATTTCTTGAAATTATCAAATAGTATATAAACTCCACAATCAATTTAACACTAAAAGCTGTTGATTAACATTTTAATTTGAACTCTTTTGCTTTAATGTTTGGTTTATGTTTTTAAATTGTTATATACCTCCATGGTAATACATGATAACACTCATATGATTGTATTAGATTGTTCTTTGGATTTTATTCTATTGTAAAAATTATGTTTCCCTCTGTTGTTGATATCTTCTTGTTAACCTTGAATTATCTTTCTATGAAAAAATATTTGGAGAAATATCTAAGAATTTTTTTATGGTAGTAGGCAATGCTTATTTCAAAGTATGGCTGTCAAAGATTTTGATGTGACAAGACACAAGAGAAACTTCAAAAACAAAAGTAAAATAAATGCTTAACTGTTTCATGCTAGTAACAGTAGCAGCTTTAATGCCACAGAGCACCAGTCAGACAACAGAAGAATATTGAAACTTTTGCTACTCCATTGTACAATAAAATAAAATAGAACATGAAGTCAAAATATGTCGTTATATCGCAATGACATGATATAAAAAAACCCAGTAGTGCAAAAGATGATACATGACATTATTTTACGCGTTTTTCCTGATCTCATAATGAAAAAAAAAAAGATAGAAAACACATCTCTAAATGAAAATTACATCTTAAACGAGATTTTAAAATTTGTTAAAGGAAAACTTTGCTAAATGCTTTGGCTTTGACAAAACTGTGGAAAACTCTTCCATTAGCAATTCTTGGACCAGTAGTTGCAATTTTTGTAATGACTGTGCCCAGGAAAAGGCTCTGAATTCCCGCTTAATGCCTATTTGCTATTTCAATAAAGCTCCTTAAAACACCTTGGAGAGTAACCTCTGGATTCAAGGTCAATGTTTCAGTTGGTTCCCATGACGGGGGGAGGCAGCGCAACTCCCCTCTTTCATCTGAAGGGAGATGTAACAGAAAGTCGCAGGCTTTCATTCCCAAGCAGGGGCAATTTCCTGCTCAGAGCAGAGGCAGAAGTGACTGGGAGAGGTTTCTTTCACAAGGGTTTGGAGGTGTCTGTGGGAATACAGAAAAGCTATCAGAAAGCAAAACTGCAACAGGGACAAAGCTTCTGGAATTCAGTTCTGGCTGAAAAAGGCTTGAAATTGAGAGTAGACATTGCCTTTCCTTGTGTTTCCCTGGGCTTAATACATGCTTTTTGAGGAAAGTGCACTGAATCAGAGAAACTCCTGACTCCGCTATCACTTTTCCTCCTAACATGAGGCAGCCCCTAATTTTTTGCTGACTTTTCAGATTAAAAACTATCAATGTCTTTTATAGTTCAAATAAAAGATTGTTTCCCTATAGGATCTCTCCTAATTGAGCACCTGTATACAAACAAAAGGGACCTGGATTTTGTTTTAGCCTTGTAAATAAGAAGCCTTGGATGTGATCCAGCCATTCAGTGAGGGAGCCAAATAATTGACAGTCTGGTTACAGCTGGCAGCCACGCCAGTAGGGTTCCAAAATACGAGGGGAGGAGGGAGACCGCGTATAAAATACACGCTTTTTACAGGATAGGTTCTCACTAAAATAACATCTCTAGTTCTTCAGCTGTAAATCTTAGAACTCTGTGGCTAAGAGAAATAACTCTGTATAGTGCTAACTAATTCCTGCCTAATGCTGCCCTTCCAATAGAGCCATCTCAAAGTAAACCTTTTGTCTGTGGCAAAGGTTGCTGATTTTCACCTTCACCCAGAGGTGTGAAGATGGCAGAATCTGATCCTTACCCGCTTAAATCTTGACTTGCAGTAATGGCTATTTTGATCGAATACTTTATCAATACACTCTTAAGTCTGCACAGAAGTTTAAAATTTAGAGAACTACTGACAAAGTGAATGTTAAATGATAATGCCCAAGAAGCGCACAGGACCTTTTAAAAGTGTGAACTGTGTTTCTCCAACAGGTGTTCTGATGAGCCTCATCTTTGTCTCCTCCCATATTCTTGAATTTGTGCACATCCTCGAGATACCCACTGTGCTGCCTGGCTAGTCAGAACGCTTCCTGAGTTGCATTAATAATATTTGTTTTGGCACTAATAACCTTGAAAGGGTTATGAGAGGAGTACAAAAGCATTCAGAAGCTTTTATCAGGTGTAGTTGCAGGTTTTATTTTAAAGTAAATGCTTAATATAGTTTCAGTTTCAAAGAGTCTTGTCGGGTGCTGGTTTTATTCAGTATGTAATAGTAAAGTCTTGCAATGTCTAAACCTCTTTCAGATGTTCATAAATGGTCTTACAGAACCTTTTTGTGCTTTTTAAACAAATGTATCCATTCAAAAGATAAATGTACGAGATCTGCTGATATTCAGTGGAATGCTTCAGTCTGGCTTTGTTTTGTACATATAAAAGTTTGTGCGTCTGGTCTTTTTCCAAAGTTATTTTTGCTCCATCTGCTTAAGCCTAGATTATAATGTACCCCACATGAAAAAAGACCAAAAACCTTTACAGAGGTACGCATCTACAAGTTTCACTATTACAAGAGGAGTTAGTCTGTTGAAAATTGGGTCCAGGGATAGTAAGCAAGCAACAAGCATCATTTCAGGTACAGTATCTTCCTTTGGATTTCTCCTGCCTGTTTTTATAGTAACATGAACACATTATGGGTTTTTTTTACATTTTCCCTTCTTTTTGATTAAGAGTCTCACCACACTTTGGATGTATGTGAAATGATAAGGGAAATGCACAGGATGGGATTTTGGGATTGAAACGAGGAGAGGAAAAAAGTTATTTAGGTTTCTTGCTGGCCTTGTGAAGAGTTATTAATAGTACCCACAGCTCTGTCACATTCACAAGCTAATGCAAAAAAAGAGAGAACTGTGCTTTCTTTCTAATGTTTCTTTCTAGTCTAATAATTTAATACATGAGCTGTACAGTAATTGCCACAGGTTTTGATATTTAAGTATCTCATCACTTTTCACATTAGATTTTAGGAGGAAGTCTGAAAGTGGACAGAAGTTGCTGGATTTTAGCTTAAATGAAAGATTTACCCTAAAATAAAGATCCGTCCACAATGAGAAAAAATGGTTTAGTCCTTGCAAATGTTGCAGAGACTAGTTATAGTACCGAAACCATAAAATAGAAAAATAGTGGGTGATGGAAAGGCCAGAATAGGGCTGTCAAATTTTAAATTTTAACATATGGACTGCTCACTCCCTGCTCTGGTTGCTAGTCATTCCCAGATGGTGTCTTTAGTGAGTGATGGTGAGGGGAAAGGAGCAGGTGGCAATGGCATTTTTTTTTATTTTTTTACATATATCAAATTAAAATTCTGTGTTCTATATAAAAAAAGGAAGAGAGAAAAGAATACAGGAAGTATGGGAAAAGGTAATGCATAACTTGGAATTTGAGGCTGAAATTAAGGAAATCCTATTGTTATGGGCTGATGAGTCAGGATCAGAATTTGGATCCAGATCTGAGATCCCTCATAAGTGGTAGATAATAGCTTTCATGTAGGGCCTTGTTCAGCCCATAGTACAGCATGCCCCAGCAACTGCAGGAAGAAGCTGCTCACCAGAATTGAGTTAGTTTCTCCTTTGGTGCACAGTGCATCAGAGCTCTCAAACACATGCTTAAAGATAGGTTTGCATACATGTTTAAATGTGTTTGTTTAGATGGAAACCTTATGCCAAAGAGATGGGGCTTGCGGTTTTAGTGCTGAACATTTGAGTTTATGATGTCAGGGATGATACTGATCTCTTTAAGCCTAAGGATATTTTTTGCAAAAGGTTTCTTTGTATGAGAAACATCCTTTCACTTATCTTTGTTAACTCTTTGTTGATGACTAATGCTGGAGTGTGTCATGTCCTAGTTTAGAGAGTGATTACACCTCCAGGTGCTGACTCCAGCCTTTTACTTAGTGTGAGCCCAATTGCTCCTTCACATCTGGCAGTAAGAGCTCCTACTCCACAGTACTGTCTCCATTGATCCTCATGTTTGTGTCCAGGTGTGTCGCTAGTTTGCAGGGTTTTTCCAGAATATAAGTAACATTTCTTTATGTGATATAATGAACCTAAAACTTGGTTTCATTTCCTTATAATTTTCAGTAATGAGCTAGCTGTTTTTCTCAGTCTTTCTAACCTAGCTGGTTGAGAATCTGATCTTATAATTAAAAAAGAAAAAAGGGAGCAAATTACCTGTGTGTCTCTGTAACAGACATAGCTTCTTGGTACATAAACCCTAGTAAATGTATGAACCTGGTCAGTACTTCTTTTGTTATTGTCAGAAATCCTGGATGCCATGTCTGCCTTTAATCTTCCAGCTTTGCGAGTAAAACCACTCACCTAAATCAGAGCTCAGGAGAACAGTAAGGTGTTAAGAAGTAGCTCATAAAGGAAAGGGTTAAATTTCTACTAAACAATCATAGCACTTAAAATGTTGTTCTTTTGCTAGTCTGGACAAGACTCAATGGCACAATTAAAAAACATTGAAATGAACCTCGGAGCTTTGTAAAAACCAGCATTGCATGGTATATCTCATGATCATTCTAAATCAATGCCATCCAGTAGGTAAAAGCTCTATCTTTTTTGAATCCAAGGCAACTTAAAGGAAGTATTGATTTTCCCTTTACTGAGAAATGAGAATCACATATTAGGAACGAAAGCTGCAGACACAATATAATGACCTTTCTCCTTGGCTTCTCTTTTCTAACACAAACAGAATCATTTTCATTGCTAGAGTGGATATTAAACAGTAAATCTTGTAGCAATGTATTTGCAAGTGTCTGTGCTTGTTTTATCCAATTAGCATACTTATCACAAGAGCAAAAAAATGAGTAGATACGGCTTTTAATTTCTGGAGATATCAGTTCCATCCACAAAAACATTGAAAAGTCTCCAGCTGGAGGTCTATTCCATCTGTCTCAGTACTGGAGGGAGGAGGGGAGCTTTTTCCCTGCAATTTTAATGCTGATGCGTGATTTAGAGTAAACGGGTAATTTCAGTGAGGGCAGAGGACCTTGGCTGACCTCTATTTTATTCTATGCATATTTTTGTAGCACAGCCCCACATATACTTATCTATTAAACGGTGTTTCAGGTCACAGACATGTCAGTATTCTATTTACTACTTTAATTATATAGAACTTAAAACAAACTTATCAATACCTGACACGTTACCTTAGGGGGAAATATCCTAACCATGAAACAGCATGAGAGCTATACTAAACCTACCTGAAACAAAAGCTTAAGTTTCCAACAAAGCCATTAAGGGCAGATTTTGGTTTTACACCTGCTGTGTTTCCATCTAATCACCTTTTGTGCAAGTGTCTGAAACAATGGGTTGAAGCTGCACGTGCTTCCAACTTTTTGATGTTTAGTTCCTTTCCCCCTGATTTAAACTAACTGCAATTTCCCCCCTGGTTATCACTTCTTTTTAGTTAAAGCTGTTCCTGAGTCAGCGATGTGTGTGTGCATGCGTGCGTGTGTGTGAAATGACATCCTTGACCTGCCTTCTCTGCTGCTGGGGAAAAATATGGTGGAATTCTCATGGTGGAATATTTGATATGCAACTCAATGCAGCCATCCACTTAGTCCAGCTGCAAGTCAGAGTTGTGGCACAGCACCAAGAGAAGAAAAAATAGGTGCATGAAACCTGGAAGCATCGCAACTCATTGTGCTCCTTACTGTGTTTATACATTTGTAAGCAAGCTCATGTTTTTGAAAGTCCAGGAGTTGCCTGGCATTGCACACTGGCGGTAAAAAACACAGTGGCTGGCAATTTGAATTAATTTGAATAAGATGATTTTAAATTCCTTGTTGGCATCCTCAGTGCTTCAGACAGCATCCCTCTTTTGTAAGAGGGATAAATACACAGGGACAGCCGATGTCTGGTAACTTTGAACAAGGAATTTCATTAGAATAGAAAAAAAGGAATTCATTGTAAGCAATTTTGTTATTCTTTGTTACTCTTCACTGCGCTGAAGAGCTTTTGACTATGATCTTGGCTTCCTACTACAAATCTGGTCATTGGCCAGAACAGAGGAGCAGTCAGTTCTGAGCAACTTGTTCTTCTGGATTATCAAATCTTGACCATGCAGGTTCCTGCTCAGGCCAAGAAGAGTTTTCACCCCTCTGAAGACTCTGGTCTTTTACCAGGTACTCCTTGGGTGGTCTAGCAATCCAGGTGAGCTGAGGACCACCTGGGGAGTGTCTTAGCATCAACTAAGTCTTGACACTCTGCTACATGCATTGATGTTTTCTGTTGTTGGAAATTCTTTTTCTTGGTCAGTTTTATTGGTTCTGTACATCACGCTTTCAGATGAGGTAGTTTATAAGAAAACAGAGATCAGAAAACTGCAGAATTCCTGGGCAGTCAGGAATTTATTTAAGGCACAAGTACGTCCCAGTTGCATGTGGTATTGCTTTGGTATACCTAGCAATAGAGAAGATGGATTCACTGCTGACTTACATGTAACATTGACATGTCACATGAGCTCCAGTTCATCATCTTTTGGGGTATGCATATTTTTGTTAACCTATGTTACTTTTCTAGCTTATTCCATTACATATGTCATAAGTTTGATGTGACATACCCAAAGTATAATATTTCTAAAGTTTGTAATTTGCACAAACCGCCACCCCTAATCTGTCTGAAGTGTATCAGGAAAGATGCTTTCATTTCTTCATGATTGGGTGTATGGATCTAGTAAAAATAAACATATAGAAATCTAAAGAATATACACAATAACCAGGAAAATATTACTAAATAAGTATGTTTTATTTCTCTGTACATTTTCTTCAAGGGCCTAGCATATAATAGACTGGAAGGTTCATGATTCTTGATTGACTTCCTAGTGATGTTATTTGCTTTCATATATTGAAACAGCTGCATGTTTGGAAAAAACATAGTAGATTAGAAATGGGAATGTGGTCACTAAACTTTTCAGATTATTTCGTCTGTCTTGTGTGACTGGGCTTGCTAACTCTTGCTCCGAAATTGCCTTACTTTGTTTTCCTTTCCCAAACGAATGTGTTTTTTGGTGGTTTCATTATCCAGTCCATAGATAACTGAGATTTTTTGAGAAAGAATGCTGAGAAAAGGTGTCCGGTAGCCTAAGACAGCCACTCAGCAGGTGAAGTCTAAGGTAGCAGTAAAAGCAGATTGTAGAGTCTAAGGCTGAGAAAATCGTGGAAAGAACAACCTGAGTATACCTAATGGGATCCAGAGAAAATTATGATTATTCTATCAACTGGGAGAAGAATTAGGAAGGTTACCTTTATCAACAAAAGTATTTGGGAAAAGCTTTAGGAAAAGCTCCCCATGAATGGAGCCTAAAAGAAAAAGGAAAAGAAGTGTGGGGAGAGGAAACATAGGTTCAGATCACAAAGTTTTTAGGAAAAAGCTCCCATGGGACACAAGTAGCATGTTGAACGTGGGAGGTTATGGGAGAACTTGTGAAAGCATCTCTAGCTAGGGGGTTGAAGCGTGAGCCAAGCTGCAAGGGGTTGGCCAACTGGAGCCAGTAAAGCAATGAAAGAGCCTTGGGGCCAGATCAACAGGGAAGGAATGGAGCTGCTGCTGCTTGATTACCTGGGCCTACAGCACAGACTCTCAAGAGGGAATTCCCCTTTGGCTTCAAGGGGAATACAGCATTACTGTGTGATCCTGGAGGGACTGGCATGCCATTTGTGTTGGAGAGGCCAATCAACCTACTAGCAGAACATACTGCTAAAGTTGGATAAATTCAAATTCATTTTAATTGCAAGTTCTGCCATGGGTTTTTTGGGGTTTTGTTGGGGTTTTTTTGTCTGCCATCATCTGATGATTATCATTTCTGAGTCTTAAGAATCGCATTAGTTACAAATGTAGTTTGTCTCTAATGATCTATTTGTGTATTTCAGTGCCTTTTAATCCTGTTACCAGTAGATTGTATCGGTTAATACAGAATGGTAAATATAAATGAGGATGGAAACTACTGTTACAGTAATCAAGATGAAAATTACAAAGCGTGCCATCATATTTCACAGCATGAGCAGAGTGGCTGAGGTCAGGAGAAACTTGCCCTCTGTCCCTATACAATTCACAGTTAGAGAGTATGTCATTTGGGGTTTGTATCTTCATCCTAAATGTCTTGTGTATACCATTGGTAGAGGAGCAAAACTTGGTATTATTCTTTGGTCTTCCTCAGCATGGTAGTCCCTGTGCTCCTTTGGTGCCTGATTATTTGAACAGAAGAAAACATTAGAAATAGTCGCTTTCTATAGATACTTTGCAGGAAAAAAACCTGGGCCTTTATTTAATCTCTGTTGTTCTTGTTCCATTAGGATATCCATCACTTGTTAGACCTCCCAGGAGCAAGCTCAGCAGTGCATCCATCAGTTACATTTCCTGTATTAGTATTTTCTGTCAATACAACACAGTAATATCGAGGTATATTATAGGCAGTTTTACATTGCAGAGCTAACTAATATAATTCAGGATAATGAGCTCCCATTAACTGTTTGGAAAACCAAGTCTGCCTGAAGCACAGGGCATATTAGAACTTCTAAGACATACGGCTTTTGTCTGACAAGGGGCAGATAGGAGTAAGACGACATACATTTTTTAGAAAGTGCAGAGCCCTTGGAATGATATAAAAGGTAGTTTTCTGCTATTTTTGGATAAGCAATGAAACAACCCTTAGTCTGCCATTACTGGATGCTTTTGAAGATTGTACTTACATTGCCATTAACAGCATAAGATGTGGGAGTGATGGATAATTTGTTGTGGTTAAAGCTGAGTGTGGTTATGCTTACAGTAATCAAGTTAATGTCATCCATTTTGAGAAAAAGCATAACACTTAGGGTTTTTTAATTAAGGTACGAGGATGAGTGTTTGTACTTGTCTTACTTTTAATAGCAGAACATGAGATACCAGCAGATAATTTGTTACTGTTGTTAAAATTGACAACATTTACCTTAAAGGAATATTGTACACAAGCCACCTTAACTCATTTCATTGTGAATACTTCCTAAGCTGCGCCACATAGTGTGTTTGTTTTCCTCTCGATCCGAGCACTTGTGAGGCCACACAGATGGGTGACACAGGGGATCCAGCAGAAGTCACGACAAGAAGAAAATTCTCTGTGAACTTATAATGAAAGATCACATCTGCTTCCAGGGGTTGAATTGAGGTTGCACAGACAATCTTGGGTTTTCTATTTTTTCTAACTTTTAAGTCTCTGGCATAGCAATTGCAATAGTAATCCCTCTATGTACTTTTAAATGTCATTTCCTATAGTTTTCAGACCTGAAAAAAGTGAACACAAAGAAGTTTATTTTTGGACTGTACTGATCTCCACACCTGTCATCAACAAGGCAGAGACTTTTAGACTCATCGCTCACAGTGCTACTACTTGAACCATCAAACTGTATTTTACACAGAGGGTGTTTTGAGACTTAGCAATTCAGTTCCAGGAGAATGTGCTCTGCAGATCATTCCTGCTTCTTTATCTTCCCTTTTGCTGCAGTTTTCCCTGTTTTATAGCTCTTGTTTCTGCCCTGTCCCTCTTTCCCTTGTCTTGTCATTACCTTTGCTCTTCTTCCAGCCCTGTCCCTTCTCTCTTGTTTGCACTTGTTCCCCCATCCCTGGTGCCCATTGGCTGTCCTCGATCCCCTGAGAGACTGAAGCGTGCCTAAGGGAGGTGGAATCTTTGCAGAATCTGCAAAAATCACCAAAGGTAATGCATTATCCTCCCTTAAATCCCTCATTCAGATCTGCCTGCTTTGACATGCCTATGAAACGCTCGGTGGCATTTGGGTGCTGTGTCTGCAGTGAGTGCCGTTCATCCGTTGTTCAGAAACATCTCACTGTTTGTTCCCTGTCACTCCTTCACTTCATTATATCTGCTTATTGCCTCTCATCATTAAGTTAATTATGAACCCTCTTGGGCACAAAAAGTCTCTTTGTTGTGTAGTGCCTGGCAGGAGCAGCACTGCAGCAACACAGATGATGATAGTATTTTAAAATGCATGCCACCATCACAAACATGTAATCTTAAAAGCCCAGGGATGAGAAACACAGGAATGGAGCTCTGGAGCAGGTTATTACCCATCATACTACACCTCATCACTTTCTGAAAACCACCTTTCCTAAAGTATTCACCAAAATCATCTTTCAGTCTGTCCTTCAATACCTTCAAGGGGACGGAGGGCAGGAAGTCATCCTGAATCACTCCCATAGTTGTTTAAGCATGTAAAAATGCACCTACCCCCTGTTGTCTCACACGTAGTTCTTAAGCACCCATAGAAACACTGAGTATAAAAAGCTGGGTTGCTCAGATGGTTTTGTTTTCTTTGTGATTGCAAAATGTAATTGATGAAAACTGGCTTTTCAGACGCAGTGGGAGTATCTCTAGATAAGTCTCAGCCTTATATAAATTTGGGGTTTTTTTCACTGATAACCACATTAATAATAAATAGATTTGAAATTTCATTTTCTATTTTCATCAAAACAAATTAAGAAGGGCTGGCTTCCACAATCAGTATTTTAAATACTATAAAATAATTACATTTTTTAACTTTCTATGCTTGCTTTCCATTGTTCTAGGTATTTTACTTGTTACTCTGGGTTGTACTCCCTGAGGGCCAATTATATTCTGGTAAAGCTGGATAACCAATATTGTGAATAGTAGCTTTTTTACTCTTGGGATTTAGTGCTATTCCTGTATCGAGCATGCACATATGCACACACACAGAATCAATCACAGTATTTCATGTTTTATTTTCATTGTATTAATTACATTCAAAAGCATGCTGCCAATCAGATTGCTATAATTTTTTATGGCTGTAAGTTTTAGAATCTCTATATGCAGTGACTTAGATGACTTAAAATACATTTGATACTTAACTTGTGACAAAACAGCAAATGCAAAGAATTAGGCTTTTATTATTTAGTGTTGCAATTTATAAAAAATTGGGTTCTTTTACAGCAGAGTTAAGTCATACAACTTTAACACTTAGAGAAAAGTTATATATGTATCTGAAGTTCTAGGTATCTGTTGTAGTTAGGTATTATGCCACTTACGGTTTATGTAAAAGAGCACATCTTTCCCAGATTCTTCACTCCTGTATATGCTGTAATTTCTATAGCGGACAAAGGGGATGGAGCTGCAGGGGAAAAGTGAGATCCATTTACAAGGCAGGATTTTATCAGTGTAATTAAAACTTCTTTTGGATTTAAAAAAACAACTGAATTTTTCTGGAATTATGTTCCATCCCAAAACTTGCACCCACCTTGGACATGGCAGGTTTGCAGCATGGTCCAAGCTTAAGGCAATATACCACTCATTTCCCCTTTTCTTGCAAGGGGGTGTGTGTCTGTGTGTGAGGGGGTTGCTTATTTTCTGGAAACAGGTCGCTAAAGTCAATAATATTTAGATAGGCCCTCACCTGTCCAGACATAAGTGGGTTGTGAAAATAATGAAGAAATTGTATCCAGCAGTTCTGCACAAATGTGTAAGCATCAAGAATTCCAGTCTTCCAGCTTTTTAAGTCTGCTTTATTTGTGGAACAGACTACTCTGGGAACAGAAATGACATTTTTTTAAAAAGTGTGATTTCACGTATCCTTTCTTTCCCATCATTCAGAACACTGAATCCAACAGAAAAGGAGAAAAGAACGTTATCTAACAAAAGCCCATAGGCCCAAATCTCCAAAAACTACCCATTCCCCACGCTCTTGCCGCTGTGCTCTGGCTTTGCCCGGCGTTGCACTGTACAGAGGCACCTCCACCAGCAGCGATCCTGTGATCTGCCAGCTCGCCCTCCGAGAACAAATCCCGGACAGCGCAGGCAGTGAACCAGTGACATCTGCCAGTTCAGTGCAGTTTCTCTCCCTTTTTTTAATCGCTGTGACATGTTCAGAAGCACTGTGTGCCAAAGCATGTATTGCATAGAGCAATTTTTCCCAGTTCCATATGTCTTGGCACATCTCCATCAAGAAATGAACACCTCTTGCACCGCAGCTGGATGGTTCGCATGTGGACAGGTTTGAATAGCATTTGAAGCTGGAACTACTCATGGAAAGTTCAATGCTTCCAATCCATGCAGAAGGCACTTTCTCCTTTCTCAGATGACCTAGATGTCAGTAGTGTGTGTCATATCAGAGCATCTTATACCACAGTATTAAGAATACAAATTTGCATTTTTTTAAGTATTATTCAGGTCTAAAGGGTCACTAGTGCATATGTTAGCAGAAGGTTAGATTAAAACAAATAAAAACCTGGAGGAAGATTACTGCCTTTATTTCATCAGCCTGTTTTCATTCTCAGTTTTTAAGAAATGAAAAAGGGGATTTAGATTGGTGGCCAAGTATGTGGGTTCCAAGACTTTAAAAATTTTGATTCTGTTCTGTTTGGTGATGAGCAAAACTCTAACTCCTGGTGCCTAGGTAGTCATTTCTACACTCTTTGCTGCCAGGTATGCCCATGAACCTTTAAATCTGCTTGTGAGCATATTGAATTTAATAGAAATATAAATATTTTCACACAGTCATCACTTGCTAAAAATGTGGTGTGAGTGGGTGAAAAGAAAAAAAAAAAGACTACCTGAACAACTCCTATAAAAACTGAGCAAAACACAGTTATGAACCTGTGAGGACAGAAGAGTGGACCTGCTGTAGCCAGCAGGTTTGCAAATAGACGCCTCTTTTATTTGCTCTGCTATAATGTCCACGTTGTGATTATTCCTTGTAAATAGTCTATTGAAGGAGTGAGTCTACTGGCAAGAATATTTGCAAAAATGGCTATTTTTAAGAAAATACTGCAAAATATTCACAGGTAGCAAATTTTAGACTTGGAGTTTTGACCACTTGTAAGCAGAGCTGGATTCTAGAAGTTGTTTTCATCCAGCCAGGGAGCAGATACTCACTCCTACTTCAGAGATGTTTTTCATTACTTTGAGGATGTGATAGTCAAAGAGCACTCACAGATTTGATGGTCTGACAGTTGTCCTTGCCTAGAAACACCCTGCTAGTGGTAAAGGAACTTCAGTGACTTTTATCTCCCTGTTCCATCTTCAAGAAATGTATAGCACCCAGCAGGAAAAATACAGCTGGATGTCTGGATCAGTCTCTACCTGTTTAATTAAAAATAGCCTCTGCTGCATTTTGAACTCATGTGAAGAGTCTGAATAGCTGGAATTATCTGCAGAAATGATGCAGCAAATTTTTAAATGATATATCAAAAAATCTGACATAGACTCAAGGAATGTGCTAAGTAGTTCTGACATTTTTTTACATAGGTCTTAAAATTAGTTAACATTTATAGTCTTATACTTAAGAATGAAATCATTAAATATCTTTTTAAAGCTTCTTTCCTGAGACCTTGCAAGCCATGTTTCAGAGACTTTCCACAACTGAGTTATATAATCCCTGTAAATAGGGGATTTAAAAAGGAAAAGCTGACAGACCTTTATCTATATGTAGCACCAATAGTTTCCATGGTAAGATAATGTTTTCCTCTTTCACTTTTTTTCCCTGTTGTTATCCCTAATTTCAGTGTGTTTGTTTGTTTGTTTCCAGCCACTATTTTTGTTAATTCTTTCCATTTGCTCCAGTCTCAGTCTTAACATTTTCCATTGCCATGGCTCTGCAGGCATCAGATGGTCCCTCAAAGCTCCAAAGGTTCTGGAGATACCACATGTTAACATTACACTCAGACAGCAATGCAGCTTTTTCACCATATGTAGCAACAGAATACGGTTATATGGATTTACACAGAGGAGAGATGGAAAATGCTTGGTGAATGTTCCTAAGAGCACCAGCCCATGGACAATGGTACAGCTGGGTGACAATGGGAGAAGCAGCTGCAGGAAACCTGTGTAGACACAGTGGGTTGAAATCATATCCCAAGGCAAAAAAAAAAAAAAAAGGATAAGAAAGATAAGGCAGTTGGGAGGGAAAAGTATCACTTCTGTTGCTTTTCAGCCTTCGGGAATTGTTAACTTGCTGTTGCTGCAGTCTCCCATAGCTTTTCTATCAGCTCTGAGAAGCAGTGTTAAGATATACGGAAGTGACTTAGGATGGGACAGGCTATTTGTATGAATTCCCAGTTCCTGAGCTGCTTCATGCAGACCAGCTGCAAGATGGCTGTGGGTCTTTGTCTCACAGTCCTTTCATTTTCACTAGCACAAGCAGCAGCACAAGATCAGATGTGCCAGCAGGCAGCCAGCTTAAGGCTGGCAAATATCTTTCAATTACTAAGGGTAAGCTGCCTGTTGCATGCCAAAAATTGTAGCAATATATGACAAGAAAAGAGCAAAGGTGTGTTATAAAAAATAATCACAGAAATATAAAAAACCTGTTTTCTAGTGGAGCATTTCAGGCTGAATAGTACAATGCAATATTGCTTTGGTTTTTAATCTATTTTTTCCAGTCCTGAAGTTAGCAAACAACATTTACAGATATGAAATGAAAACCCTGAGACTTAAGCTAGCACAATGTTAGTTGGGATTTATGTTTTTCAAGCCTGTCCTGAGGTGGTCTGTGTCCAAGTTTTCTATTAACCAAATGGCCAAAGTTCACAGGGGTCTCGGTATTCTGAGAATTCATTTTGGTCCATCTTTGGCCCTACTTGATTTTATTTCTATTTTCAGGCGAGCACAATAAGTCTGTACAGCTGATAGAGTCAGGCTACATTTATTATCAGTCTCAGTTATCAGTTCATAGCAGGGACAGCTCAGTGGTTGCTGGCTGAAACATAAGCCTCRTGTATGGGTTTTATTTTTCCTTTTTTTCTCTCTAGCTCAAAGGAAAATCAAACTGTGCCTCTTTCTAGCTCATTCTCCCTAGGCCAGTTGCAGATTTTACTGTGTTTCTGCCTGCCAAAGGTGATGATGGAAGTTAAAGGTGGCATCTCTCGCAGTAGATGTTGGTCCCATSCCCGTTAAAAACCGTGTAGGATTTCTGCCAGGGTATGGGTAATTAGCCTCTACCTTGATTAAGTACTTATTTAGGTTTAAAAGTGCTGCCTATCAAAATCCCCTTTTCTCAAATCATAGTGTTACAATGAGCTATGGTACCCTTTTTATTCCCAGGCCTATGCTACCCTCAGATACTGAACAGCTGGTATATTTTCTCTCTGAAATGGGTGAAGTGTTTTCTTCATTTACAAAATTGTAACAGCCTTTGGACTGCTAGGGTGAAATGGGATGTACAAGTACAGCACACTAAAAATAACAAAGAAGAGAGAGCACCTTTATCTTCTTTTTAAACCCAAGACTTCCTTGTGTGCTCTGAACCTGCAAGTGCTATTGATTGGGAGATCAAGGTGCTGAGTCCRCCTGTGATTAAGAACTTCGTATTTACTGCTATCCCACCAGCTAATCAATTCTCCCTACCCTCCACATTCATTCCTATTGCCTATTAGGGCTATTACACTTCACAGGCTCATGTCATCATTTAAATAATAGCCAGTCCAGTCTGTGGACTGTCCTAAGTGTGTGGTGACTTTGGTAACCAGAAAGCACCACCTTAGCACAGAAGAAAAATCCAATAGCATTCCCTAATAATTTAATTTCTTAAAATTAGAAATGCTAAAAGATTAGATCACAGTTCCATTCTTGAAGGGTTCTCATAAATTATTGCTGAATACACATGTATAGATAGTACATATACACACTGGAGTCAGTCTCTGATTTTCTCCCAAAGACTGATTTCTCTTATTTATCGATAGCTGTCCTCGCTTCAGGAGAAAATAGATGTGGCTACACTACAACTTAATTTCAAAACAGGTGATATTGAGGGAGTTGTAATTTGCAAGGTACCTGTAGGGTTTAATCCAGTATGAGAGCTGGTGTCTGTGCTTTTCAAAGCAGGGCTTCCTGCTCTTAGAGTATCTGGCAGCTGGCCGATTCAGATACTCAGAAGTATCTGAGAAAAACTAATCTCCGACCCTACTTGCTCTTTGCTCATTTAAGGCTTGAACAGGATGCCGGCATGGATTGCTCATTTATGAGTGACCTTCTGATGGGGCTAAGGTGTACTGCTAACAAAGTCTACAGAGTTCAAATGTGTTGCTGAATAGACCTCAGCACTTTTACTGAGCCCAGTAACCATCAGCATTGAAATTGCTGAGATGTGGACAAAGAGATGGCTTCAAGAAAAGGCCATGCAGAAGAAAGGTGAGTGGCTTATTCATTGTAAACATGGGTAGTTGCCATAAGAGCAACCATGAATCTGCTTCCTCCTCTACCTGTGCTGGAGCCTGGGAATCCTTCCGCTACTGTAGGTCAGGGCATGCAGGGCTACTTCAGTTAGAGAGGGAGGGAGGAGCAGCAATTCCCAGCAAGGCAGCAGGCCTATCTGTTCCAGGTTAATTTATTTTATTCTTGGCCTCAGGACAACAAGTTTTGCTATTCTGGTGAAAAGCCTTGAACTGGATACAGAGGTTTGGTTCTTTCTATCTAGCTGTCTCTCACTGTTGAAGCCAGTCAGAGTTGAGGTATGCAGCTGAGCTCTAATCAGCATTGAAGCTCAAGGCAGCAAAGGGTAGCAACTTGGCAGAAAAGCAACCACTAATTCAGCAATTCTAGATCTGAAATTAATAGCAACTTATCTAGATGATACCTTGTGCTTAGTTGAATCAGTGAGATGAGAGGTGGTGAAGCTCTGTGATAGCTTTGTTGTAGTGCTTTTTACACAGTTTCATTTGAGGACAGTAAAAAATTGCATAGTGCAGTGATTTGGTGAACTGAATTTAATAACACAGGATATAAGATTGGATATTTATTTTTCCTGGGTTTGGTGTATGGGACAGATACAAACTGTTCTGAAATTTTACAATGGAGTTCTAGGCTTTGACCTCAATCTTTGTTTCTGACACCACCTAGTAGAAGAATTACAGCATAAGTTCAGAGGAAAATGAGGGAGTGGGGCATTTTGTGGCATCTGTTTCACCTAAGTATTTCACATACCTGTTTTGGCCACCATTCTAGCATATGACTGATCACATGTGGAGTGCCTGTTAAGGTAGAAGCTACTGGATATATTTTTCAGTTTATGCATGCTTTGTGCATAAAATACTGCTAGTGCCCTTCGCAATGATGTTCAAACAAGTACTTACCATTTGCTCTACTCTGTCACACATGGTTTCTATAATCTGTTCAAAATGAATCCCTTCCTTTTTAGTGCATCCCTAATGTCTGAGTGCTTCCAAGTCAAAGTCCAAATATTCTTCAAACATAAGTCAAGTGTCATTCACATAGAGTTGCTTGTTGCCTTTTGGGATATTTAACTACTGGCCTGAAATAGATAAATTTGTCTTTTAGCATATAGAAATAAAATACAAGTAGCATAGCTTTTCTTTTTCTCTTTGTGGAACTGAATTTATTAAGCACTTGACCATGAACCACATGTATGTGTAGGTTGCAGGTGTTTACCCTTGGACATTTAATTTTGATGCAATGCCTAAGAAAACATGTGGTCAGCCAACTCCCCCTAGAAAAGGGTGWGGTGAATGAATTATTTCCTCCAAGGACTAAAAAAAAAGTATGCTCCTGAAATGGACCTCAGAACAGCCAGTAAAAACTGGATGAACACGTCTCTGTGCAAAAAGTCTTTCTTGTAGCCAAGTCATGCTCTCTATTGAACTATAGGTAGCAGATGGCTCTGGAATTAAGAATATTGGGCAGAATGCCACTGGGCATTATTAAGATCTTCAGCCCACAAAAGGACTTGCATGAATTGCTTTTCTTTACTCAGGCCATATAAACTGCAGTGTATAGGATGAGACATGAGGAAACTGAGCTGAAAATTGTGGGGCCATCAGATAAATAGAAATTATTGTCTTCAGGAAAACAGGTGGTTCTTACAAGTTTTAGGTCATCCAGTTGATTCAGAGTGTCATACTTCAAACAAATGTTGAAACAACTCCTTAAAATGTTTTACTGTATTTAAGTACATTGTCAAAAAGCAAAATGATTGGTTAAAGCCTGATTTTTATTTCTTTTTTTAGCAAGTGCCTTATTGGATAATGAGGAAGCACTTATAAAGTATAATGTGACAATAATCTGGGTTAATTTGTTGGTGAGCTTCAACTTACCACCAGAATCAAGACAGAAAATCAGCTTTGAGTTCAGGTGCATCGGGTCAGACTTGATCTGACCCACCAGCTTGACCAACTGTTTGCTATATAGATCAACGTAGATAGCCTAACTGACTTAGACCACGTGGCCCTCCATTTGCAGTCTCCTTTTTAATGACATTTATTTATTTCACTGGGATTTCACTTTATCTTTTAAAAATTCTGTGATTTCATCTTTGTTAAAAMTGTAAAAAACCTGCTGAAGATCTGACTGAGAAGAGCTCTTGTGTCAATCTCTTCTTAGCAGATAGTTGAAGAAAATGGTTCTGGTTTCTTCTAAATTGTGCAGGGAACAGATCCCACCTTCATGCCTTTCAGCGTCTAAGTCATATATTAGTTCCTATTCACATCTACATGTAGTTAAGCTTGTCTGGCAGCATTTTAATTTCTTCTATTTTTCCAATAACTTCTGAGAAATTGCTGCAGGTCTTACACCCTGTACCACAGCTTAGGCAAAGATCTGTTTTATGACTTTGCAATTCTATTCTTTTTCCGTCAGAACTAATAATGGTGTCCAGTGACCTGGACAGCAAGAATAAGGAGGGGGGGGGGGGGAAACAAAAAACAAATAAAAAAGGTAAATACCTTCAGAAGCAAGATATCAAATTTAGAAAGAAACCATGTGCTCATATGGTAGTGACTGCTTCTGTGAACTCTGGTTGTGACCAAGTGTACTGTGGAAAACTCTGGACTTCTACTGAGTAGTATTTTCTCAGAACAAGTTCTTTCTCTCAGTCCCATGCCAATAGATTGAAAGTAGTGCCTAAAATAAAATCTTCAAGAAGACGTAATCTGATTATTTTTTTTGATTATATACAAAACCTGCAAGCTTTTAGCTAAAAACTTGAAGTTCTGCCTAACTTCAACAAAATGTGTTCGGATCTCTTCAAACTATTTAGGGATTGTTTAAAGCCTACATCTTAATTAAGATATTTATGCTTTGGAAGACCATATGGTCTTACAACTAATGTCTGAGACATTGGAACGATGAGACAGAGGGAAATTACGTGAAAATACAATTGAAATTCTCGTGTGTTTGTTGCCTGAAGCCAAGGAGGAGAACAGGAATAGGCAGTCACGTTGCAGAGTAGAGAACTCCAGTGTCTGCAGCTTAGTATAGAAATATCAAAGGTTTTGCAATTAAAACCAGGCATTTTTGTGAAGTTAGCGCCATACGTGAGGAATTGTTGAGGGGAAAAAACAACCTCATCCTAAAGAACAGCCTCCAAATAGCAAGGAAAACTAYACAAAGAAAGCTCTGAAACTATGATCATTAATGCAAAATAATCAGACTCAAGTTGAAAGAAAAGGACAGAAAGCTGAGAGAAAATGTAGGGGGTCATAGCACTACAAAAGTATTGCAAAAAGGAAAAGAAGGGGGAGACACACATGACAGAGTGAAAAATGCATATGTATGGGTTTCCCTGCGAGAAACAGCACTGTTTTCTGTCTTAATACTGTAGCTAACTCAGGAGGATACTTGTAGAAAGGGTTCATAAAAGTTGACACAGAAATGTCATTTGTTGCTGGGCAGCAGAGTAACTCAGACTATGGATTTATTTGATCACAAAACAATACAGTTTGAGGGAGGGCCCTGTCTAGCATTCCACCTGATTAAAAAGGTATGTCAAAGAAATAAATACCTAAAAATGAAGCTGACCCCACTGTTGGAGTCCCCCAAGTACAGAATTACATTGATTCTAGTGGAGACTTTGCAAAAAGGACTGGCAAGCATGCAGAGAAGAGGGAGAAGAGAGGAAGGATCACCAATTGCATAGGGAGGGCACAATGTAATCAACCTTTATCTGACATACTAGATGCACCTACAAACATCTCAGCAAAATAGCTCTCCTGGTATAAATATTTACCTGTACAAGAGCTGTGCCCTTTCCTTCAAAACACAAAGTCTCTAACACGGGGGGTGCGCAATTTATATTCACTCATCACCCTGCCTACAGGCACAGTCTGGGTGCTGGGGTATTATGGTAATGCTGATGTCAAATAAGGATAAAATTTCCTTCAAATACTTTGCAATATCTTTTTGCTGGGAATAAACAGAAAGCACTATGCAAGAACAAATTTGACCAAGTCAGATTCAACAGCTGTTGCTTTAAGAACTCTAAATAAATATATTGCTTGAGCAGCATAGATCACTTGGTCAACCTCCTCCTGACTAGGTCCTCTCCCACAGTCTTGCTGTCACTCCTTGCAATCTGTACTGCCCTTCCCATGGTGTAAGACTCAGGATTTCTCAAGGTGCTGGTTTTAAGACCTCTAATATTTTTAATTCAGTTGTTTCAGAATTTTGTTTTACTCTGCAAACACTACAGAACTTGTCTGTATTGTAAGGCTGGCTCTTCTTGGGATTAAGAGAGTTTACTAGGACTGAGGGTGCAATTACAGCAGAGAAAAGGTACTTGGGTTAGTTATACACTGGCTCATGCACTAAAACCTGGTAGGAATCTACGGTCTGACACTTGTGTAATACAGTCTTGTAACTGGGAATATGGGTGCTTCTGTTACAGATTTTGTTCTGTTCGGTATGTGTCAGGCAGTAGGATAATATGTGTGAAACTCTGTTTCATGAGGATAATTTTGTACTGGGAAAACACCTAGATCAGAAGTTTCTAATGTGGATATCAATTTTGTACGTATTAAATTGAAAACCCTAAAACCTGAAGCCTCCAAAGGCAGCTAGATGTGGTGACTGTTAGGTTTAGGAATGAAGTCAAGCTGAGAAGCTTGTGCATGGAAATGTAACTTATATYCCCCTCAAAGGAGAGTAGAGCCTTCTGCCACAGCCACTTCAGGGGGTTGCGCTGATGGAGGCAGCTCTAGCCCTGCTGGGAGGAAGTACCAGAGAAGATCATTACCAAGTGATCCTGTCCATCCCTCCTGTCTAATCCCCACTGCCTACTGCGTGTCTACACTGGTCCTCTGTCACTTTTTTTTTCTTCCAAAGAGGCTGAGGTATTTTGATTGTTCCGCATCTTCATTTCTGGTAAACAGTCTGAGTGGGAGCCTAATCCAGGTTCTTAGATTTACTGCCCAGAGAGGTCTGCTGTCTCCCCACTGACTCTGTGGGGAATTGAGGAAGCCTAGCCACTGTAACTGAAGGTTAGCCAAAGTCCAACTTCACTGCAGAATTACCAGCCACAAGTACCCCATACTCTGAGTGACAGCTCCAAAAATGTGAAACTGGCTAAAATTTCCTAAGAGTCTTGTAAAAGATACTTGTCATCTGCTGCCTGTTTCTGGTGAATCGCCTCAGTGAACAGGTTTGGTTCAAAATTCAACCATAAATATTCATGCAAAAATAGCATCTTTTTCTTTTGCACTTGGAGATGGCACTTCCTATTTTCTCTCTGAAGGTGTGGAGAGGTCTTCTTCTAGACTTTTCTGTAGAGGATTAGTAGCTTATTTACCCATAGTCCCTTTCCATACTCTTTGGCACTCTCCTCTATTTTTATCAGTTGCTCACAGTCATGTGTTCTAGCTTTTTCCCATATTTCCTTTCATCTCCTGCATGTTATGACTGTAGAGGAATAAACAATGTGGGGAAAGCTTTATCAATATAGGTGTAGATCACTAGTATCTGCACCCATGCTGTCCATTTTCCACTGTAAGAAGGCAGTTCTAAAATTGTGTAGGAGGCTGCTCTATTACATCGGAAATTTTTGAACGCATGTAAGCAGGAAATTTAAAATGAAAACCTGACAAAGTAACTAGAACCGACTTAATTGTAACTTAGGGAAGTATTCCATCTGAACTCTCCAAATATGGTAGAAATCCTTGAATATACCATTAGATAGATTTCTGCTCTTCCATTATTTATCAGTTTCCTGTTGCCACTATTTTCCTCTTGTCTCTTGTATATTTAATATCCTTTGTAGTTTAAAAGTTGCTTTTACAAATATTTGCAGCCTTTGATGTTTTGTACTTGTCAGATTAATAACCTCAAACTGTTTAGTGGCCTCCTCTCTCTTTAAAAGATCTCATCAGATGAATTTTAATACACTCTATATGTTATAGGCTTGAGAATGTAGAAAAGTAAGTACCACGGGAGGAACTGGTTTGCATTAATTCTCTTCGAATTCAGGAACCAGGCAGTTAAAATATTTTTTCTGTTTTCTTTGTTTTTCCTCTTTTTTTTTTTTTTTTTTTTTTTTTTNTTTTTTTTTTTATCCCTACCCGAAGAAACCAGGTTGAGTGCAGAGAATGCTGTGCTTTCACTGGATGTTTTTTTTTTTTTTTTTTTTAATCCCTACCCGAAGAAACCAGGTTGAGTGCAGAGAATGCTGTGCTTTCACTGGATGTTGCAAGACAGACTCTTTGCATGCCTCTGTTCCTCCATGTGGACATCACCACAGGACTCGGTTTGGGATGTAATTGGCCAGCTGGGAATTCACAAGGAGATATATCCATTAGTGTGATGCTCTGAGCTCCGCTGTACCCATCTTCAGTTGGGACCRTGTTCAGTATTGAAGTTGGAAAAGTCCATGAATACTCTGATATAGTCAGAGATCCGGCCAAGTGGTTGCCATCAAAAGGCATGCTGACCTCAGTATGCTAGTTTAYGCATAAAATACAAGCTCTTAGACAAGTTCTGGAGGTATCACAGTGAGGAGGGTATTATGCCAGTTGGAGCATGTGGTACAGTGCAGCCCTCTGGTGTGACATAGCTGGGCTAGTGCTGACCGAGCTGGCTCTGAAGTCACAGAGTGCTGCCTGGGCTATTCACTCTCTGCCGTGTAAGTTTACACTTTGAAAAGACAAGGAGGATGTGAGAGGACAGAAGTCCCCTAGCTAAGGACAGACAACAGAAGACATTTTGATTCAGGCAGATGTTCTGACTCCCGAGGCTTTTGGAGGTGCAGAGGCTGCAGCATGCATCTGGAAACTTGTACGCAGTGCATTTCCACACGCTAATACACACAGATGAGTCCTTTTGCTCAGCRGGCACAGATCAGATAGATTGCAGTCAGTGTCCCTTAGAGGTAAAAGGAATATAGCATACATTAACCTAGGCAGAACGGCTGTAGCTCTGCTCACTCTTCAGCAATATGACAGCAACAAAAGATTTTTGTTGTATAATAAGCAAGCAGAATGCAACTTCTGCAAAAAGTCAGGCAAATTCTTCTCATTCCTTGTGAGTAGGAGGCAATCCATGCAGGGAATATACCTCTGTTTATGCTGTTGTTTTCAAACATACAAAAACAAAGMACAAAAAAGGTATTACGGCAAGGCCCAGCCCAGGCAAAATATGGCAGCAATCATAGCACTTCCGAGAACTTCATTTTCTGTCATCTACTACCAGTTTATAGACTTTTCCTTTGAAAAGCTACTATCACATTATGTTGGGTGACAATAGGAGCAATACTGGTAAGTAAAATTATCTTTGACTTCAGTGGGTGCTGCTTGAAGCCTCACCTGGTGCTCAGTGTCAGTTCTGGGACTAGTTCAGTCTGGAAGACATAAGGTTTAAGAAAGATGTGAAGACAGTCCTCAAATATGTAAAAAGGTTGCTGCAAACTGGGAAAGAATAAATTGTTSTCCAGAGCCGCTGGGGAAAGGACAAAAAATAATGGGTTTAAGTTGCAACAGAGAGGCTAATAAAGTGACTTCTGGGGGAGCTGTGGAATTGTCACCGCTGCGGGTGCCCGCGAGCAGCATCAGCAGATGTCCCTCAGCAGCGGTGGGGCAGAACAGCTCCTCCTCAGAATGGGAGTGGGGACCTCCCAAAGACCCCTTCCTACTCTTTGCTTCAATTTCACTTGGTAGGTGTGAAGCACAGAGCCTGAATTCCGTTGCAAACTTTTTTTGAAGTATGTACACATGTAAGAATCTTATTATTCATAGATGGTGGTGAAGAGTGAGGAAAAATAGTGGAGTTTTCCTTGAGATGTCAGTTCTAAACCAAGTGTTAAATTGTATAATGAAGCTTTATTTAGGACAGCACTTAAGCAATATTTTCTTTTATAATGCTAATGGTATTAAAATGTTTTATTTTGGTTTTAGTTCAAAATAGCACTCTGAAAACTCACAGTCCCTAGACAGTTCCTCTGCTGTGATTGGATATGGCATTCAACTTAGTGCATAAAGTCCATTCGTTATATTATGAGAGAAGTTTGAAAATATACCCCAGAATCTCTACCTCTACCAAACCTCTTGCATACTCCAGCGCTTGACATGTAATTAGGTTTTTACAATGGCAGTATACATTATATAGAATTAGCTTGTTGCTCTGAGCATGAACTGTGATTCTATACATTTCTCTCTCTCATTGTTTTGCTATAACACAGCTAAAGCTGTTAAATCAGTCTTATGGTATCAGCGCTAAGGATGGTGCTAGAGATGAAGAAAGCAAGGGCAAGGATGCATCTGCGTGGTAGGGTAGTTAGGGCCATCTCTAAGCTCAGGATGGCTGCATCCCTGCTGGAGCAGGGACAGTCTGAGCAGGAGCCTTGCTCGACAACGAGTTTCTCAGAGGAGTGGAGCCAGACGGTTTTCTCTGACAAAAGCCAGACTGCAAGCCACCGAGAGGGCCACGTAGCTGGCTGTGGACATTAGCCATATTGTAAGCGTGAGTCCTGAGCTAGCATAACAATACAGACATAGTCCATGCTTTTCAATATTTAGGAAGATTTCTGTGCCTGCTAAACATCTGTCACTATCCATTTTCTGAGTTAGCATTAAACATTGCTGTAAAATAATTCAGTTTAGACAGTATTCTAAAAGATCAACTTTTAACAAAACAAAGCGGGGTTTATATTAAAAGACATAGCAAAGGCCTTTAAAAGGTATAGGTAGAGGTTTGGGGTAGCAAAAGCATATTATTTTGTGCCAGAAGGTCAGCTGTGTGGTTGCTAATTTGGAGCAAGAGATCAGTACAGTATCCCATTTAGGAAACACAGATTTATGTCATTATGGATCGGCTTTGTATCCTGAAAATGTTTTGTAACTTGTAAAAGAAAGACTCTGTTTAGGAAAATATCTGATTTGGGAAGATATAGAAAAAAATTCCACTGTTATCATGAGTTTATACACATGAATCAAATTAAGCGTATACTTAAGTCTTTTTCTCAGTCAGGACTCCCGACCTTTTGATTTCTGTAAAGTAATGTAAAGATGTAAAGGTGGAAAAAAAAAAAATAGTAGTAGTACTCCAAAAAAGCACCTGTTATCATTTATACCAATTAATGATGTACTCCAATTAGGTTCATTAAGCCCTGATATAACTGAAGTCAAGGTAGCATTACACTGGGGTGAATTTGGCTTAATTGGCCTAGACAAAAAGCTTCTGAGTATGTGATTCATAATTAGCATCTGACTGCATAAACGTCTTTCCTTTTCCCAAAGACTAATAAGTATTTTGATCCCATTTATAGCCTCTTATTTTGTAGACTTTCTCTATTACTATCGTTCAATAAGGCATAATACTTATTCATTTCATTTTATGCATTTGTGTATATTTATGGGAGATTTTTTTATGGGTTTATTCCACATTGCATGGAATCTCCCATATATGTGCTTTGTCATGTTGTGCATGAAGTGCATCTTCATTATCCATTCTAAGAGCGTAGCAAGAGAGTACCGAGACGCTAGGATAGGAGAAGAAAAGAAAGTGAGAGTAGAAATGGTTACATTTCAGGAGAGTGTGTGCAGAGTTATGAGACTCCAATGCACCATGTTTCTTAAGAATAAGAAAACTTATGTTGCAAGAACGTGCGTTTTTTTTTCTTAGATCACAAATTAAAAGACTTAGTTCAGTCTAAGTTCAGACTAAGCAGTATTGTTATGCCCTTTGTGTTGATGGATTGTAACTTTATTTACAAATTGCATAGAAATCGTGCAATTCAAGACTTCTGTTCAGGTCTTGTGGATATTTTTTTTCTTATTATTTAATGGACTGCTAATTTCTCATTTATCATTCAATTAGTTGCTTCACTTGCCTTGTCTAGAGGTGACTTCTGCGAAATTGCGTTCAGGTTCCCCCAAACTGGGGACTGRTAGCCCATATCTTCTCCTATATATGCCCAGGTTTCCCTGTTATGGCCTTTTCGAGAGCTTTGAATCTTTGCCTAGGATTTGTGGATCTCAAATAGCCTGACTGCTCTGAGCAGGCTGCAAAGATGTCGCAACTCTGGATGTGTCCACAGCACTTGTGCAGACCACCAAAGAAGCACGTACACGTAAAGTTCAGGATGTATTGCCCTTAGCACACGTGCTGAAATGGTGGTCTGTGCATGTACTCAAAATCTCCTGGGCTCTAGAAGCTTTTGACTTAATTGAACATGTGCTATAGGCCTGACTTTTCTCAGAAACAGGTTATCTGTATTTCATGTGTGCAATTGCTCTGAGGTATCCCAGATGCATCAATTTCCCTGCGTTTGCATTATCTGGACAGAAATCCTGGACAGAAATATGGGAATCCTGCCTTTAATACGAGCAGCACTACGGAAAGAGGAAATGAGTATGACACTATATTAGCATGCAGTATATTTACACTAAATTGGCTGTTGTAATCTTGGTTGAAGTCATTATTCTTGTACTGGCTGGGCATTGCTTTATGCATGATAATGTTATTTTCATTCTGCAGGTTATATCAGCTTGCTTTTTTTTTTCCTTCCCCCTTGTTTCATGCCTTTTCCCCACTTTCCAGCTGTGAGATGTGTTGCAGTTTGATTGTCAGGCCAGTCCCAGCTTTCCACCCCTCTAAAGTAAGAGATTATTGAACCTATGTTGCCTTTTCGCCTTCTAGGTGCCAGGCTGCTGGCGCTATGCAAGGTGAAAGACAGCATAAATAGGAAATATAATTTGTACTTCCTTATTAATACTGTATCTCTGCGATCATTTGTCACCTCCTTTGTTACTGTAAGTGCTGTGCAGAATCTCATTAGTGGTCATGCTTTCTGGTTTCTGTTCTCTGTTTTAAATCTGTTTCTCATTTCCTGGCTGTTAGTTTTTGCTTGAGGGTTGTTTTAATTTATGGTATTGTCATTCTGACTCCTATTTGTGGTGTGAGATGATGGTCTGTGTGCATTTCTAAGAGTTCTTGTAGCYTTCCACATTCATGTAATTCTTTCTTTCAAGGACTCCCAAGTTCATGTTATTTTGCATAATGTCATTGTTGTCTGGATAAAAATTATTGCACTTTTAAGCAACAGTAGAGACAATTATCTGATTTAAAGTATTTTGAGGTTTGCGTTTTAGATGGAATTTTTTGACACTGGGCTTTTTCCATGCCAGCAAATGAGCAATTAAACAGCTGCACAGACGTTATTGAGGATCTTTCAAGAACATTTCATTGCAATCTACAGAACAGTGCTTTTGCAGTGAGAGATCAGAACATTTAGGTCCAGCTGGGACAAACGAAGTCAATGGCTGGTGGGTGCTCTTCTGTATGGTGTCAAGAAATAGAGTGTCTGCCGTAAGGTAAGAGAAATTATTTTGAGAAATTGGCCCATAACTTCTTTTTGTCTCTTGGAATTGCAATTGAGTAGCAGCCATCTTCCATTTAAAAAGGAGAACTGTATTTTAGGGCTGCCAATCTCTAACATTAAAGAAATCATAAATTCCTCTTCCCAAGCACAGAAGTGTCTTGAAGTCATGAGGTCTTATGAAACATTGGGAGGGAGAAGAAGTATTCCTTATTTGGCTTCCCTGCCTGTGGCACTTATATTCACATGATGATATTTTATTCCATAACCATGTGGGATGAATGTATACTCCAGTTTAATGATGTGAATACACAGTTTCAAAAGCTCTGGATGTAAGAAAGGGTTCAATATTTTTAAGACTTCAGTAATTTGGTGATGCTGACATCTCTGGTATTTTTTTTCTCTTCTTCATGGGTTTAAGAAAATTGTGTTTCTGTCCGGGTTTTAGAGAGTGCAGTTGATGAACTTAATATTTTCTAGCACATGTCCGCTTATCTTGGCTGTTTTCTTAGACAACAAAAAAGCTTTCAGGATTTACATCCCAGATGTATTTCCAAAGAAGAGTGTCTCAAATCAGCCACTTCAGGTGACAATTTTGACGGCAATACAGGTAAAATCCAAAACTTGTCTCGTGAGTAGACTGAAGAGATGTAGATTGGTACTAGAAGTACTCTCTTAAGGTTGATGTCAGAAATCATGCAACAATGTACGTATTTAAGTAAGGTTAATATGACTTTAGCTTTGATGATGTTCATAAGTGTTCGGACAAGGTAATGCTAGGTTTGATGAGTGCTTCTGAACATCAGGCTATTTTTACTTGGACCTTAACTTTAAGCACTCTTGCTGAGAAATATGACTTCATTTGATCGGTCCAGGAAGATGATCGTTTTTCAGGTGTCGATTTGGCCTGGTGAGTGTGAATAAGAGGACCTTGCATTGCTTTTGAAAGTGATAAAATCATCATTTTAGTTTTTATATGCTTATTAAATATTTCCTCCATGTTTATGTTCTTTCCTACTTTTCCTAATTTTTTCTCAGGCCCAGTATCTTCCAACTTAACTAATTCACTGCTTATCCACTTTGTTCTGATCTTCTGTTCCTTTTACTCGAGTCTAAAATCTGAATAAAATATTTTGCTCYTTTATCCTGCCTGAGGCCAGCAGAGGGCCAGGGGGAACACAGAAGGTGTATGCTACTCCCTCCTTGTTTCAGGGCAGAAACTTGAACCTGGCAGTCAGAAGTTACCAACGGGGAAGCAGAAGGGCTATAGCTCAATTCTCTTCATAGTATTAGTAGTGTAAATGATGGAAAAATACATGTGTGATTGAGATGTGTTCCTATTCAGCGTGGTCTTCTCCATCCCAGAGCACCTATTTTGGAGAATCCCCACTGCAGGCTTAGGCTGTTGCAGGACAAGTGCAGATGAATTCTCCAGGGAGACGAATTGTGAGGATTTAGCAGGCAGTTTTCCAGAGGCTAATGGCTTGTCCAAAATCTGGTGGAATTTTGCGAAAAGGGCAAAGACATACCATTCCCCCAGTACCTTCTAAGCCCCCAAAATGCGGGGCTGTCAGAGCCACCAAAGAAAAAGCTGCCAGAAATTTTAATATGAGGAAAATGAAATTGTGTAATCACTAATCTTCTCAGAAAAGGTTTTTTGTGTGTGTGGTCTTCTGTTTGKTTTTTTTTTGCTGGAGTTTGCTCCCCTATCTTTTCCACAAAACAAACAAATAAATAACAATCTTGAGACAGAATGCCAACATGGGAAGTATCATCCTGATTGCTTAAAGATTGATAGTTGTAAACAACTGGAAAACAGCTTATGTAATGAGCAATGTCTGATTTCCTTGGCAATAGTGGAAGAAAATGTTCAGCATATAACTATGTATTTATCTATTTTACTCCATCTGATGAAGGTGCTGGGTGAAATCGTGGTCTCCCTGATATCAGTGGAAGTTTGATATCGAAGTAGGGGTTCCATTCTCTATTACATTACTACTTCATACTTAAATGTTGGTTATAGAAACTGATGTGACTAATTAAAAACTCTACTCAGTATCAGAGGTATCTAAGGAGATAGTCACAGCTGAACAGTGAACACCAACAACAAGTGTCAACTTGTTAGAATCAAAAATCTAAATATTTTAGATCAAACAAGCCTAGGCTGTGTTGACAGATCATTGTAGCTAGGCAGCTCCTCAAACAAAACCAGACAAGTTCAATTTTGTTAACAAATGATTTTACACCAAAGAAATTTGCAAAACATTGAGAGCTCAGCCTTCTTTTGATTTCAGTCGTTGCTGACTTTGGGTATCTCACATACTCAGGCCAATGCAACCCAATTATTTGCATTAATCGATAGTTTCATAAATAAGGATGAGACAGAGCAGTATTTGAAATTATGAAACCTATGAGAATACAGGTGCAAAGGCATGAACTTCTTTAATTAGAAAGGGAAAAAAAAATGGGACTCCATTGCTGACACACTCTCTTCTGACTTGCACAGCTAAGAAAATTTGCTGCATGAGATGGCAAGCCATAGTGAAAGCTGCTAATCAGGAATCCTGGAAACCCTCAATGCTGGAGTCATCTGTGGAGTCACTTGGACAGTCTGACAGCAGGAGCTCAGGCACAGAAAGGGCAGATTTATTCCAGAAGTCACGAAAGGGTTCTCAGGGAATAACAGAGTTACTGACCAAAGAAAATATTCAGTTCATATGTGCTCTTCAGAGGGTTGTTTCTCCTCCTGGCTGGAAATGTTTTATTGCAGGTATCTGGCAATTCTGCTGTAATGACAGTGATACAGTGCTGAAGCAAAAAAACATTAAAGGGATGACAGACTAAAAAACTTGAGCAGGACCATGAGTTAAAAAGCAGTTAGAAGGGAAGAAATAATCCCAAGAAAGATGATTTTCAAAGTCCATTAAAAATTCTGATATTAAACTGTCGGCAAGAGAATTCAGATTCATTTCTGCTGTGGGTACTCTCAAAGAACAGAGTCTGACCTCTTCTTTTATTATTATTATTATTTTTGGAACTACTGAGCATTTGCTTCTCCTGCTGACTTTAAATAGAAGCCTTGGGGACTCCATGCTGCTAAGAATGAGGCCTGTGATCATTAACTGAAGGACCTGATCATAAAAGGGATTCTTATCTGAGCCTTAGGGCCTCTTTGCATGGGGTTTTTCTTGGAAGAGAAAGAAAATAGATGAGAAAAGAGACAGTCCAGATGCTAAATTTTTACTACTTCATCAGCCTCTGACCAGACCTGATGGTTTCTGTGACCATCTTTCTGATCACTTCTTTCCAGCCTTTCTCTTCTTATCTTCTCCACCTGAGACACGTTCTATATCTCACTCTTTTTGTTGTCTTCCTCCCTTCTCTGTCTGTCTTACCACTGTCTTTTCCCATGCATTTCACTTACCATCTCTCTGATAAGTATTCTACTGTTTCTCTATCCCTTTCTGCCCCCCTGCCAAGAATAAAAGCCAGGGGGAAATGCCTAACAAAACCCCACATACCCTGGGAACTACAATTATGTTTGCCATTGGACTGCTAACTGTTCTGGACGTGGGGATGGGGGGAATCCAATCTTGTCTCTATCATGTTCATGTGAATTGGAGGCCTGCTGGAGAGGCGCATCTACTGCTAGATATTTACGTGCTGCCTAGCACAAAGGGAGTCACACACATGGTTGATTGTTCATTAGGTGCTATCACAACAACCATAATTAATACCATGATGAATCAGTTGACCATAATTTTTTGGCTTCTGTAGCTTGCAAAGATGAGTGCATTCAAAATTCACGAAATGAATTATTAAATTGGTCCGTGATTACTTTGAATTTGTAATTTCTTTCTAAGACATGAAGATTTAAATAATCCATTTAGTCATCGTTGTTACATATTAATTCACTGTTTGGTTAGACTCTAGGCAGGCTACCATGTTAGGGTCATTTTAACTACTGTTTTCATTAACGATTATTATATCTGCTCCTGAAGTGTATGCAAATGAAGGTTAGTATGAATTTGTCAGAATTATCTTAACTTCATTCCGTTTGTCAGGCATAGCGGGTTTGTATTTAGTTCATTGTTTTGGGAAAGCTTTTCTGCACTTGTCTCTTTAATTTCATTTTGCATGCAGGGCTGGTGGTTTCTGCACTATAGCCCATGCTTCCCACGGGGGTTTTGTTTGCTCRCAAAATTGTCTCTGATGATAACACCGCGCTTCAAGGCCTGCATGTGTATTCCTTTGTGTCATTGTGTACTACCCATGCATGTACCCTACATTACTACATCCCTTTAAGAAAGTAGTATTATTTATTGTGACAATAAATAGTCTAAAATTCACCGTGTAAGTTGAGGGGCAGAAAATGTTCTCTCTCCAGAGAATGCCAGTCTGCACAGAAAGCAGAGCTGATACAGAAGTAAGCAAATCTCAATGGATTTTTTTTTTTGTTCCTTTTTACATAAATACATGATAAAGAGAAATGTTAATTAGGGCTGCACAGTTGTTCCTTGTAGCTACATAAAAATACTAGAAATCATTAAACATGATCTTGTGTTTTATTGTACACATGGAAATTTGTAGCTGGCTTACTGATCAATAGGCTATAGGAAGGCTGGTGATAGCACAGTGACACTTGTCCTGTGGTGTTAGTTTGTATGCTTCCTCCTCCTCTTCCTCACCACTGGGTTCACGGAATAGAAGAGAAACATTGGATTTTACCCTGGTTATAGTGTTCTGGGTACTTTTCCCCCTCCTTCCCTCTCTCCATCTCCTGATGAAAAATGGTAAGTTAACACTAAGGCAAAGAGGTCATTATGGTGGCAGAAATGTCAATACACCTGACTTCTTGATGACAGACCTCAAATGCTGTATCTTTCTTTCAGGCTTTTACAACCAGTAACTTCACTGATGTTACTCCTAATTTGCTTATACAGATATAAGTTAAAGCAGAATGATAAATTCCTCCATATGCTTGTCACGCAACATTGGGAAAGAGAAGGAAAAAACAATCCATAAGCTTTTGATAGAATAAAAGAACAGGGCATGAGAGTTTGAAAGCCAGCAAAGCAGCAGGGAAAGCAGCAGTGAAAGCAAGCAAGCACATCTCTGCTGTTTGGGGATTTCATTCATTTCCTGGTCCGCCTTGCAATGGAGGATTTCTGCTGCCTGGGCAGGCACGGTACCTGAGTGCAGCAAGGGAAGAGGGGGCCTCCCTCCATCCACAGTCTCTTCAGGGACCCAGACCCTATCAGAATTCTTCTGGTACACGCCAGAAACAAACCTGGAATTTTTTTCCCACAAGATTATTTAAAAATTCTACTGTATGGCTTGACAAATTTTGATGTAAATTATGTAGCAAATGACTTACAGCTCTTATTACTAAAATTAAGAGACCCAAACCAGCTTCTTCATTTTGCTTTAAGATATGCAAGTTTTAAAACAATCAATGTTTTATGAGTTCATAATGGACCAGGTCAAAAAAGCTTTATGTGCTCAACAAAATCAAAGTGCCTCTACTGTAGTCTTCCATTAAGGTTGTATTTTCCTACTGCTTTCACCTTCACAGTGTCATAAATTTAGAAAGTATTTTCCAGAAGTAGGAACTATTTCCTTCTGAAGTGCAATATGTTTGAAAGCTATATCATCCAATCTGAAAATGTTCATATAAGAAACTCCATTTTGAAACAAATTAGAAGTCAAAATTTCTTGTTGTTCTGTTTTAAGTCTTGAAAAGTCTTATTAGCAATACCATAAGTAGTCTCATAGAGACTCACTTTCAATCTCATAGAGTGCCAGACTGAAGCCTGATGGTTTTTTTGTTTTGGTTTCTTTTTTATCAGTAAAGGGTGTGGATTGCTTCATCTAAAAAATGAAGCAAATAGCAGGTGTACACTGTTGCCTCTTTCTTGACTGGAAAACTTCAACAGTTCACATGCACATTTCGGCTTGACTGATAATGTGTTTGAATGAACAGTTTAAAAAATCTGAAGAACAGGTATTCAGCTTTTAGTGAAATTCAGTGATACTTAGTTATATGCCTTTGAAAAGTCTTCTTCTCATAGTTCTACTATGGTTTGAATGACAGATTTTTTTTTTTTCCTAGAAGGAAAGGCAACAACACAAATATAAACACTGTGTAAAAAGCTTCCCTAATAAAATTGCTGCCAGTTAATCTCTTTCCAACCATCCCATTTCCAAGCTTCCTACAGGCTAAAAGAAGAAAAAAAATGGGTCTTGAAACACAGACAAATGTTAGCAAATGGAGGCTGTTCCAGTGCAAAACCAGGATTAATTTCACCTAACTTTAGGCAAGTAGAAATGCTTCTAACACTTTAGTTTGGGTGTGCTCTCGCTATAGCGAATGAAGAAAAGTGTCTCTTGGACAATTCATCACACCACCTTTAGCTATGTCTGCATGCGCAAGCAGTGCAGGAGCAGCTTGTCCTGAGGACCTAGCACAAACATGATGCCATTTAGTATGGGGAAGAGGTTTTGGACGAGCCTGAGTCTAGCCGAGAACCCRTTTGCAATGAGTTGTTGTGGTTTAACCCTGGCAGCACCTAAACACCACGCAGCCGCTCGCTCACCCCCCCGCTCCGGTGGGATGGGGGAGAGAATCAGGAGGGCACGAGTAGGAAAACTCACGGGTTGAGATAAAAACAGTTTAAT
>JAYKAV010000325.1:0-28033 GCA_035582835.1 Phoebastria nigripes
GGTGTTGCTCAGTCCCAGTTGCAGAATCTGGCATTTGGACTTGTTAAATTTCATGTCATTGATGGTTGCCCAATGCTCCAATCTATCTATGCTCCCTCTGCAAGGCCTCTCATCCCTCAAGAAAGTCAATACCACCTCCCAGTTTACTATTATYAGCAAATTTGCTAATGGTGCATTCAACTCCTGCCTCCAGATCATTGATAAAAATATTGAACAGAAACCATCCTAAAATTGAGCCATGAGGAACACCACTGGTGACTGGTCACCAGCCAGATGTAGCCCCATTCACTACAACCCTTTGAGCTCTGCCCTTCAGCCAGTTCTTCACCCAGCTCACCATGTACCTGCTCATCTTACAGTTGGACAACTTGTCCAGAAGGATGCTGCGAGGGACAGTATCAAAAGCCCTACTAAAATCCAGAAAGAAACTACATCCTCTGCTTTCTCTTCATCCGCTAGGCGGGTGACCTTATCATAGAAGGATATCAAATCAGTTAAACAGGACTTTCCCTTTGTGAACCCATGTTGGCTGTGCCTGATGATTGCATTGTCCTTTTTCCAGGTACTGAGGTTAGACTAACAGGTCTAGTTTCCTGAGTCTTCCCTCACACCCTTCTTGTAAACTGGAATAACGTTGGCTAGCTTCCAGTCAGCAGGAACCTCCCCAGACTCCCAAGACCTTTGGTAGATGATTGAGAGGGGTCCTGCCATAACATCCGCTAGCTCCTTCAGTACTCTGGGATGAATCCTGTCAGGCCCCATGGACTTGCGAACATTCAGCTGATACAGTTGGTCCCTTACAATTTCAGTGTCCACAAAAGGAAAGTCACTGCTCCTGCAGTCGTGGTCCTCCAACTCAGAGGTCTGGGCAGCCCAAGGTCTATCAGTATTATTAAAGACTGAGGCAAAAAAAGCGTTGAATGCCTCCGCTTTTTCTTCATCCTTATTTGTCAGGTGACCATCTTCAACAAGTATCTGTCCAATGTTTTCCTTGGACCTCCTCTTGCTATTAACATACTTAAAAAAGCCTTTTTTGTTGTCTGACACAACACTGGCCAGTTTCAACTCTAGTTGAGCTTTGGCCTTTTGTGTCTTCTCCCACGGCTCTGTAATCTTCATGTGAAGCCTGACTTTGCTTCCAGACATCATACAATTTGTTTTTCCTCCTGAGTTCCAAGAGGAGTTCACTGTTCAGCCAAGCTGGTCTTCTGCCCCGCTTGCTTGACTTGTGATGCAGTGGGATTGCCTGGTTCTTAAAAACTGACCAGCACTCATGGACCCTTAAGCCCTCAAAAGCAGATTTCCCAGGGGACACTGCTAAGTAGCTCCCCAAGTAGCTTGAAGTTTGCTCTCTTGAAATCCAGGGTAGCAACTCTGTTGACCTTTTTTTCTCATTATACCAAACATTTTAAACTCAGCCATTTCATGATCACTGTGGCCAAGAGAGCCACCTACCATCACATCTCCCATGAGTCCTCCTCTATCCACAAACAAGTCTAGGAGGGCACCTTTTCTAGCTGGCTCACTGAGTACTTGTGACAAATTACCTTCCACAGACTTCAGGAATCTCCCAGGCTTGCTTGTCATAGCAGTATGGTATTCCCAGTTGATGTCTGGGAAGTTGAAATCTTCCATAAGGACAAGGGCTACCATTCCAGAGTAACGTAAATGCTCCCAGTAGCATTGCCAACCTCAGGCAGTACCATGCCATCCCTAGGCTTACCTTCAGCTCCCATGATGGTATCYCCTTCCCCCAACAATTCTAGTTTAAAGCCCGCTCAATCAGCCCTGCCAGTTTTCCAGAAAAGAAGCATTTTCCCCATAGGGGCAGGTGGATCCCGTCAGGCCCCAGCATACCTTGTGTCTCGAAGACTCTTCCACGGTTATAAAAACCAAAGTTCTGGTGGAGGCACCAGTCCTGGAGCCAGGCATTGATGTCTTGGCCAYGCCTGTTTCTTCCAATGTCTCTCCCCATTGCCGGGAGGATTGAGGAAAACACCACATGTGCTCCTGAATCCTTTAGCATCCTCACCAGGGCSCTGAAATCTCTTTTGATTGACCTTGGACTTCTTGTTGCAACATCGTTAGTACCCACGTGAAAGAGCAGGAGGGGGTAATAATCCAAAGTCTGTACTAAGCTCGCCAGTTTTCTGCTGAGTTCCCTGATCCGGACCCAGGGAGGCAGCAAACTTCCCTGAAAAGAGGGTCTGGTCTGCAGATGTGTGCCTCCCTTCCGCTCAGGAGGGAGTCACCTATGACCATAATTCACCGTTGTTTCTTCTCGGTGCTGGTCATAATGCAGCTCTTGATGCAAGGGGTTGGTTGATCTGACCTTGGTGAGAGAACTTGCACAGATTCCTCTTCCTCCATCTCATCATGTCCTTTGGTACACCATATGCAGAGCCTCATACCTGTTCTGTAAAGGTAGCTCAGAGGGCAAGGAGGGGATCTTCTTACAGCTCCGTGCAGTAACTTGCTTCCACTCCTCCCTATCCCTCATATAACTGCCTTCATCCTRGCACAAAACAGATAATGGACCTACCTCAGTAGTGGCTATGCTGAGTTGGCATGTGTGTACCAGAGATGGCAGGGTACAGCTCCATTGGTCTATCTCTTTCTCAGACTCCCAGATGCCCCTCAGTCTGTCCACCTCCTCCTGAAGCTCAGCCACCAGGCAGAGCAGTTAATCTACTTGGGCATACCTCCCATAGGCGTACTTACTACTGCACTCTATGTCTGGGAGTAGTCCCAGGCACACCCTGCAGCCTGAAACCTGGGTGGTTGCATGCTCTGACTGGAGCTCTGTCTGTGTGGCTGCATTGGTCCTACTGGGTGCTGGAAGCTCAGGAGAAGCAGAGGACATGCCTTTTTGCCACGTGGTCACCAYGCTGCCACACACCTGCCTGCCTGGAGATTTATATATGGGTCCATTGCAATTAGTGGGGCTGGTTGTCTTAGCCTGTTTAAATCAATGGAATTGGAGAAAGTTTCAGGAGGGCTCTAGGGACTCCTTCAGGACACTCATACAGGAGGGTTTTTTAAACATGCTTCTATTTTTCCTCCAGTGACCCCACCAACAATTAGCATGTCTTTTCCCTCTCCTACATCAAGCATCAGCCAAATTTTCCTGTGGCAAAGTTCAAACTTCAACAGAAGTACAGTGATTTAAAGCAATGGAAAGCCTATGTGGACCTAACACTGCTGATTTCAAAGAGGTTACTGCAACATTYGTCAGGAAGCAAGCCTATTGCTCACTCCAGTGCCCTTGAAATCTACTTTAGATAAAAACAGTATCTCTCTCCCTCTTCTTTCTCTTAATTGTTTCTGATGTCACACTGAAATCCTAAACTAGAGTTAAGGAAGACATAGCACAGCAGCAGGGTAGAACTCAGTGGGCAGCAAGGCTGCATGATTTCTTATCTAGTCACAACAGCCATGGAAGGCCATCACCATCTCACTGCAGAATATACTTAGTGTCGACAGCACGGCCATCTTTCCCAGCTAAAGCATCCTTTTAATAAAAAGACAGACTGTCCCACTGCAAACCTTAATCCTCTTCACCAGTCTAGGCAAGAAATTCCCTTCTGTTAGTTTTATCCCTGTACTGCATTCATCATTTAGTCGTAACAATGCCACAGCATGGAAACAAGTCAACAGGACAACAGATACTATGTGAATGCGTTTCAGCTTCTACCTTGATACTTTGTGTTTAACCACTACAGATTTATGTTGTTTTCTATGAAGGCATATTTAATAAGGCTTAACAACAGCTGGAAAAGGTCCATAGAAAGTCACCTAAACAAGATCCAAGGTATTTTGATAACCTTTTAATAGCAACTAGCACCTTCGGAAGGCCTTGTCAGAAAGATACTCAACTGCAAACTACTTCCCATAGTACTTTTGGTTGTCTCATCCTCTCTCTTCTACCTAAGCTGATAAGGACTCTCCAAGTGAAATAACATGTTCAATGTACTAAACAGAACTCAAGACCCCTTGGGAAATCTAGCCCAAACAAGTGAGAACACTAACTCTGCAGGACCTGTTACGTCACATACCATTTCAAGTGCTCCAAAAGTCTCATCCCTTAATACTAATAAACACCTATTTCTTGGTATATTTTTAATTAGCTTCATGTCATGAGTGGGGGAGCCAAGAGCAACAATCATAACCATTATTTTCACATAAATTTTTGTAAACCTATAAAGCATACTAGCTTTTTCCAATATATTCCTGGACTAAGAAAACAGTATTTCCTACAAAGACAGCAAAGTTCTTAAGACACTGTTTCAAAGCGAGGATGCTTCTGTTTTCTGGCAAACAGTGTTCTGGTTTTTGTGCAAACAGTTTATTAGAAAATCATTTGTATCATCCTTATAAGTTTTTGAACTAAACCATAACATTTTCAGTAGATGAGGGAATAAGGAATTGTAATAATAAAAAAAAGTTTTCTACTAAACTGTCTGAAGTCTTCAAAGCAAGGTATCCCATTAACTTAAGCTATGCCTCCTGATGAGCAGTAAAATTCAAGCAATACTGTCTTTTAGTTTCATCTTAAAATGTTTGCTCCACCTCCTTTAAAGGACTTGATTGATACATGAATTAAAAGACAACGCACTTTAATGTCCTGTAGAAATACAGGAACATTTTTGTAATGGCTCTTGGCTTATTGTGGAAGGATGGCTTTTCCATTAGATAAATAACTGAAATAATTTTATTTGGTACAACTTCTTTTGGGGATACCCAAGGTCTTTTGGGGATTGTTTGGGTCTTGCCCAGTTGTCCCACTAACAATTAGCATGTACTTTCTCTCCCACACATCAAATCTCAGTTAAACATGCTTTAGGAGGGTACTTAGGAAATGGGTGACACAAATTATGCCTAAGCAGAAAGCTGAAAAAAAAGCAGGACAAGCATCACACAAATTGGAGCAAACATACCTGAGCCCTGCCACCTGTTACAGACATAGAAATTGAAGGGAGGCAGAACGGGATACATTAGGCAGTGTAATGCTTCATTCAGTCTTCTACTGAGTGGGAGAAAGAGATCCCAAGCTAGTGGACACCCAAACAAGTAGATCTGTTATCTCCAACAGTACATAGCCTTTCCAGAATCAGCACCAACACATTACCACCCATATGCACTGCTGGTAGGCTTAAGCTGACTGATTACACATCTAGCCCACATATTTCTGCTTCCATCTTAGAGGTCAACACAGACAGAACCAGTTCAGTTGTGCTTGTCTGCATTGTACAGGCATGCCTACAAGTCCTCTCTTGTTTAGCATGGTCACCAGGTTCTTTTGGCAATGGTTTGCAGGTTAAGTTTAAAAAAAGATCACAGAAAATGGAGAACAGGGTCCACTTTCTGAAGCAGCTTCTCCCAGCAAGCTTGTTGTAAAGGAGCCTAGTAAAATCTTTTGGTTTTGAAGAGAATCGCTGCTTCAGTAACATATTACCAAAACCCTCCAAATATATCAGTCAGAGCCCTGTGATACCCACCAGCAGAAGTCCAATGTACATCTTACAATCTCATCAGGTGCCTCCAGAGGAAAGTGGCTTATAAACCCAAAATTATGCTGTGCACCTGCAGCCTTTAACTCCAGCTCCTCCAGTCAAGTCATTTACATAAGTTTTGGATTCAGTCTGTCTTAAAGCTATATTGCCAGGTGTAAGAAGCCCAGACTGCTGTATTCCCTCAGCCCTATTGCTCTTTTGAATGTAACATGTTAATCAATGACAAACAGCTGACTGAATAATCAATGTTTCATTGCTACTGATGGCTCTTCTAGACAGCTCAGGAGAAAATAAGGCATACATAATTAAGGGTAATCAAGTCTGAAAGGCAAGGATTCCAAGGAAAGATTTATATTGTTGTCAACTAAATACTGAGAAATTCCTGGAAGTGAAGAAGTTGAGCATGAGCTAAGCTACAATGAGATTTATGCAACCTGCCTTTTCTTTAGGCTTTGTTGGCTACAAAATAAAGAACGCCAACTCCTTAGCCAACTTGGAAGCAGACTGGAAACCCAGGTTTTGTTCTCCTCTGTGCACCATTAGGTACCTGTCACTTCAGGGGAAGTTTGAAAAGGTCCTAGGCAATCAACATGATACCTGCGCAAAACTCAGTCCTATGACCTGCAGCAAAGCACAGGCCCAATGCCCCTAAGATAGCAAGGACCATAATCAGTTAACATCCAACTTCATAGAGTTTACCAGCTCCAAACTGGCCATGTGACCACGCCTGGTTGGAAATGTGTCTGAATTCACCTCTTGGTTTCTGGGAAAAGAGACTAGTGCCCAGTTCTCCACCCCTTCCCCACAAGTTCTCCAAGCCCTGGGGTATTCAGTCTCAGCTCCTCTATCCATTTCAGTCCTGAAATGAGTCCTCCAGCCTCTATCCATTTCAGTTCTTTTCTACACTTTGAGAACAACTTCCCTGGGGAGGAGGAAAGGAGAGAGCTGAATCTAAATCCCTGATGTCCTGATATACATAAATCACTAATCACACTTCCCAAACCAAGTTGAAACCCCTCCAGGGATTACTAAGCATTAAGTGGCAGCAGCAGCTCAGTTCTGCAGGGGCAGAGGAATGGCAACAGACTGCAGATTACAAGCTGGCAGTGCTAACAGCAGTCAGACCCTGCTAACTACCTTCAGCTGGGGCAGCAACTATTTCCCAAGGGATGGAAGGTTTCAGCTTGTAATCGTTTCACATTTACTTCCCAAAACATTAACACTGGGGCGTGGGAGGAGGGCACATGGAGACAGAGAAAGCAGAGGGAGGACAAAAGAGCACAAGAAACCCCAAACATTGTGGAGGTGTTGGAATTGGCAGCACTTCCCCATCCAGGCGCATTTTCTGGCAACCACAGCTCCTTTTGTTATGGAAAAGGGTGTGTGCTTATTGTCAGGGGGGGATTTCACAACTGCAGGGGGTGGCGGCAAGACACTCCAGACCAGAATAGGGTGCATTTTAAAGTATGCATCTTTTCTTATTACAAGATGTGTACTTATCAATCTCCCTGACCATATAAGGGATTGCTTTACAATGCACTCCAGCACTATTTGTTTTTTTAAAAACAGCCTAATCTTTCCTGTTTCTCTAGTTCCTAGAAGGAGGATGCAACCAGAGGCAGAACCCCTCCACACCACATCTGCTCTTACTGAAATCAGCAATAAAGTTCACAGCTGCCAGACATGATCTCAGAAAGAAGTTTAGAAACAGTGAGGTTAGAACATTTCCAACAGATAAGTAAAGGCTGATAAAGACAGCCTTAAAGTGGGTCCCACAATGACTTAAAAAAAAAAAACCAACAACAACATAGAATCATAGAATAGTTTGTGTTGGAAGGGACCTTTAAAGGTCATCTTGAGCAACCCCGCTGCCATGGGCAGGGACATCTTCAACTAGATCAGGTTGCTCAGAGCCCCACCCAACCTGACCTCGGATGTTTCCAGGGATGGGGCATCTACCACCTCTCTGGGCAACCTGTGCCAGTGTTTCACCACCCTCAGTGTAAAAAATTTCTTCTAAGGAAATATGTAGTCTAAATCTACCCTCTTTTAGTTTAAAACCATTCCCCCTTGTCCTGTCACAACAGGTCCTGCTAAAAAGTCTGTCCCCATCTTTCTTATAAGCCCCTTTTAAGTACCAAAAGGCTGCAATAAGGTCTCCCCGAAGCCTTCTCTTCTCCAGGCTGAACAATCCCAACTCTCTCAGCCTTTCAGGAAAGCAGCACCATCTTACCACCAAGCATCAGGTGTGGGACAACCAAGAGAAACTCTTAAAGCTGCTTAGTGTAGTGATTAGAGTTGGGGAGATTGTCATCACCCTCTGCTTTATGCATTTTCAGTGCACTGAGTTCTTCCTCTTGAGGTGTTGTCCTACCTACTCCRCTTTATGTCCGTTCAATAAATTCCTGTAGAAGTTCTTCCAAGACAGTTCAGATGATTCTGTCAGCTCCTCAGCTTTTAAATTGCTTTTCATGGCTGACCACTTATTCTTTTTGGAAATACCATCTTTTAGTMCTGTTTCTTATTTCACTGACTTCCTTTCTCTGGCAAATTTTAATCCAACCCTGTTGACTTGAGAGAATGCACATCTTTTGTAGTACTGCAGTTCACTATTACTTTGCTTGTACTGTTGTGTCTATCTGCTATCGTTTCTTGGAAAGGGAAAAGAAGCAGCAACTCCAGACACAAGTTTGTGTTGTCTACCAAATATAAAGCAAAGGAGTCACACTGAAGATCTGTGTGTAAGATTTCAATTACAACATCTATTTTCAGCAGATTACCTCCTGAGCAATTAATTTTCCAGAACTTTTTTGCCCAACCAGAAGGWTTCCTTAAAATATTTCTTTCAAGCAGCTGCAATGAAAATGTGCTCATGTGAATGGCTGAATCAAGAATAGGTGAACAAACCAAAAAAGAGACATTGAATAGAACTTTCACCTAAAAAACTATGGATAAACACACTTAGTTTTGACATTTAGCTTGATTTCTTTTGGTTAAGCTCTCRTGGGGATCTTTCAGCTGGAACAGATGTTCAGGTTACAGTGGCAGACCAATGGTTTTGACAGCACTTGGTCGGTACAAATAAATGTTGAACTTGAGTTGGGCTGACCCAGGGATATCAGAAGCTGTGCCTGAGAAAGAAGATTTGGAAAAGTTTATGTCAGGAAAACGCCTTTTCGGGTATTTCTAAATAATGTTTCATTCCCAGCAGTCTGCCACCTTCTAGTGCAACTAGCAAGTTTTGAATACCTGATGGTGAGAGAATCAGCCCAAGAACAAGARCAAAATAAGTAATCAACTTTTCTGATATAGGGCTGCAGAAATTGAAAGTTTATTAGAAACGTTCGATTCCTTTCAGAACATCTTTGAGGAATTCACAAGCTGTGTGCAAGAGCAAGAACCCACCAACAGCCCAGACCAGAACAGCCAGAAGGGTTATAGCACAGGTAGGCAAATCTAGCATTGCTGCTGCTAATGTATGGTGTCCCTAAGTCATTTCTTCCACTGAAAAAGCAAGAAAATGCTAAAAGATTCTAGAGGATGAGCATGTTTAGCACAGACAAGATTTTCTGGGTTTCTTTGTTTTTCCTAAAGGAATCAGTATACCTAGAGGTAGTAAGGGATCAGAGAGTCTGTCATAGCATAAACTGAGGTACAACTGTATTCTTTCCACACTAGTAATGCAGACTTTTCAGCGGCCATATTGCAGATTTCAGTTCTTGCCATGGGATTGAACCAAATGGCTGCAACAAAATTTCTTCAGAGTGCTACATTAGTTCTTTTCCCAGTTGTGGGAAAGTAAGGAAGATTAATTCCTTTTGTGGGTTAAAAAGATTCACAGTAAGGTCTCATTACAAGGTAAGGCCTGTCTCATGTCCCATTGCAACAACACAGACATGATCTTGTAGCCCTGAGAACACAGGTCTAGTAAAACATTCATAACCTCAGTAAGTGCTTTTGGGCATGGTCCTCCTCTCCAGCTTCCATATCACAAGGGCTAGTTACCTGTTTTCTGGCACAAGCAGCTTTCTATAGAAGCTGCACTCCCATTTGTTGAGCAGGTGTTTACTTTGTCAGCAATAAGATCATCTTTCCCTTGTAAACATTAGCACGTTAGTCTAGTCATGTGCTGCAACACACATAGCTCATGTCCTGTGAAAAACATATGCTGTATGTTTCCCAAGTGTTTTCCTTGAGAAAACAGGAAATCCTCCCATTTGGGAGAGAGCAAGGATTAGAAAGAAGAGATCAAATTTTGTGAAATGAGCAGAAATAAAACCTAGTCAACTAATTCCCACATTAACCTGTTCTGAAGTATTTTTATCCCAAACAATTCTGAGCCAAACATACCCATTCAATGGACAAATCTGTCAAAAAATGGGACAAAACAAAGCAGTTTCAAACTATTTTCTGACTCATCTAGATCCTCGGGTAGTTTATGAACATCCTCAAGGCTGAACTAACCTCCACCATTGAACAACCCATTGTTCACTGTTGTGGCACCAGGAAACAGCTACAGGTTAAACAGGAAAGTCCACACCAAACCCATTTAACCTGGCTACAATCTCTGTGAGGGGTTACTAAGAAACACAGCAACAGTCCTAAGTCCCTCAGAGTTTCTGCAGAACTGAACTATGTCAAYCAGGTTAAATATTGTTTGAGACCAGAAAAATCAGCAAAAATGGTTATCAAATTCAACCCAGCTTAAACAGCACTGTGTACACAAACTGTAGTGAGAAGTGGAGAAAGCATGACGCTGTACTATCTGGGCAGCTGGGAGGAGCCTGTGAGATCTTCTACATGTGCATATGCAATTGCACATTTCAGAAATAATCTGTACACACTAAATATCTGAATAGCAGTCCTAAACAATATATTTGTGTAGCAACCCCTTTTTATTTAGGAGAATACAGGAAGAAGATTAAATAACTTGGGTCAGAACTTCAAAAAATAGTTTGCTGAATGAGCAACAGACAACATTGTTTGAAGAGTAAAAGGTCACGCTTCACTTGTTCCTTTGCATTTTTAAGAATATTACTGCCGAGACAGACAAGTCAAATACGATGAACATAAAAATAATATAAAAACAACACACAGACAGTTCTGCTTCAAAGGCCAATGTAAAAAATGAACAGTCAGAGTACAGCAGAAAGTTGTTGTGTGTGGTTTCTTTGTCTTTTTTTTTTTTTTTTAAATGAAAATTAATCTAGGGACAGGAAACAAAATGAACCATAAGCAATACAGTTYGACACAAAAGGATTATTCTGAATACAAGGGGAAGGCTCCCAGTACCCAACCTTTTATGATTTAGACTGTGTAAAATTACAACTACCAGTGATTTTCATCCAAGAAGCTGCTAAAGAGAATAAATGAATGTAACCTTTTAAGGCAAGCATTGCTACCCTTATTCTGATGGAGGACAAAGCACTGCACAGCGTGATAAAGGGACTATTCATAAGCATCCAGTATTTACATAATATCTGGCAATGATGAGTTTTATCAGACTTCAATGGGTGTCCAGTTTACATAGTCATAAACATATCTGAAAATACAGCCCCAGTTTTTGGACTATTCCCATTCTCAGTACTTTGGTTCACACTGCCCCAACTGAAAATAGCTTGGACTTAAATTTTCAGAGGCCAGTGTCACAGAGACCTGAAATCCAGACACCTCAATCTAGGCTCCCAAGGCTGTGGAAATCAACACCATATACCCTTTTAAGCCCTACCACCTTGTTCCACTGAAGAGTTCAGTGACTGGATCAGGAAGAGGATGTCAAGTACTCAGTTACTGTAAACACCATGCACACCATTTCAGTAGAAAAGAGCCTAATATTTTGACTCTGTTTGCAAACTCAGGGTCAGTGAAAAAAATATAAAGCTACAAAAATATATAGCTACCTAAGAGTAGATGTGCATTAAAGAGAGATACAAGAAACCTTGTTCACATCTTGGAGATGTCCACAGTTGTAAACACAGCACACAGAAAGYGTAATACTGTAGGTAAGGCAGTAGTGACCTGCTCTGGTCAAAGATCAGGCAGATAGCAGGACCATACCTCATATGGATCAAGTACAACAGAGTACAGCTTGTTTCCTTGTTACACGTGAACAAGGCCTCAGTTGAGCAGATGCAACATGCAGGAAAGGTGGTTAGAGAAACAAGCCACACTTGATACTCTAGGCTCTTCTGTATGCAGGTGATAATATCTTTTCATTCAGAACCCAAAACATAGGAAAATACTCCCAGTGTGCAGACACAAGAGCTGAGGAAAGAGTCAGACTGTAAGTGGAGCAGTTTACTGGCAACTAGTTAGCTAAATAAAAAGAGATTGATCACAACAGATCAGCCTCCTATGAGTTACAGACAGCTTTGTACTTGGAATAAAGTTGCCAAAAGCACAGAAATATTTAATAGTTTGTAAGAAGAACTGGCMAAAGTTCAGGCACTACAGATAAAGAGAAGACAATGATGAATTCACCACCAAGTTCAGACACTTAAAAGCTTATAAGGCAATGAACACAGAAGGAAAAAAGAACATGAGGAAATTTTGAAAAAAAATTTTTTTATATATATGTATATAAAAATATATATATTATATATATGGCTTTCCTCAAATAATAGCCCTGAAGTTTAAAAACCAATTCATTGAAGCATGACAGTTGTTAGTAGCCCTACAGAGCTTGTCAAACAAAGGGCCAGTGAACTTAATTGCGTATTAGGTACAACTGTCAAACAATGCTAAGAAACAGAGCATGAATGGTAGACTACTTTGACAGGAAAAAAAAAGAAAGATAAAAGAAGAACAACCATTCAAGTCCCCGAAGATCATGTATTCAATGCTGGTGAAGTAGAAAGTCTACTTACCTAAGTTTCCTTAGSTGCTTAATTTAATTCATACTGAGACCAGTCTAAACTGTCATAGCCTGACTGCAGAACTACCTTAAGGTGATGGGAATGACAGATTCCTGATTACATGACAACACCTCTTAGAAGTTTGTAAACAATCAGATTATGACATTGACAGTGCTACCTGCTAGGACACCACCTGATGTCTCTTTGCTCTGGACAGTCAGCTCTGGAATATAACGGGAAGCAATACCTCCCCTATTGACTTATCTGGACTTAGAATACACATGATCAGTATTAAATACCTACAAAGGAAATACACTCTCAGTTGTAGCAGCAGTATTCTGATAGGACTTAAAACTTTAGTTCTCACWTGCTTTACTCTCGGAGCTCTTCAATTTGCTTCTGGTAGTCATACAGAAACAGCTCACTATCTGTCATAACTTTGTGCCATTCTGAACCACAGTCGGACAGTTGCCCACCCCATAGAAAGCAGCATGCATGCAAAGAGTAGCTGCCGACTTACCAGAAATATATTTCAAGGCACCAGTAGGGACAAACATGAATAATCTATCCTTTTCATGAAAAACTGCTGGCAATATTTCAAGACTAGCAATTGTTTTACTTTGTCAAGTCTGCCTTCAGAGAAAAAGAGGGTTTGAAACTTAGGCCAAAGTGTTCCAACTTGTATGTCTTAAGTTGTCACTGACATAAATCTGTATTTTGGCAGCTAGGTCCAAGTGGTTTTATTTCATCACCCACAACTACTAAAGGCTTTGACATGAGACACGTACAAGATTCAACACCTCTATAAATCACAATATTTTTTATTTACACACCTACTTTCAGTATAAACCTTGAGGAAAAAAAAAGCTTCTGAAACAGGAAAGTGCAATTGTCCTCAGCCAAGTTTGTCCCCAAACATATGATGCAGTTAAAAGAGAAAAAACACTCATGAATACAGTAGAAACATGTTAAAGGTATTTCGTAGTTCTTATGAAATTGCTTCAGAGACAAATACAGAAGTCAAGTCAGGTCTCTAGGTGAAAAATCACACTGAATTAACTAATTTTCAAATGTTAATATAAACATGTAGCATAAATATGCTGTGAAAGATTACTATAGTCCAAATACTTCAAGACAGATCACAATGCATGAGATATAAAATAATCTCTTAGTAATCCATTACACAGGTAGACTTTTGTTGCAAGAAGAACTGAAAATCTARTAAGAATCAGCAGAAGTATATACCACTAGATAAAAACTTACAAAATCTGTTTTTAACAATAAGAAGAGCATATATCTAAATAGGGATTCATCTGGTTATACACTGATGTTTCCTTGATATCTAATAAAACGTTAGATATCTACATATGAGAGAGATTGATATACATTCAATTTTGAAGTGATGTGTCTGAGTACATATCCACAATAAAAAGTTCACTGGATTTCAGTGTCAGTCACAGTAGACAAGTTCAAACAAGTCGGGAAAGGAGTACTGAGCCTCTGTGCATCCTTCAGCTAAAAATCAAAACAAGATTTTCCCTGAAGTTGCCAGAAGCACTGGGCTCTCCCATAGCACAGCTGTAGACCACAAATGCTATCAGCTCACCACTGCACTGGAAGAAGAAAGCATGCCTAGTAAGAGTGCCTCTATGTTGCTTTTGAATAAAACCTCCGTGGACAAAAACAAAGAACAAACAAGAACCACCACTGAGGGGTATAGAAAACTTAGAAAAGTCACTGAAATCTGTGGCAGCCACAGAAATTGAAAACAGGTTGAAGGGGTTCCTATACCCTCTTAATTGCAAAATCATGTGGTGGCAGTGCAAACTGTACCTGCCAGCAATTTAGTTTCCCAGACACAGGGAGTCAGGGGGAAGGCCACATCAGAAGCATATGTTCTCTTAAGCAGAGGTCTTTGGAAGCAGTCACCTAATAAAGAGCACCTCTTTCAAGCACCTTAAGCATGCATAGCGTTATTTCCAACTACCACACATGCTTCCTATCTGCTTTGAATAAATCACAGATTCAGTTAACTTTTACAGGATTGCTTCTTCAACTCCATGCTTTGTGTATGATTAGAAGCAGAAGCACTGACATCTCTTCTCTCAGGGTACTTTCGGCTGCACAGGAAAGAGCAAATAAGAGAAGCTTTCTTGTCTGGTTTTGCATTCCAAGGAGATTTAGATACCTATCTATCCAAATATGCAGGTGCCTAGCCAATCTCACCCTGAGAATGGCTGGTACATCTCCCTACACTAATCAGAATGCAGAGAATAACACTCACTCATTTGCAAAGAACATAATTAATACAATAGAATTCTTTGGTTAAAATGTTGCCTTGGTGGACCGCGTAGAAAATTAACCTCACATTGAATTCCTGTAGTTGATGCTTTCATTTACATTTCACATGGGACTTAGATCCCTTGTGTGAAGTTTGGGAAGCAGTGTGTGCATCTTTATTTTTTTAAAAAGCTTTTAGTGTTCAAGGTTTTTTTCCCAAGTTTCAGACTTGGCAAGCAGTTGCAGGCCTCTCAGTGATTTCCTTTTTGACCTTTTATTTATTAAAATACTCTAGATACAGTTTAATTTACTTTGCAAATATTTATTATTGTTTCACCTGCCTTTAAATGGAAACCCTCTGCATATGAAAGTTGTCTATTTCCATTGCAGCATCTGCAAATATCTGTGTAACCTCTGTTGAAATTCTATTCTGTAATTTCTTGCAGCAGTATTTCTTCAGTTACCATAGCTGATATTCTTGTAACTTCTTCAGTAACAGCTGCTTTAATGGAAACATTTTTCTTTGCCCCTCCCAGATCTGGGTAAAGAAAAACCTCAATGTCACTAAGTTTTCCTAGATCAATTTCATTGTGTATTTACAGATTAAGAAAGTGAGGAGAGAGCAAGAGTAAAAAGAAGGCAGCTTGACTCTCTAGTACACACTATTTGTGTAGCATAGACATGTATTGTGCCAAAACATTTCTTAACTTAAGGCATTTAAGATCCTCTTGTATATTTACTCCAAAATTATAAGAAGCTTGCAACCAAGAAGCAAGTCTAACAGGAGTTAAGCCAGTCTAACAGGAGTTCAGTTTTTTGGATGATAAGGTCCTCATGAGATCAAAAACTTTCTAGTTTTACTCAAGTTTTACTTTCTTTACTCTAGTTTTACTCAAAAGACAGGCTTCTCCTGGTTTAGAATACAACTTGAAACCAAAACCCTGCAACATTGTTCAGATCCATGTCATCTAGCAGCTTCCTAAGAGGAAGGTTTTATGAGGAACTTGTAATAGTGATTTATTCCCCCAATGCACAATCAAAATACTTCAGTAACTGCTGYAAATGCAAATTTCAGATTCTTTTTCCTTGTGCCCATGATAATTTGGGGGGTCAAAATTTAAAGTTAAAAACTACTCATTTCTCAAGCTGTGCCTTTTTAATGATAAGTACTATAATTGGGTGGAAAATATTTCCTATCCCATGGAAATTCTTCATAGTTTCACAGTACACTTGTGATATTTAAAAAGACAGGAGTGACTGCTTGGATAAATGAAAAGCACAAACTTAGAATGAAGACTTCAATGCCATAGATAAGTCTTCTAATAATCAAGTTACTGGACATTAAATAAGTCTCCTCTCTTAACCTGAATTTCCATCTCAGACCTGAAGTCTTTGCCCCTGAAAGTTTAATCAAAACAAGTAAAGCCTTTTCAACCACGAAGCTCAAAAGATTTGGCATATTCTAATAGAAACACTATTAAATTCCTCAATTGTTCTCACAACGACGCTACTCCACAGTTGATTGTTACAGCTATACAACATAGGGATTTTCATCATCTCTAATCCCTCATTTTATCACAGCTGATGCTTTAGTGAAGTGTGGGGTGGATAAACAACCATTCCACTAGTTTTTTGCTGTTGCAAGCTACGCTGCGTACATGGAACTCTGCAGTTGCCTTGTCAGGCCCCAACTCTGAACTCCACCCAGAGCACTACATTTTCTCCCTCCCACAGATGAGTGAGAACTGGTTTCTGCCCTCAAAAGCTGCTGTCCTACCTGCTACCTGAAGTTCTCTGACTTAGCTGTGTTCCTGATAGCTTTGATAGGGAGCGCATGCTCTATTGACCTTGATCCATAACCCAACTTGATTAAACACAAGCAGGTCACGGCCCAAGTCCTCTACACATATTCTTTGAACATCTTTCTTGTATCATATTTCTTGGTAGCTTCACCCACTTCAGCATGTCTTGGAGCCCTTCACAGCTCTTAGACTGGATTTCCCAGCCTAGGTGAAACTACTTTAGGCAGGGGAGTGGGCTAGAGAACCCTCTAAGGTCTTTGTAGCCTTATATTTTGCAATGTGTCATTTTTCTTAAGTTCAGCCTTAACTTTTTCCTAGTATACTAACAAATAACAACATGGCACTGAAATCAATGAAAATGCTTCTTTAGAATGCTTTTTCTGGCAACAAAATCACCTTCAAAAGTAACTAGGATTACCAGAGTAATTTAAGAATCATCCTGAACATAATTAGAATGCCTACGCAGAGATTTAAATCTGAACTCTTTTTAAAACCCTAAAGGAGAATTAAGCATATGCTAGTAAGTGTGTTACTGAATGGAGACAGATTTCAGGATGCAGTCAAGTCCATTTTTGGGCCCATATTTTGGGCTACTGAATATGTCTACTTCGAGCCATGGGGACATTTCCCAAAACAAATGCTACCACAAACCACATGCACCAACAAGGTTAACATCTTAATACAAGCCTCATTATTACATGTCTTACATTATATTCAGTTTTAAATTCCTACCAAACTTCTGATAGCCCTCAACCTCTCCTCCATGGTTGATGGTATATTCTCTGCTCTCACAGTTTCCCTTTCCTACCCTCATTCCAATGTGGTCTGTTCAGCTTCTATAGAAATTAACACAGTAATCTTCGGGTTTTACATCTTTTACATTGTCTTCACTTGGGTTAGATACTTGCAAAATTTTAATTTAAAGTTACATAGTTTGTGAAGGCAGCTCAATATAAGCATCTTCCTTTCCATGCCAATATTTTCTAAAATCTGTCTGAACACAGTCTTGATAGTGGTTTCCATTCACACATACAAAAAGTCTAAGCTAACATCATTCAAATACGGACAAAGCACATGAAGGCCTATAAGCTGCATACACAATATACCCTTTTCATCAATTTGTTATTTGTTTCTGTGCATAAACAATGGATAGTATTATTAACAATCCAATTATTCTGATGTGGAAGTTACTGGTTTTGCCTCTTCATGGACTTCTTCCCACTACCTCTGTTCTTCTATGCAGTTTTGAAGACTCATAACCACATACAACAAGATTTAACTAGTACTATTTAGTACTAGAATAGTAACTTCTGGGCTATCAGTACAAGAGTTAGATTTAAACTGAAACCACATAAAGATGCAGGCTTCATTCAGGAAAAGAGAACATCGAAGATAAACATCTACACATCCAGGCTACACAGGAAAATGTCTGCTGGACTGACTGTAGCAAAAAAAAAAAACCCAAATAAACATACAAAATAGCAGGTGATTGTATTGCTATGATTTAAGCACCAATTTGTCTGCTCTGTATAGCAAAAACTGCACTGTGGTAACCAGAATGGAGCATTGGTTTATGAGCCGAAAACAGTATCTCTCCAGTACTATGTTTTAATTGTTTCAGGTACTGCCACAATATTAGTAAAAAGACATTGCTACCTAAAACCAAAATGAGACATCAGGCACTGGTTACGCTTCATCCATTGAAAGTACTTTTCTGAAGTACCAAAGCTTTCTATTGAACGAACTTAACTTTCATCCTCCAGTTTTCTTAACTTCAAGCAAGCAGTTCATACAAAAGCCATCCCCCTCCCATCAATGAAATTGGTCACAGAGGTAAAGTTACCCATATATACAAGGCGCACAGAATAGAGCAGTAATCACGTAGCATATTTGGTGTGTGCAAGTTGCTGCACAGGCCCTCCAAAAAAGACAACAGACCTTTATGTAAGTGCAGAACTGCAAGATTAGAGCTGAAGTTCATGATCTGCCACTGGATTACTGCAACAAGGAGCATTACATTGCACAGACTCATGCTGGGTCTGAATCTGGCTCAATGTATTGTAAAGTTCACAATATTCTGTGTCTGTAAGCCTCCAAATAAGATTATTTTCTTCCTGCATTTGTACATAAATGTAAATTAGGCTATGGCACACAAGATGAATTCTATCTTACGAGAAGTAGTTTGGACCAAGAGTTATGCTGCAGATATTTTCCATATGAAAATACTTACCAAGAAAAACTTATGTTTCATTAAGCATACCTTAAATTAAACCCTAACTACAGTATAAGAAATTGATCTGATAACTTCAGTTGAGGAATATCCTCTTAAATGATTTCTCCTATGTACCATCATGAAGTATTACAAAAATACATTTTTATGTCCATTTTACTAACTGGCCACACTTTTTATAAAATTGCTGATTAAAAAAGAGAAAACTTCTAATTTACCGAGTCTCAGGTAAGAACAGATTAGTACTCCAAATTTAAAACACACCTTTAAGAGAATTAATTCTGTTTAATAAATAACTTTCTATCAAATGATTAATCTCTTGATTATTTTAATTAGAATTTGCCAAATGTACATTATTTCTACTACTAGAGTAGGCAATAAATTATTTATGCACTTAGTTTTATATGGTTTACAGGCTTGACAAATTGCTTATTCAGAATGACTAACTAATCTATCACTTTTTTAGTATGAAGAGGGCAAAGTGTACAAGGATCCTAATACATTTACTAAACACTGTCTATGTACAGAATGAAATTAAACAAATTAAATTAAAATTTCAGTTGCACACATGACTAAGCAGGAGAATGTTCTCAGGGTACCAGAGGTTAATAATAAATTGCAATGAATCTAATAACTAATTGTTTCTTGCTTCTAAAAATGTCTGCATTTTAAAGTCATTTCTAATGCAAGCTCAGGGCAAAATGTGTTCTTTTTGCTTTTTCTGGGACACTTGTTCAATCAAAGCAGCACAAATAACAGAAGTTACTCCACCGTGCTCCATGTATGCCCTTTACGTATTAGTGTCAGGTGTCAAACAGAATAGTTCCTCAATGTAAAGGTTACCATGGTAGGTGTACTTCAGCAGCCTGTCTCTAAGGTGACCAATAAATGCCTTCAGGAAGAAGTAAAAGGAGGACCTCTACTGTGTTGTCTCTCCAGTATGTGCTCCCAAACATCAGCAGCTGTTTTTCCAGCTGTATAAGGAACAACATCCAATAGAAGGACTATTTTCAGATTGGCACTGCACCACTGGGTCTCACCCACTCTTATTTCCAAAGGAAGCATTACATGTCATTTAAAAAACTAAAGGCATTTCAAGATCATGGTCTCTTATTCCCTACAGAGAAAAATCAAGCCAATATCATATTTTACACATAAGACTGAAATCTTTTCAGAAAGAACTGGAAGATAATACAAGAAGGATATCATGACATCCAAGGATGGTAATAAACACTTCCAAGGACAGTTTCAGGTGAATGTAGTAGCTAGAAAGAGCAAAGCGACACAGACTATACTAATGAGCTGTATACTGTCACGCAGGAACAGTTATGTCCTTGAAGGCTGAGCAGCAGAACACCAAAGGCGGCCCTGGATCTCATGATGCCCTTTCTGCCAAATTACAGAGCCCTTTACTATCAGAAATCTTCATCATATCGGCTCTTCGGCCAATAATCAAGTTACSTCTTATCTTTCTCCTGGATAGACAAGCAACACAATTTATTTGTTTTTATACAAGGCATGTTCTCCAAACATCAACTCAGTTTTGCAATTCTTCGGAGAAGAACAGTACATCTTTTTGAAAGGTGACAACTAYACTGTGCCCAAGCATCAGTAGTTTGCCATAAATATTTAGTTAATATTTCCTTGCTCAGTCAGCTCAAACTGGGGTAGCATGCCAGATAATATTCACAGATTCAGAAAGAAACAGAAGCAGGTCTTAGTTGTACCTACTACTAACACTACTATTTCTCCTAGCAGCCTCTTTAAGTAGTCACATTATTTTCTCATGGAGGATGATGAAGACATGAGGAGTAAATAGAGTATTAGAAATAAAGTCTGCTTGATTTTATTTTTCTTGAYGGAAGCTTAGCAAGTGAAGGAGAAGCAGGAAATGCAAAATATTTTCTTTAATCCAAACCAAATTATTTCAAAAAGGTTATTTAAAAAAAAGAAAAAGAAGAGAAATCCCTTGTATTGGGTTTGCATGGCAAGGTTTTGGTAGCGGTGGGGGCTACAGGGGTGGCTTCTGTGACAAGCTGCTAGAAGCTTCCCCCATGTCTGATAGAGCCAATGCCAGCTGGCTCCAGGATGGACCTGCCRCTGGCCAAGGCTGAGCCAATCAACGATGGTGGTAGCGCATCTGTGATAACACATTTAAGAAGGGGAAAAAGTTGCTGTGCAACAGCAACTGCAGCCGGAGAGAGGAGTGAGAATAYGTGAGAGAAACAACTCTGCAGACACCAAGGTCAGTGAAGAAGGAGGGGGAGGAGGTGTTCCAGGCAGAGATTCCCCTGCAGCCCATGGTGAAGACCATGGTGAGGCAAGTTGTCCCCCTGCAGTCCATGGAGAGTAAACGGTGGAGCAGWTATCCACCTGCAGCCCATAGAGGACCCCAMGCCAGAGCAGGTGGATGCCCAAAGGAGGCTGTGACCCTGTGGGAAGCCTGTGCTGGAGCAGGCTCCTGGCAGCACCTGTGGACCCATGGAGAGAGGAGGCCATGCTGGAGCAGCTTTGCTGGCAGGACTTGTGACCCCGTGGGGGACCACGCTGGAGCAGTCTGTTCCTGAAGGACTGCACCCTGTGGAAGGGACCCATGATGGAGCAGTTCATGAAGAACTGCAGCTCATGGGAAGGACCCATGTTGGAGAACTTTGTGAAGGACTGGGTCCCATGGGAGGGACCCCTTGCTGGAGCAGGGGAAGAGAGTGAGGAGGAAGGAGTGGCAGAGACCACATGTGATGAACTGACCGCAACCCCCATTCCCCATCCCCCTGAGCCGCTCACGGGGGAGGAGTTAGAGAAAATCTGGAGTGAAGTTGAGCCTGGGAAGAAGGGAGGGGTGGGGGAAAGCTGGTTTAAGATTTGGTTTTATTTCTCATTACCCTACTCTGATTTGATTGGTAATAAATTAAATTAATTTCCCCAAGTCAAGTCTGTTTTGCTCGTGATGGTAATCGCTGAGTGATCTCCCTGTCCTTTTCTTGATCCACGAGCCTTTCATGGTATTTTTTCTTCCCCTGTCCAGCTGAGGAGGGGGAGTGATAGAGAAGCTTGATTGGCACCTGGCATCCAGACAGGGTCAACCCACTACATCCCTCTAACTTCAAAACACCTTTGTTAAACAGCATTGCATACTAGAACCAGGCCCACCAATTGTAAATATGAAGCACGAGGGAGAAAATAGCACATGGATCCCCTGTACTGCCAATAGGAACCAACTTCACATATGCCTTCTTTCAGCATCTATGTTGTTGGAGACTTTTGTTTTGCAGGAGAACACTGATCATCTTGGTGAGTAGAAACGAGTTCCAAAGAAGGCTTCCACAGCTCAGGCTGCACTGTGTCTCCCATGACACTTGCTTTAAAGCCATCCTAGGCCTTTCTTTAGCACTGCAAGGAACATAAAAAGAAACATCCATTCAAGTCAAAGACCGCAGTTTTGCCTTCATGGGGTACTCGCCTTTAAGCCTGATGCGCTCTTGAACCCTGCAGTACACTACACCATTTGACCCTGCTGCTGAACAAATAAGAGCATCAGGAGAGAGCGCAATAAAGTATGTTTTCTTCATCTGTTCACTCTCTGTCTCTGTCTACATTTTTCCTATTTCTTCTTCAGATTTGGTCTGGCATAGCACCAATAACCACTCTTCATTCCTGTGCTAAGGTCTGGTAAACTCTATGCATAACAATACAAGGAATGGAAACTTCTGGAGGGAACCCTCCTCAACCTTTCATCCCCTCTAGAGATTTGAAGAAAATGCGGAGCCTGCTTAGAAACAGAAGTTTATCTTGCYTATCCTTTCAATTCTTCTGAAAGAAAGGCCATAAATGCAGACAGGTACCAAGCCACCTGAAGAATACCCTAAGTGTCAATTTTGTTTGAAGTGTTAGAAACAATTTAAAGTTACAACTCTCTAATGCATTTTGGAAAGAAAACCAAGGTACCCACAAATTAAATGCTGCAAACAGTGTTTGCTGTAATGTTAGCAACTGGACAATGTAAGCAGCAACTGTCACTAAAAGACAGCAGTTCCTTCTTTTATTGCTCCCCACCAACAATTTGTCTGCCAGGTCTGCATTTTCTGCAGTTTGACACCCCAGCTTTCCACAGCATACCCTCCTACTCTTTTTCACAAGTGCTAAAAGCTCACTTCTAGAGACAAACAATTGAGGCACAGACTGCAGCTATAAGTTTCAAAAGCACTTGTATAGGAGTCTTTAGACCATCAAGATCTCTTTGAAAACATGGTTAGTGCTCCTAAGTGTGTTGCTCTTTGTAGTATTCAGTTAGCCATAAACTGTCCCTGCCTCCTAATTCCTCAGATAACTATTGGACTTCTTCCTTTAAGCAAAGTTCTCAGCTGAGGCTGACTCAGGTAATTGGCATCTAATTAAAAGCAGAGTTTCCCATACCCCAAAGAATTTTTTCACTTGACAAAGAGTTGCTAATAACACTAAAGCCTGGATTTCAAGAGTGCCATGTAGCCTCCGCAAAGGCCTGATTTGGAAAGCTTAGCAGACAGTTAAGCACTGGGAGAGAGGTTCGGTGCTTCTTCCATGTTTTCAGGAAGCCTGCCCCAGCAACCAGATCAAGCTCCTGTATTACAGCAGAGAACTACAGCCTGTGGATTGCCCTTTTACAACAGGGGAATCATAGCCAGCCTCAACCTGCTGCTTTAGGAGCTGCTACTTCAGCTTCATCAACCAAAACATTTTCTGAAGTGTGTCTTGGCTTCTCCTTAAGAGCTGCCAGCCCTCCTTCAGCTTCTCTTAGCTTCTCAAAATGAGTTGCTAGGCCTCTACAGAAGAAGAGACTAATACTCCCAAACTTCACTGAGCATTGGCTAAGATCTTCCACCAATGCCTTCTCTAAACCAAAGGTCCAATGGAGGTTGTCTGCCTAACAATTAAGATTCTTTTTAAGCCTTCAGTAAGACTGCTAAACCACATAAATACCTCTGTAAATGAGTGACCTTCACCATAAAAGTGGATACAAGAAGGCCAGAGATACAACCAGAGTAATTTTTTATGAACCTGAATGACTCCTTACAGAACACTCTGATTTTTCCTGTCCTGTGTTATACCCAACCTTTTCCTTCACCATTCACATATTAAGCAGCTCTGCCTCAGAATAGTCTGTCTTTCTAGTGAAATTTGAGCTGTGCTTTAGGGATTGTTTCAACCAATAATACCAGTGCCAAAGTGGCTGAACTATCCAAATAGCTAACTGGTCCTGGATGATTGTTTCTCTTGCCGTACAACCAAGCAGAACCTCAGCATTTCTAGAAAGAAATAAAGATTGTGTCTCAAATGCTGTCAGTGAGAGTGGAAAGCAGCAAAACCCAATTTCTCCCTCCTCCTTCCAGAGCAGCTAAGCAATAAATTAGGACTTCTGTTTGTGCTGGTAACTAAACACTGGGGTTGTGGATGACAAATTAGCACTGATGTAATCTAGCACTAAAATCAATCACCTGGGTGCCTGTTGAGATAAGATCCCTTGACCTTTAATCCTGATTTTCCACTACTTCTTAAGAAGACACAGGCATAGAAGCATTCAGGTGGCAGGGAAGCTTCTTCTTTCCAATTAAAAATTATAGCAGTAGGTGCAGAAGGAAAAAAGTGCATGAAGGTAGAAGGAAAGAGCTCACAATAAACAAGGCAGATGGACATCTTAAATAATCAAAAGTCTATTCAGTTAATTTCCCTCCTCTGCCACCAAGTTTCTCTACAACCTTGAGCAAGTCAATCATGCTCAGATTCCCAGGCAAGTAACTCTACAGTTTGTGTCAGTGATGCTCCCGAGGCACTCCCACTGCCTCCTGCCAAGCCAAACCAGAACTGCTTAAGCCATGACTTATGTTAAACTTCTGACCAATGACTTGTCTAAATGTCACCACAATTCGTAGGCCAAGGTTTCTCCCAGCTATAGGGCAAAATCTCGTCTGATATGTAGTTTAAAACACACTTACCATATGGGACACAAAAAATACAGCACAAGTAAAGGCAGCTGCTACCCATTTCCCACCAGACAGACCATCCATATAGAAAGCTGGCAGCTTTCAAATCCTTTTTCTGTCTGGCGGGATTTGAATTCAGAATTCTCAAATCCCTAGTGAATGACATTGCTGCTATCACTTTCAAAACTGTGGAGGAGGCCTCTGATGAACATTCCATACTTTACAGAATATTTAATCATTCATCGACTCCCTAAATCTAGTACACAAGATGCTCACTAGGGAGATCTGCATCCTGATCCCTACTGAAGTCACTAATTAATTTTGGAAAAAGAATTCAAATTAGAGTGGCTGAGAAAAGCCTACCTCACAATGCTTTCATAGCCAAGCATTAGAAGTTTGTACCTGTAAGAAAATGAGCATGAGCTGAAAGCCCACAAACAAACAAGAGTTTGGAATTTGAGTCTTTGAAAGCTGGGAAAAACACCTCTGATCACTGGACTTGTAGGAAAACTGAGAGGTGGAACAGAAGGTGGGAAAAAAGACAGGGAAGAGGATGTGTATTCTGAAAGTCACTTACAGAGGGCATACAGTGATTCTGACTGAAAAAATGCAAGAACTGATGCAAGCCACATATCTCTGGGATCTGCTTCCTCCTGATTAATTTAAATGGGTTCTGCCTTAGCTTTCATGGTTATGTCTGACACGTGCTCACTTATATCTGCTGTATGTACACACCAGTGGTATCTTTAAAGACAATTTGCCATAGATGGGACAAATTACAACAGCAGAGGAATTGGCACAGGCTGAAATTTAGATCTATATTTTGCCTGTCTCTCACTCACACACAAAGAGAGAGCCTAACAAGACTGTCAAACATAAGCATAACGATACTCTGAGATAGTCAGTATATAAACCTGGGCTTGGCCTCCCGTCACCAGTGAGGTAACAGCTCGTTTCCACTTAAGAAGAGTCTCATGTCGGAGTGTCAGAGTGCTCAATGCTCAAATATCCACAGTGATGAGAGACAAATGATCCTCTTAAAGCTGAAATTAAAAGCCAAACATTGTTTTTAGCTATCTGTTCCACAAGCAGCATAACTAATTCAACCTGCTTTTATAGAGACTGCCCTGAGATTTAGCCACAGRTCCTCTGACAGCTAAGAATCAACTTTACATTGGAGAGTTGGAGAGATATGGAATTGATGGATGGACTACTRGATGGATAACGAATTGGCTGAATGGCTGCATACAAAGAGTTGTAGTCAACGTCCAAGTGGAAACCAGTAATGAGTGGAGTCACTCAAGGGTCTGTAGTGGGGCCAATACTATTTAAAATCTTCATTAATGACATAGACAGTGGGACTGAGTGCACCTTCAGCAAGTTTGTGGATGACACCAAGCTGAGTGATGTAGTTGATACACTTGAGGGAAGGGATGCCATCCAGAGGGACCCTCACAGGCTTCAGGAGTGGGCCCATGYRAAYMTCATGAAGTTCAGCAAGGCCAAGTGCAAGGTCCTGCACCTGGGTTGGGGCAATCACCAGTATCAGTACAGACTGGGAGATGAATGGATTAACAGCAGCCCTGCAGAGAAGGACTTGGGGATAGTGCTGGATGAAAAATTGGACATGAGCTGGCAATGTGCGCTTGCAGCCCAGAAAGCCAGTCATATCCAGGGCTGCATCAAAAGAACCATGGCCAGCACGTCGAGGGAGGTGATTCTCCCCCTTTACTCTGCCCTCACCTGGAGCACTGCATCCAGCTCTGGGGTTCCTAGCACAAGAAAGACATGGACCTGTTAGAGCAGGTCCAGAGGAGGGCCACAAAAATGATCAGAGGGCTRGAACACCCTCTTCTATGAAGAAAGGCTGAGAGAGTTGGAGTTGTTCAGCCTGGAGAAGAGAAAGCTCTGAGGAGACCTTACTGCAGCATTTCAATATATAAAGGAGGCTTATAAGAAAGATGGAGAAAGACTTTTTACCAGGGCCTGTAGTGACAGGACAAGGGTCAATGGTTTTAAACTGAAAGAAGGTAGGTTTAGATTGGATGTAAGGCAGAAATTCTTTACGATGAGGGTGGTGAGACACTGGAGCAGGTTGCCTAGAGAAGTTGTGGATGCTCCATCACTGGAAGTGTTCAAGGCCAGGTTGGAAGGGGCTTTGAGCAACCTGATCTAGTGAAAGATGTCCTGCCTTTGGCAGGGGGGTTGGACTAGATGATCTTTGAAGGTCCCTTCCAACCCAAACCATTCTATGTTTCCATGATTCTACATGCTACAAATATTCCCTAAATGAGGGCACTAGATTATAGCTAGAGACACCTTCTTTTTTTTCCCCAAACCTGGTACAAGCTATGTTAAGTTCTGACATTACCCTGTGAGACTTGGTTAACAGTCATTAGGTGTGGACTGGTACAGAAAAAGACAGACAATGGAATTGTTTAAGCTTTTTTGTTCTAAGGGGTGTGGGGGAGGAATCAACAAACTGGAAGCCCAGTACAAATATGGAAAACAAAAAAACCCAAACCAAAACAAACTAAGATGATTTACATCTCTTCCAAAGGAGTCCTAAGAAATATTTTCAGAAGGAAATACTGTTAGAGAGAGAAGAGTTCTAGTGATAAGGGGTCTGAGAAAACATTACTGCTCCTAACCAATGAAGTACCACATGGCTTTCCAAAATTCCTTCAGAGCTCCCATATTTTTCCTGGCATGAACTAGTTGCATAATAAAAGATCATTTAATATACATTTTTCTAATTTATAGTGTTCTGTCTGCTTGGCAATCCTATTTTATWATTTACAAGAAAAACAAAAATAAAATCAAAACCCACTACACCTATTTCAATTTTTCAATRTGAAAACACAATTTTCAAAAACTGTGTCCTTGCAGAGCTGATAGATGTTACCTGCTTGTCACTGAATGCAAACTGGCATTGCTGAGCTTACACAGCAGGAATACCTATGATTTCATGTCATCTCCAATGCTTTTGTACAAGGAGGGGCAAACAGGCACACTAGGAAATGTACACGTGAACAGCAGGGAACTAAAAAGGAAATGCAAAACATCTCTAGCAAGTTCCRAAGTTGTTGTTCAACAGTGTTTAGCACCCCAGACATCTTTTTATACAAAAAAATATTTTTCTACAGAAAAAGGAAAGCTTCTCCTACCTTCATATTTTCCCATATGAAATTATGTAGAATTTTCTGGCTACAATTTTCTATTTCTGAATCATTTACAATTTTCTGCTACAACAGGCTTCACCCACAACACTGCAAGGTAAAATACCTCTGCTGAAAATTGTGTAGTTAAGTGCACACTAGAACTATTGATTTAAAATTCATTAGGCAGAACCCAGAAAAAGTGATTTAGCACACTAAAAAATGCTGACTTCAGAAAT
>JAYKAV010000325.1:30331-99834 GCA_035582835.1 Phoebastria nigripes
GCAACTTGAGGCCATTTCCTCTTGTCCTATCGCTAGTTGCTTGGGAGAAGAGACCGACACCCACCTCGCTGCAACCTCCTTTCAGGTAGTTGTAGAGGGCAATAAGGTCTCCCCTCAGCCTCCACTTCTCCAGGCTAAACAGTCCCAGTTCCCTCAGCCGCTCCTCCTAAGACTTGCTCTCCAGACCCTTCACCAGCTTCGTTGCCCTCCTCTGGACACGCTCCAGCACCTCAATGTCCTTCTTGTAGTGAGGGGCCCAAAACTGAACACAGTATTCAAGGTGGGGCCTCACCAGTGCTGAGTACAGGGGCACAATCACTTCCCTACTCCTGCTGGCCACACTATTTCTGATACAGGCCAGGATGCCATTGGCCTTCTTGGCCACCTGGGCACATTGTAGGCTCATATTCAGCCGGCTGTCAACCAGSACYCCCAGGTCCTTKTCYGWCAGGCAGCTTTCCAGCCACTCTTCCCCMAGCCTGTAGCGYTRCATGGGGTTGTTGTGRCCSAAGTGCAGGACCCGGCACTTGGCCTTGTTGAATCTCATGCAGTTGGCCTCAGCCCATCGATCCAGCCTGTCCAGGTCCCTCTGCAGAGCCTTCCTACTCTCAAGCAGATCAATGCTCCCGCCCAACTTGGTGTCGTCTGCAAACTTACTGAGGGAGCACTCAATCCCCTCATCCAGATTGTTGATAAAGATAATGAACAAGACCGGCCCCAAAACGGAGCCCTGGGGAGCACCGCTCGTGACTGGCTGCCAACTGGATTTCACCCCGTTCACCACAGAGGTGTGGTGTACTTCTCCTCAAGAGAAGTAGTCTAAATAAAACTTTTTTTTTAGGGTAGTAGGGTGACATCAGAGAAATCAAGGAGTTTATTCCAGCTTATAAGAAGACAAATTTTTAAATCTCACACAAGCAGAATTCGCACCCTATTCATGGATCTTGAACGGTCAGGTCCTGCACTCAAAACCCAAACACTGACGTGATGCACATTCAGGATCTTTAGGACATCATCACATTTCCAGCAAGTAGATAATTAAGTTGTTTTCCTAAGAACTCCTAACTAGGATTCAGTAGAGTTGCTTCTAAGGCAAAACAAAACAAATCCTTCTCTACTATAATACTTGAGTTTTACTTGGAACTGAAAGGGGAAACAAGAACTGTGTTGACAGTATCATGCAGGCATATACTCCTTCTCAGGAGATACCAYGGATAAGCACAAACCCACAGGTTTTTACTCTTTGCATCAATACCATTATTTCCAAATACTAGAATTAAAACAGGATTACACATAACTATTCAGTGGCACAGAGGAAGCATAAAGAATGCCTATGTTTTCCTAAGCAATTCTCTTTACACCCATTCCCCTCTGGCTGACTTTGGTTCAGAAAAGCAGCACAATGCTGGAAAAGTAGGAAAAGACCTTCATCATTCCTGGCAGGATTCATGCATGTTTACACTCCCTCTTCTTTGATGCTGACCCTGTCTATAAGGCTTGTAAAACTGAGTGAGCACTACACCAGAATGGAAAACAAACTAAAAGACCCCAGTACGTTTCCTCACCACCAGTTTTCCTGTAAAATGTCCATAGAATGTCCACAAATGTCCACAAAATGTCCACTGAGTTCAGTTAGTCCATGACTTTGGGCTCCATCTGTTATGGTGGTCACTCAGGACARGAGAGGTGGTGTGTTGCATGGAGTTATTGGGCACCAAAGCCAGCTCAGGTCAGGTCACTGCTGCACTTGCACTGCTTCATTGGTTTGGGTGGTTCCTGCTATAGTAATTCCTATAATATAAAACTCAAATCATGGGTTACAACAATTTAAAGGTATATCCATTACAATCTCCACTCCTGCTCCCTTTGGGCCAGGTTATAGGATTTAACATTGCAACGAACTCCTCTCCTTGCTCCTAGCCTGGCTAGCAGCAAGAGGTTCCTGCTATAGTTATTCCCATAACACGCAACTCAAATCCTAGGTTACAACAATTTAAAGGTATTTCCATTACAATCTCCACCCCTGGTCCCTTTGGACCAGACCATTGGGTTTAACATTGGAATGAACTCCTCCCCTTGCCCCTGCTCCGGCTTGGACTTATCCACAGACTGCAGTCCCTTAGGGGTGTACCTGCTCCAAGTGRAGCCTTAYCTATGAGCCACAGTCWYTCCAGGGGTATACCTGCTGCRGCATAGACTTATCCACAGCCACARTCACYYTGAGGTGCACCTGTTCCAGCGTGGCCTTCTCCGTGGGCCCCAATGCCTTCAGAGATATACCTGCTCCTGCATGGCCTTACCCACAGCCACAGTCCCTTCAGAAGTAAACCTGCTCCAACATGTCCTTRCCCATGGCTGCAGTCCCTCCAGAGGTGTATTTGCTCTGTTGTGGGCTTATCCATGGCTTTGAGGCGCTCCAGCATGACCTCCTGCATAGCTACAGATGCTTCAAGGCATAATTTCTCCAGCATGGACTCATCCTTGGGCCACAATCCCTTCAGAGGTATACCTGCTGCAGCACAGACATAACCATGGCCACAGATGCTTGGAGGTGTACCTGCTCTGGCATGGACTTATCCACAGCCACAGTCCCTTCAACTTGAGTTCACACTGGAGTTCCAGCCTGTCCAGTACAGCAGCACAGAAACAGCAGCAATGTCCTGGCCATCTGCCAGCCCAGGCACATCACCACTGCTATTATCAAAATGTCCCCAGGCACAGCAGAGTAAGATGATAAGCAGTACAGCAGTACAGCAAGCAGCGAAAGCAAAAAGCAGCCACTAATGAGCACTAGACTCTACTATACAGCAAGGCAAGCAATCCCCATGGTAAACACAGGAGTCTGCCAATTAATAGCTAACCAGCAATAACAGCTATAAATTCCATCTAGCACATTCCAGTCAAATCTGTCGTTATCCTGAACCCTCCGAGCCCCATGTCGGGTGCCAAAAAGGTCTGTCGTGATTTAAACCCAGCCGGCAACTAAGGACCACGCAGCCGCTTGCTCACTCGCCCTCGCAGTGGGGTGGGAGAGAGAATCAGAAGAGTAAAAGTGAGAAAACTCATGGGTTTAGAGCAAGGCAGTTTAATAAGTACAGCTAAAGCTGTGTGCTCAAGCAAAGCAAGATAAGGAATTCATTCACTACTTCCCATTGGCAGGCAGGTGTTCAGCCATCTCCAGGAAAGCAGGGCTCCATCACGTGTAATGGTTACTTGGGAAGACAAAACGCCATCACTCCGAATATCCCCCAATTCCTTCTTCTTCCCCCAGCTTTATATGCTGAGCATGACGTCGTATGGTTTGGAATATCCCTTTGGTCAGTTGGGGACAGCTGTCCCAGCTGTGTCCCCTCCCAACTTCTTGTGCACCCCCAGCCTACTTGCTGCTGGGGTGGTGTGAGAAGCAGAAAGGCCTTGACTCTGTGTAAGCACTGCTCAACAATAACAAAAACATCCCTGTATTATCAACAGTGTTTTCAGCACAAATCCAAAACATAGCCCCATACTAGCTACTATGAAGAAAATTAACACTACCCCAGCCCAAACCAGCACACCCTGTAAACCTGCTCCTTTTATTGTGTTTGCCTGGCAAGGTTTTGATAGTGGGGGGGGCTGCAGGGGTGGCTTCTGTGAGAAGACACCATGAGCTGCCCCCATGTTGGACRGAGCCAGTTCCAGGCAGCTCCAAGATGGACCCACCGCTGGCCAAATCTGAGCCCRTTAGCGACGGTGTTAGCGCATCTGTGATATTTAAGAAAGGGTAAAAAACACTGTGCAACAGCAGCTGGGAGAGCGAAATGAGAAAATGTGAGAGAAACAACTCTGCAGACACCAAGGTCAGTGAAGAAGGAGGGGGAGGAAGTGCTCCAGGTGCCAGAGCAAGCCCATGGTAAAGACCATGGTGAGGCAGGTTTTCCCCCTGCAGCCCATGGAGAGTAAACGGTGGAGCAGATATCCACCTGCAGCCCATGGAGGACCCCATGTCGGAGCAGGTGGATGTACCATGAAGTAAGCTGTGACCCCGTGAAGAGCCTATGCTGGAGCAGGCTCCTGGCCGGAACTGCAGCCTGTGGAGAGGAGCGTAAGCTGGAGCAGGTTTGCTGGCAGGACCTGTGGACCCATGAGGGACATACATTGGAGCAGTCTGTTCCTGAAGGACTGCATCCCATGGAAAGGACCCATGCTGGAGCAGTTCTTGAAGAACTGTAGCCCTTGGGACTATGGAGGAGAAGTTCGTGAAGGACTGTCTCCTGTGGGAAGGACCCCTCGCTGGAGCAGGGGAAGAGTGTGAGGAGGAAGGAGCGGCAGAGACGTGTGATGAACTGACTGCAACCCCTGTTCCTCATCCCACTGCACTGCTCATGAGGAGTAGGTAGAAGAGTCAGGAGTGAAGTTGAGTCCGGGAAGAAGGGAGGGGTGGGGCGATGGTGGTTTTTTTTAGATTTGTTCTTATTTCTCATTATCCTACTCTCTTATTAATTGGCAATAAACTGAATTAATTTCCCCAAGCAGAGTCTGTTTTGCTTGTGATGGTAATTGCTGAGTGATCTCCCTATCCTTATCTTGACCCACAAGATTTAGTTGTATTTTCTCCCCCTGTCCAGGTGAGGAGGGGGAGTGATAGAATGGCTTGGTGGGCACCTGGTSGCCAGCCAAGGTCAACCCACCACATACATAAGTACTAGCGTTATGAAAGACAATCTTATATTATAAGATTAACTGCAGTCCTGGAACATCAACCTGGATTTCTTTCAAGGGTCTATTACTATTACTATTACATACTAAAGAAATKCTGCCTTACAAGGAACCACGCTGCTTTCTCCTTTCATACACTCACCATTCATCAGGTCAGAAGCAAGCCAAGGAAATCCCACCACACTGCAGTTTAGCATTCAGGATGGTGTTTTCAGGCCCACCAAAGATGTCTTGTCTCAGACACACCCGTATTTGTTCCTTCTATAATCAATTCTCAGCATCTTTCTGAATCCCTGCAGCAGGCAGCCTAGGTGTAGGGTCCGCTCTTCCCATGTTTATCATCCAAAAAAGAAAGCCCTTTTTGCCTTAACTCCCCAATCCTAGCCTGCTGGGGCCATGCCTGAGTTAGCTGCAGTTAGTCCTAGCTGCCTATCAGGAGGCTCAGAGCAGCTGAAGGAGCTGCAGCCGCTGCTTGCAGTCAAGTCAGCAGCCAGGAAGCAAAGAATTAACTGCTGCTGCCCTTCCCCATTCCCCAGACGTGTAGGGAAGAGGGGCAGAACAGGCTGACTATTTGGGATGCAGCCTTCCAAAACCTCTTATTTTTCTTCAACAGCAGAAAAATCCTTCCATAAACAAAATGCTTACAGATAGAATGCTCCTCAGAAGCTTCCCTGTTGTAAGGCCAGGGACAGAGACTCTCCACATCATTCATTAGACAAGTATTGTAGAAATCCTCTGGATTTTCATGTTTCTGAAATCAAGTTGAAATTTGTGCCAACTAAATCCATACAAATTGAGTTAGAGGTTCTCTGCCTCTAACCTTTCCATAGCTAGACAACCTAAAAATCCTAACGTATCTAGAAAATAAATAAGTATATACCTCCATGTCCTTAATTTCCACAGACGTCTCCATTTCAGCTCCTATTACAAGCTTCCATCTCCAAGCTTTTAAAGTCTCTGAGATCTCCCCACCAGCCTCTTGCTTTATTTCATGTTCAAGCACCTCATTCATCCCCTTATGCCATTTATTTGGAAGTTAGTTTAAAAGTCTTTGGATTGCTCTCRTTTAGGAGCTCCACTACTGAAAGAAGCAGGAGACTGGTAAGGTCTCATAAGTACCTAAGCAAAAGGTACTGATAAGTCACTATACCTTAAGGCAGGGACCATGCTCAGGGCAGGTCAAAAGGGAACCACATCAACACTGATCAGAGTGAACTGCGAATCCCATGAGTTAAAAATAGTGTCGTGAGACTGGAGTCAAAATCATGAGATTTGCTAAACTGGTATGTTTTTATCTTTCTTCTGGCTCTGGGGGAAATTCAGTTCTACACCCAAAATGTGTAAAAGCTTTTGTAAGTCTAAATCCAGTCTCAGATAAACACGTATCAATGTTTTTCCCAACAGTTGTCTGAAGAAAACACCTGCTTTTCTGCATAATCCATACATTGGATGCTACTACCATACACTTTTGCACCCTGCTCATGATTCACCATGTCTCTTTAGCACCCAAATGCACTCAGAGACATTTTATTTATGAACCAAGCCCATGGGGGTGGCAGAGAAACAAACCACCGCCCTCTTTATAATAACCTAGCAACAAATACTGATCCAGGGAGCAGCAATACAGGTTCAGGTCCCTTCACTCAGTCAAGGGGAAAGTAGGAGATTCTCCCTGTCCTTGCTGGTAAAGCTGTGCCCCTGCACAGAACTTGGAAGATGAACTTCAGCCACTAGTCTGGAGCCACATTCACACTTACTCATGAGACAGTCTTCCTCTTCCATACACACTTTTATTGTGGTCTTCTCTTCCTCAGCAAGTTTTATGCAACAAAACTAGAGGTTAGAGAAGATAAATATCTTCTCCAGCTGTGTTTAGTGTCTACTGTGCTAAAGGAGAGCTAAGGAAATAGCTAGCCCCAAAACTCTGTCACAACTAAACGTGGGTTAGGCACCGTGCTGGTCATCCGTGCCAAATTGTTTTGCTCTTAGGGACACTGCAGACAAGCAGAATTTTACTTTCCTGGCTAGATAAATGACTACACAGTTTGTATTTCAGCAATAAATGTGAAAGTTTCAGACACCTGGACTAATGAACTAAAAAAGCCAGCACATTTCAGGGCAATTGGAGAAAGCTTCCGGGACATAAGACCGTGGGAAGAAATTGGGCGCATAGTGATTTCATCGTTTATGTTTTTTAGACACAGAGGCTTTGTCATTCCCTTAGAGGTACTCTAAAACCCAGAGAATTACAGTGCCATTCAAAGAGGAAAATTTAATTTGAAGTCTTCCAGTGTTGCTGCTAATTTCCACAAAAGGCAGAAAAAGAGAAGATTGTGCCCTGCCTGTTTTTACCCTTCATTTATTTAAAACATTCCAAAGTTTAGAAACAACATTCTAATAGTAAAAAAATAAAGCTTATGAAAGAAGTAACAATGACAGATTGTGTTAAATTGCAGACTTTCATGCAAGCTGGCTTCATGCTCTTTAAGAACTGGGACATAACAGAGTAAGGCAGTCTACGAGAGCTGGCTGTTGCTGGCATGCTACCAGGGGACCAAAGATAAATAAATAAATCAGAGGCCGTAATTAGTTGGTTTACGTGCAAAATAGCCCTCTGAGCAACGTTTAGCACCTGCTGATGTAGTTGATATAATTTTCCTATTTTTGTTCACCTTCAAGCTTTGGTGAGCATGCAGGAAGATCAAATAAATCACCATCTCACCTTCACGTGAATCTAGCAGAAAGATCTTTTTAAAGCCTTAATTTGGTGGAGAAGGCAGGCTGCAAACTATGGCAGTTACCAAGTGTCAGCCTCACTATCTCATCCCTCATTCCTCTTCCACACAGTAAAAAGAGCCAGTCCCATGACATAAGGGAGTCCTGTACTGTCTTTCACATTAACGTACAGAGAGCTCATACTTAACTAGCACTTTCTTATTCAGTCGTATGATTTCCAGAGTCGTGCCTCATTTAAGCATTCCACAGATGCTTAGAAGTAGCCCATTCTTCAAACTCCACAAATTTTTGGCCCTTGCTTACAGCCAGTCATGCAATGACAGTGTCCTAGACTACCGTGTGATTCTGGGCAAATAATGGCAGGCTTCACATCACCTACATAATGTAGACATTTTTTTTTTTTTTTTNTTTTTTTTTTTTTTTTTTAACACTCTGAACTGTTCCATTTCCAACACAGGGTTATAACAAAATACTTGTGGAATCTACTGGTCTTGTGATCTTTGTATCTCACACAGAAGGCTGTAGTTATTCCAGCTGCAACATTGCAGTTCTCTCCACAAGTTTCTGGGGTAGTGTAAGTTTTCTGTAGCCCTGACAACTACTCCATGTACTTAGGTAGTAACAGACTTGTATAACTTGCCTGTCTTACCATGTCCCAAAGTTTCCCTTCCAATCAGTGGATGTGAAATTCCCATAACATGAAATCTATATAATGTTTACCTTGCTGGTAGACGCTACCTGCTGTCTACCTTGCTGGTGTCTACCTTGCACTAGTGGTAAAATATATCCTGGAGAACTGAGATTTACAGTACACAGTGAACAAACAGTTTCTGTATATAGTAAATCCAGTGAGTCATTGTCACACTGGCTCTCACTCTTTTGGAACTGGCACATGTAGATCAGCAGAAAGTCTTCTGACATCAGCTGGGCAGAATCATGATGCAACTCATCTCCTAGCAATAAGTATTTTTGAAGCAAACCTTCATTAAGCAATGGACATTAAAAAGACAAYGTTGTGACAGCGTGGGTGTCAGCAGATACGGTTACTCTAAAGCTGCCCCTTGTAAATTGTCAGTTATTAACAGCCATCTACGGCTTAACTGTATAAGCTTTCAGGATGCTCTCATACTTGCTTTGTCCCTGCTTCACGGAGAAGTTCTGCAGGTAAATGGTTTTTCTGGTTGATAGCTGCTTTGAAATCAAAAACTTTGCAAGAAGATGTGACATATCCTCTTGGACATTTTAAAGGCAAATGCCACCCCAATGAAAGCCACCAGAAACTTCTGAAAAAGCAGGAGAAATGGAACTTTTCCAAGCCATTTAATTAACTTAGTCACGGTAACTTTGCACATTTCAGCTGCATTAACTGAGACCAAGAAACTAAGAAGCCAAAAGATAACCAAAACTCTTCTTTGGAAGAGGGAAGGAGCTTTGCCAAACCATTGCAAACTGAAGACAGGTAGGAAAGATGCTGTTATCCAGAGCTTTTATTTTCTTTAATCTTTCTGGTGTTTCTACTCTTAGGCAAATCAAGCCCAAAGCTTAGGTTTATATGTGCATTCAAGCTACATTTGAATATCACAAGGTACTCTTAAAAGATCTAAGTATCTGCTAGAAGTAGTCTGCTTTCTAAGATTTTCACTGCACCTTAACTGGCAAATGGGGTCCTTTCAGTTTTCAATCTGAATGTAGCAGAAGATCTGGATAAAGAAAAAAAAAAAATATATACACACACACATATTCTTATTTTATATATATATACACATATATAAAAATATATAAAAATCTAAAGCCTTATGATTACTAAAACCAGCAAGCTATATAAACATAACAAAATGTAATGAATATTCAGTCTAGTTCTAATTCTGGAACAAGTGCTCACCTCTTTCACTTCACTCCATAAGAGAGTTAATCCTAAAGTTATTGTGATCAGTTATATTGTAACTAGATATGGTTAAAATATTGACTTCCTCAACGCTTGTGTTATAGTTGTCTTTGTTCAAAAAGAACTCCAAATCTTTCATAAAATGTTCTGAGAAACAAGCACAATATCAGTATCGAATCAGTTAAAACTGTCTTCTTGAGAGACCACAGCTTGTCACCATATTTTAAAAAACTATTTAAATGTCATTTGATTAAAACCAGAAAAAAAGCCCTGCTTTGAGCACAGGAGAGGTCCAGAGGTCTAGATAACCTCCAGAAGGTTTCTTTTCCAACCTAAATATCGTGACTGAGGAACACAGAAACTGTATTTCAAGCAAGTTTGCTGGCAAACTTGCTGTGTATTCATTCTTGACCAGTCCTACATTTGAGCTGTTATATTCACAGCTAGGCAAAATAGTCTTTTCTGTAATAGTAAAGTTTAGCAACAATAAGCATTGAGGAAAATCTGATTTTTTTCATTTTTTTTYCAAATATTTTCTTTTTTTTTTTCCAAATTTTTCTCATTTACCCAGTAYGCTTCACCTGCATCTCAACTGCAGATGCAAGAAAGGAGGATGCCTTATCACTGTTAACTCTTGCTGGTCAAAGCACATCCCACTTTAGATCAGCTGAATATGCCAAGTTTTTTATAGATTTATCTTTTAATCAAAGATGAGGAATTTAAATGTTATATGGAAAGACTCAGGCAAAGAAGATAAGCCATGCTTTCAGATAGAGAGGAACAGCAGCAGACCTCTGTAACAGAGCACCAGCCTACAGCACTTTGTACTACACTACACTACAGTGCTTTAAGGCTTCTGGTGAAAGTGAATTTATAATTTCTGTGGAAATGAAGTACAAACTCTGCAAAATTAACTCATTCATACAGTGTTGTCCACAGTAGCTGCTCTGGGGGGGCAAAGCCAACCTGCCAGAACCTGACCGCATGTCTGACAGCCTTTAGGTCACCCAGCAGCCAAGCTGCTGAGGCTTGGTGGGGGTCTAAACTCTCACATTACACAAGGTGCACATCCAAACACCAACTCAGTGGTCTGCCAGCAGTCATTTATACCACATCTTCTGAGAAACTTCCAGAGTTGTTGCTCCCCATATTTCCTTTCCCAACACACAGCCTAAATTTAGCTGAGCTCCAGAGCTCTTCTTTCTGGGGCTCTGACCATGTAGCTGCCCCCAGCCATGTTGCCTGATAWATGAGATATATGAGATACATGAGATATAGGAGACACATGAGATATATGAGAAAAGAAGGGTTTAGATGTGTTATAATCCATAACTAAACTTTTTTTACAGCCTGTGGAGCTCCTAATGGTGTGTTCAGAAACCCTCTGGAAAGCATCAGACAAGTCAGCTGTACAGCAGGTGAAGCAGAAGACTTTTGCACTATATAATTCTCACCCTAAGGCCTGGGTTCACATTTCCTCTAAGGTACATGCACAAATACCCACATATGCAAACCAATTCTGCAAAGGAAATATAAAACTGACCCTCYACCACAGATGCTTTTTCCTTTGTACTGCCACTGGATGGGATTTCTCCTTAAAACATACCATATTGCCTGAGGTTACAAAAAGGACACTAAACAAAGATCCTTTCTGGCTCAAGAATGTGTGCCCACAGGGTTGTGGTCAGGTAGGAAAAAAACTGCTGGGACACTTCTTTTTTGCAGCTTACCCCAACCTGGCCCTAAACAAACATATTTTGTATTACAGTACATTGGCTAGTTTCTAACAGTTCTGCAAGASAGAAACAATAAGGAAAGGCCTGCTCTTCTGTTCAAGGGAGCTGAAGCAGTTCAGTGCTAGCAAAAACACAATCGACTGTTCTAGCAAAAAAAAAAAAAAACAGTCTTCCGAACCTCAATCGAAACTTGCAGTTTGGTTTCTCTTAGTGGTTCTRGACTAAAATGTATAAAGATTTTAATTAAGCTATAAACTTTTTGTTGGAACTAAGCCAATATTGTTGCCTTGTGTTAGATGGATTCCTTAATATTAGAGGTGGGGGTGAGGACATTTACGTGTTTCTTCTCYCATATTAACACTTTCTTTGTTGTAAAACCTTGGCAATCTAAGTCTCAGAGAAAGCCAGCAGTTCAATCGGTGTAAAGCATCTAAGCTCTGAGCCTCAGATCCCAGACTAAAGAACAAAGGGCCATGACACATGAATCATTCCTCAGACCAGATTTGGCCTAATTCTTAGATGGCATCGGTGTGTGTAATAGCTCAACCCAGTAGTTGGTGTAAATTGATACAGCTCTGTTGATATAGCCGCTTTAAAATGCAGCTGTCATCGCTGGAGTCTACAGGATTGCTAATCTTCTAGGAGACTGCCTTATAAGTGTTGTCTGCTTCATTGACTCACAACTATAATTTGGCCAAGTATACAAGTGCAATTTTGACATCCACCCCTTAAAATCCATTATCTCTTTGCAACAGTGTACAAAACACTGAAACATACAAAGTGGGGGGRAAAATCAATACAACCCTATAATGATATTATTCCAAGCATCTATGTTAAGTCTGCACATACCCTTTTCCATTCCCAGTTTGCTATCAACAGCTATCAACAGCCTGCTGAATACCACAGGGAGCGGGAGCGGAAAGATGATAAATGCACATAGCTTTCTTTGTAAGTGGGCAATATTGTAGACATACTGCTGGAATAACACTGGGATCAGCAGTCCTCTGCTTATTGCTGAAGCTTTTCTTGTATGTTTAAAGCACAAGAACTAATGGCAATAAGTGTTTCACATATTCTATAACAGCAGTCCATCAATAGCTTTGTGTATTTATGTAACTAGGAAAAAAAAAGTTTAAAATGTTTAACAAGTTTTGGAACTTGTATGTAGCTACACAGGAAACAGGTTGATGAAACAGTTCAGCACTGAAATAAACAAGCTTTGTATAAGAAAACAAAGTATATTTGCACAATTTTAAGGGCAGAAATCCTGTTTTAAAGAAAAATAGACACAGCAGAACCTGAAGTTACAAGAGGAAAGGACAGCTCTATGCTTATTCTTTTTTTATCTCCAGAGATAGACAGCTGTTGACATCATTTGACCAAAATGTTAGCAAAAGCACTTGCAAGATAGTTGCCAGGATGGTCAAGTTCAGTATCTTCATTATTCTCCCATGTTCCCCAAATTTCATTAGTAGCCAAGTTTGGTTTTTTTTTCAGAAATCCTAAACCTTTTTTGTTCATGTTTAAACTTTTCTCAGGAAACAGAAGAATTAAAATATTCCCAGAAAACTATCTTTTGAACTAGCTCAAGGTAAAATGTCAAGTCCTGCTTCTAAAAGTTTTCCCACCACCCCAGAGCCAGAAGGCCTGCACAGGGCAGTTAACTGACTGGGTAGCACCCAACATTTCTAGTTTTAATTTTGTTCTAGAAAAGAAGATAATTGCTTCACTTTTTCATTATATCTTTACACTCTCCTGGTATATAGTAGCTATGATGAACTCCAGATAAGTAATTTCCTGGCAGTTTATGACCTGTTGGGTAAAGAGATCTCAAGCCAACAGCCCCTACAGAGATTTTTATTTACCAGGAAATATCTGACCCTGGAATCAATTATTGGTTAATTATTCTATAAATTTAAATCAATATAATTAAAGAGACTCATTGGGCTGGATCATGCCACCTGTTCTTAGCCTACTTTTATGAAGACCTGTCAAAGCACTGAATTTACCTCTTTCCTAGGCATCCCATACAGGTTTTGTAGTATTTCAGGTTTTCTACACGCATATGACTAAGCTGTGAAGATACAGTCCTCTCCTCCCTGCAGTTTTTGTTGTATTTCTGTCCCTCAGGAGGAAGAGTCAGTGTTAATTGTAGAGCTGCACCAAAGACTACTCGTGCTTTATGGCCAGATTGCCTCCTTTGTCCTGCCAGAGGAATCAGCCTCAGCTGCCTGCTCCTTCACTTTTCTGACAGCCTTGAGAAAGTTGTGGGCACCCCCACTCCCATTCAAGAAAGAAATCCTACAGACAACCTCACTGTCCTTTCTTCATCTATTCTTTCAAGCTTCACTTCAGCCATGGCAACCAAAAGCACTTTCCCAGCCACTTTTTTTTCAACTGCTCGCCACTGCCTCAGTGCAGCTAGCACCACCTGCCACCTCCCAGTTTACATTTTGGGTTTCTGCAAGTCTTAAGCTTCATTAAGTTTATACACTTCATAACACTGTAGCTCTGATATTCTGTAAATATGGAAGATTCCCTCAATAAGGCATGAGGTATCAGCCCCTTTGCGGGAAATTAAACAGGTCTACAGCAAGCAGATGAGTGGAAGGTATTGAGCCATCAGTACCTGCTGAAAGGCCCAGTTTCTGTTACCAAGGGCCATTTAGTTTAGTGCATTTCAAACTACAGAACAGAAAAAAATCCTCTTTTCTCTCCACCATATCCTAAGAGTGGAGGACTAGCACTCAGATGCTGCAGCTCCTGCATGTCTTTTTTCAGCTTCCTCCTTTTTAGCCTTTTGTCAGGAATACTAGGCAATACACACCCACCTTTTACAGAACCAATTTAGTCTCTTGTTATCTGCACACCTCAACACCATCTTAGGTATTGAAGCTTCTCTATTTAGAGGGCATGGGTTTTTAGACCAATACTTTTCCTCTCAAAACTAACAGGGGAGCCATTTCTTAAGCATTGCCTTTATACTTCTGCCAATCTTCAACCCCAGCAAGAGCTCCAGTACTTAGCAGTTCTCACCTCCCCCTAGTGCTTTTCCCCATTGTTTTCCTCCAAAGCTTGGTGCCAGAAAGAACAGTTTTCTTGTTAGCAGCTCAATCACCATGGCCAGAGCTCAACCATATTCCCTCTACCTCACTTCTTTCTTCTTCCTTTCTTTCCTAAATACAAGCTTCTACAGCACCTGGATATATCCTTTTATCTTAGTCTCCCATGCTTATCCTTAGTGTGTCTCCCATGCTCAACCAGCTCCCTGTAATCCTTGCTGGGCAAAAGCATCACAATTACCCTTCCCACTGCACTTCTCTCCTCAGCCTTTGGCTCCCCTCTGCCACTTGCTGCTTTTCACTTTTTTTTTCTTTACTTCTCTTTGTCCATTGCTGCTCAGCATTTCTTGACACATTTCTGTCTGACAAAAATCTCATCTAAGCTCTTAACCTCCCTGTTCTGTTCAAACAAATTAATCTGCAGAGAGTTGGATGACTTTGAAGGGAATAAAGGCATTTAAATGGGGGACAGAAGGGTGAGAAGAAACAGCTTGCTGGTGGCAACTTTTCTTGACCACTGTCTCCAAGGGAAGGAGGAAAGGATCAAACACAGTGATTTTATCCTGCAAAAATATTTTAAGCATTTTAATATCCCTCCATAGAGGATGGATATTATAATATATTCTGTTGCACATTGCAATATATTATCAGTATGTACGTCTTTTACTAGGGAGAGTGGTATTCTATTATAGTCCACTTGTGAATATGCATTAAAAGTCATCCTTGGCCTGAGTTGCAGAGTACGTGAGTGTGTTAGGGCCATGCCCCAACAACCCTAATTCTTTTGTTTATGCACTTAAAGACCATTCATTTTGTCTGGAAATTCCCATTTCAGTCCTTGGTGTTTTGGTCACCTTCTCATTCTCACACAGTTCACCTAGCTTATGCATGATTCTTTGTATAAAGACAGCAATGTTTGTAAAGAGTTGCGGTATTTTTTGTTAGACCAATTGATACATCTAGAAAACACAGATGATCTTTCAGGGAAAGTCTTTAATTCTTATCTGATTTTTCACAATTTATCTCAAATAGGATATTCTTTTAGATGTTGCCCTGGTTATATCTTCAGAACATCTTGTCTACACTCCTTGTACCATCCCAAACAGAAACCTTCATGCCTAGAGGAATGTGGACAGGCTAAAAAAATATACTGCTTTAAGTGAAAGTGCATTTTTCATGCTTGTGTTCAAGGAAGAAGAAAGCACCAGCTGGAGAACAAACTTCTGCTAACTAAGCCAGCTTGAAACATTTGTACTTTGCTCTTTGAAAACATGCTGTCTGGAAACACTGACTTAAGGGATATAGGAAGGAAAAAGAGAGTATTGGAAACTAGATGAGAGGGAAGATGCACACATCAGTAATTTATAGACATGTGTTTAGTTTGATGGGCTAGCTTGGATCCAAAATTTCTGCATGACAGTTATTCTGTGGAGAGCCCAGTGTTCTCTGAAATCTGAATGTGGAAAGGAGATAATTCACTGTTACATATTGCTATCACCTCAAAACTGAATATCTCTTGATGTGACATAAGCATGAGAGCAGGCAGGAAGGCTCCATTTGTGATAGCATAAACCAGTTCTGAGTCTGATCAGGTCTGTGTACAGTCCCATACTGCCATATTTGTGAATAATGCTATCCAGAGGTCATCAGCCAATCATTCAATTGGTTTTACTTGGATACTGTTGTGATGTCTGCATATCTCTTAGATTTTAATATGCAGCACTGTGAAGCAGGAAAGGATAATCTCCAATGGGCTGACAGCTCCTAGCAGCACAGACAGGCTTAGTGACTTCCCAAAGATCAAGCAGCTCTGTGGCAGAGCAGGGATGGTTACAACTGGGGCTTTCCAGAAGAGATAGGTACAAGCAGGAAACAGGAATCCCTGCTTGTAGCATTTTGAGGCACTTCCGTGTCACCTAGGCTCATTGCTTCAGGAATTCTGAAACCACAGGATGCCATAAAAACTTGCCAATCAATCAGTATTAAACTGTCCCTCTTCAGGGCTCAGCAGCAGATGCCAGAACATACTCTCTGAAACATAAAATTATTTGAAAAGATTTGCATTTTTTTCCCAAAGAAACAACATCTGCATGATAAAAATCATCAGGGTACCAGCGATGAGGGAATACCATGTTGGGGAGGACAGGCTCATGAGACCCTTTCACAAAAGACTCCTTATCCTTTCAAAAATCATATTGAATTGACACCCGCTATTTCAGAAAAGCTTAGTATCAAGTAACCTTTGTCCTTGAGTCTAAAGAGCAGAAAGCTCATCGCTGCAGAGAACTTGCTGGTTATCATCCAGGGAAATTGAATTCTTTGAAAATTTAGTTAAATCTTTTGGTGTTTTTTCCTTCATAAAAATCCAGGATAATCATTGCTTTTTCATAACTTAAAAAAATGCAAATGAAACAATTTACTTCAGATTTTTTTTCACTTTAACACATGTATGATTCCCTTACCCACACTGCCCTTCCTCAAAAACTTCCAGTCCATAGGGAAAAGCTGTGTTGTAGTGTTAAAAGATGTGTGAAAAATACACTATCTCTAATGAAACATTTGATTTTGAAGTATATTTAAAAATGCAAAATCCTTCTTCAAATGGATTTATGACCTTTTTGGAGCTGGGTTGGATTGGACAGATTCAGATAAAAATCAAATCAACTGCCATAAGAGCAATCTTTCTGCTGAATGCCCTGCTTAAAGCAACCCTGAAAGAGCACAATGTCATGGTTTAACCCCAGCCAGCAGCTAAGCACCACACAGCCGCTTGCTCACTCACCCCTGGTGGGATAGGGGAGAGAATTGGAAGGGTAAAAGTGAGAAAACTTGTGGGTTGAAATAAAGACAGTTTAATAGGTAAAGCAAAAGCTGTGCACACAAGCAAAGCAAAACAAGGAATTCATTCACTACTTCCCATTGGCAGGCAGGTGTTCAGCCATCTCCAGGAAAGCAGGGCTCCATCACRYGTAATGGTTACTTGGGAAGACAAACGCCATCACTCCGAACGTCCCCCAATTCCTTCTTCTTCCCCCAGCTTTATATGCTGAGCATGACGTCATATGGTATGGACTATCCCTTTGGTCAGTTGGGGTCAGCTGTCCCAGCTGTGTCCTCTCCCAATTTCTTGTGCACCCCCAGCCTCCTTGCTGGTGGGATGGTGTGAGAAGCAGAAAGGCCTTGACTCCGTGTAAGCACTGCTCAGTAATAATGAAAACATCCCTGTATTATCAACAGTGTTTTCAGCACAAATCCAAAACRTAACCCGATACTAGCTACTATGAAGAAAATTAACTCTATCGCAGCCAAAACCAGCACACACAACGAAGAAATAAACACACGTCTTGCTTCAGAAAGAGGTGATTTAAACCTCTCCTTTAAAGCTCSTTTCACTCCTTTAAAGCTCAGCTCCATGTGGAGTTGAACAGTTCTATGATGTGTGGAGCATCCTTGAGGTCTACCAAGCCTTAAAGGGAGCAAGGGAGCTCATTGACATTTCAGAAATGAGGACATCCTTTCTAAGCAGAGGCTCCAAAATGGACAAGACAGAATGCTTTCTATTCTTTGCAATATTCAACTGCTTAAAGAAACTGTATTTCTTACTGATTTTCATGAACTCCGCTGGGCTTGCAGCTCAAAGCTTGAGTATAAAGGCTATTTTGGAAGCACTTATTAAAAATAATATTCCACAGGAGTGCAAGAGTGCATTTCAGATTATTGCAATTATTTATTTCTTTGTGACTGTCTGATTTTGCTTTCTGCGAAGTCTTTCACAATTCTATCAGCTCTTGCCTTACTGTAGATTTTTTGCTTTTTTCACAGTTTTGGTGAGTGCTTGTTTCTTTTCAAGTCCCATTCCTGGGGCTTTCTGCTTCATTCAAACAATAAAAACAACGTTCTGATGTTCATGGCTGTGACTGATGSAAGAAGGTTCAGAAGACAAGGGCAAGGGTGATGTGCCTGTGAAACTCAGGGAATAAGGCAGGGTGTGACTGACCATAGCTGTTGCAAAGAAGCTGACTTTATCTCAGCACAAAAGGGACTGGAGGGTGGCCTTCGTTTTAGAGAAACTGCTGTCAAGAGTGGAATGGATGAACTGGTGCTGTAAATGTTTCTCTCCGAGTTCACTAAAAGACCGTGGCTGTCCAGAGTTAGCCAGACCAGCAAGGGGGGAGTGAATACGTGGCTCAGCCCAACATAGAGTATAAAACCTGAACAACTAAAACAGTTTTGAAGAGAGCAATGGGCTTGAGCTGGCTTCAACCCACATATTTCTTCCCGGCGATTGAGGACGCACAGCATCATGATGATGAGCATATTATAGAGACCAGTAATGGAAATCACAATGGTATTGTGATTAAACTGTATATTGCAATTGCTATATCTTTTGCTAAGTGGAACTTACATTGATATTGTGTTATGCAATATATTCCGTCTCTCTTCAGAAATCCCATGTAACATCCACTATCTTTAAATAAGTAAATTTGATATTAAACATTACACCCTCCAGGTGGAATATCCAAAAGAACCTGGTCAGAGGGTATTGAACTCTGACAATGGCTGTGAATAAACAGTTGAAAAAAAATCCAAAGATTTAAAAACAGCTCAAAGACGTTAAAATCTAGAAGAAATAAACTTTCAAATCCTGTGTTTAAAATGTTATGATAACTAAGTTAATTTCATAATTTTGTGAGGCATGAATGCTGGTCCTAGTGAAATAATATTGTACATGGTGGGAGCTGACTTACAGACATGGCATTTTTCCCTCCCCGTCTGAAGCAAATTGGACAGCAGTACATGCCACTTTTTGAATTGACTCTAAGTTATACTATATTTTCAAAGGCACCTTTTACCCCCTTTATATCCACTGTTAAAATGTTCTTGCTTAAATAACAGATGACACAGTAACTTTGGATATAAATATATTACTTAGCTAATTTAAGCTCTTTATTTTATTCCTTGGGTAACTAGACTGACTCTAGACAGATCTAAGTAAAACTGGCCAGCAACTGCAGCAATTTTTGTGTGCAATGTCTGAAGCAAGTTCTGAAGCAAATGCTTCCACATTTCAAAAAAGTAATTTACGGGAAAAATGTCTCTACATGGCCTTGTGTTATTGTTTATTCTTTTGATTTCTTGCCAGGTGATGCGCCATAATTAAAGTAAGTTCTAGCTTATTGTATGGGAGGAAGAGAACTTGGGAACCTTGCACTTGATTTTTTTTTTCACAAGCCTGATAATTAATTCAATGTCTAATATAGGTCTTGCGAAAAAAAAAAATTCAAAGTCTGTTAGGCTTTTGGACCAGGTCCTCAGCGTCATTCCACTGAAGTCAATGGAGATGTACAAAAGAACATCAGCAGAGGACTTGCTGTCTGTGACTTGGTTTTCACATAAACTCCCACCTCTGTGACTAGCAACATATACTGCACAAGGCTTTTTGTCTATTTGATTATTTATAACAATTAAATGGCTGTAAGGGCTGAATCCAGTTCTCTCTCAAAAAAAGTGTAATTGAACTAGAAGTGTAATGGAACTAGAGTACTTTTATGTTGTTTTGAGAGTGGAACGTAGCTCCATTCTGCCATGACCTTTGACTTAGTGTTGGTTCAAATCAATTATATGGTGTGACTTGAATTGCTTTCTAGAAAAGAACATGAAGGAGGCAAAGAAAAATTTCTCCTGCTCCTTGAAATGCTAGTTTTTGAGACAGCATCCCAGACATTTGGAGAGTGTTCATTGGCTATTCCTGTCATGTTGCTGCCAACTATGTACAAATATATCCTGACACAGAGAGACTGTGATGAGGGAGAACGATGCAAATATCTCTTACGAATATGGTTGCCAAAGGCAGTTAGGCTGCCTATACATTTGTGGAAGCAGGATTTTGTGTTGCTGACCATTTCTGAATTGTCATGCCTTAAAAGAAAAAGAAAGGAAACCAAAGGTTGTCATTATGGTCTACTTTCTGCTTCATCTGTTTATCTGTAAGACAAAACAAGCAACATTTAACCTGAGAAGTTGTCTAGTTTCATTTAAGGAAATCAGACACTCAGCACTGCTTTTCCTAAGTAGGTCAGAAAATTCCCCAGGGCATCCAACATGCATTTTGTGTAAACATGAGCTGCTAGGCAAATGAACTAAAAAAATGGACACAGCAGATTTAGCATTTACATCATGAACTTTTCTTGGGATTAAAAGGAAACAAGAGAAGCTATAAAAGTCTTACTACTATCTTAGTTAAATATTCCTCTTCCATGCTGTGAAAGGGTGTCTCAGAAATCTTGGGCTTTGTAAGCTTAGGTGTAATACAAGTGTCCTTTTCTTAAAGCTTTGGCTCTGTTGCACCTCACCCCCATTGAGACAGCTGCTTTTAGCAGCCCCTGTGAAGGGGGTTTGAGCTCAGCTATAACACCCAAAGCATGAGGACAGTTTGTGTTCTTCCAGATGCTCCTGGGTTGGTAGTGTCTGTTCAGGAGATAAGGCATAAATCCACAGGGCATTAAAGCCTTCATACCCCAAGCCAGGACTCATCAGTCAAAGCTCTCAGTCTCTCACACATTGTAGGGATACCTCTGGCTAGTAGATGCAGGGTTTCTGATACTTTTTCCAGCAGCTGGGGTTTGTGTGGCTACACTGATTTCCCTTCTTATTCCAGAAGAGGGTAAAGGAAAAGGATTAGCAAAATCCATGAATGAGGTGAATTTCAAACCATGACCCTCCCTCAAAATGTTTCTTCTGGTTTGTATGGGCTTTGGTGTGATCTAATCTGAGTCCAGCTCTCTTTAGACTCAGGGGCTTGTTTGAGGCTGTGGATTTCACCAGGGAGCAGGACTCGTGAGGGGAAGGGTTTGCAGAGCTAAGCCTAAGTCTTGTTTCTTGTTGAGTTGACTCTGTAGCATCAGACTAGCTCCCACTGAACTGGATTCTGAACCCAGTACAATTCAATCCACTTTTTATTATGCTCATTCCTTGGTAATTTACTAAGTAATTTACTCAATAATTAACCTATTTTACTGTCAGTATTTTGGTTTTGATATCTAGATTTTTTATTTGCCTTACACTTGGTCCTGCTGTACATTACCAACCTGAGACCTGTTTGCAGGTTTATTGTATTAGAGACATTCTTTTTTTTCTTGGAAATGGTTTCTTAAATGTGAATTTCTGAGTAATAAAGGTTGTTTGGATTATATTTTGGACTGTGATACATTCTTTCCATACATTCAACAAGCATCTTCTCGGAAGGTCTTTCTAGTTACACAAAGAAAGGTAGCTGTTCACAAAAAAAATACCCCAGTTTAGGAGATATGGAGGAAAAACCCTTTTGTTTCTCAATCATTCAGACAGTTTCATATGTGCTAAAGATCTGAAGGGATAAACAGCTGAAATGATTCACAAGGAATGCATTTCAAGAAAGGGTCTCTCTGTTCCTGTTCAGAATAGCACACATTGGTTGGGCTTTATGTTAAACTTCTTTAGCCCTGTTGAAATCTACCTGTTGGGCTTGAGCAGATGCTCACAGACAAATACATGTTTAATTTACTATCCTGAACTGCAATGGAATTCAGCATAAGGGGATGCCAGACTTGAGATCCAAACTATAACACTTACATAGGGAATCCCACAGTATCAGGAAGACATTAATTAGGCGTAGATAACATGAGAACTCTGGTTCCTCTTACAGACTCAATTAAAAATCAAAATAGGAAGGAAAATGAGTTGGTAAAAGCAGCCCTGGTATCTTGTCACTAAGGCATAGATAGCATTATTGACAGCCTTAATGGTTGGTACAGAGATCTGAGGGAAGGCTGGAGCAGATGTGGGACAAGCCATGGGCTGCTGGAAGAAGCTTTAAATATCCATCAGGCTGGACCTGCAGGAGGCTGTCACCTTTTATAGTGGGATAGTAACCTCATTATGGGTAGGATGGAACACATTGTCCATGACTATGAGGTGCGGGGAGACACATGGGCCAATAGTGATTGCAAGAGTTGCCACTCTGCTTGGGGTAGAGCAGAATCTGCAGTTATGCCAGGAGATTTGGGTGTTAGCCTTGCAGACCCTTTCTTACATGAAAACTCATTTGGTAAGCAGATCTGTGACCTGCCAACTGGCTACATTTCACATGAGGTGTCATAGAGCAGGAGTCAGGCTATGCTGCTGACCAGCAGCTGAGAAGTGCACATTTCCAAGCTGCACTCCATGCTCACAGGAGCCCCTCCAGAAAAGGCCACTGCAGGAGTGTCATTCCATGCCCTGCCCCCAAACCACATTGCCCTGATAGTGTGCTCGACTATGCTCCTGCAACTAGGTTAATCATATATTATGTCTCAGAGGAATATGACTGTATTGCATGGCTAAGATATCATTGTATTGTTAAAGCAAACCAGCCTTTAAAGGGAATATGAAGAGGTTATTAGCCTGGCCTCTTTGAAAGACGTTTTTGAAAGCAGGTTCCAGTTAATGCCTATGCATAAGGATAACTGAAGGCTCCTGACTTCCCCTTCCTCTCTTGTGAAAAACTGAGACTACACCCAAAAGTCTCAAAACCTCAGATTCTGAAAACTCAATTTTTTTCTTGGCTCAGCTCTATTATTCAGATACAAATGCCAAAAGTAGCACAAAAAAAAAAGCTACCTCAGGCCCAAAGCAGGCTGCAGAAGGCTTTCTTCTCTGCTGCTCCAACAACTGCTAGAAACCCACTTGCTTCCTGTAATTCTGCATTTTAACTGTGCCACTTTCTATATTCATTTGCTCAGTCTCATCTCAGGTTGGCCCAAAGCAGTGAACCAGGCCCATGATATGTGCTGTTTAATTTCCACTTTGCATACAGGGATGTAACTAAACAAGGAGCAATTTTGCATAGCTAGGTGTCAGCAGACTTTCCAAAGGTCCCAGCACCTAGGATCACAAGTAATTCAAACAGCTGCTGAGCCCTTCTGAAATTGTGACTGATTACTTCAGAGACTAAATACATGCAAAGTTCTTTGGAATGTCCATACCAACAAATTCATTGCACTAATGTTCACACAGCAATCATTTGTCCCTGAGCACATAGTACTTTCATTCCAGTACAGAAAGAGCTAAGATAACAYGTTTCTAGGTTAATGTCAGTGTTTAGTTAACATCTCTATAATGAATTAGATTCCAATTTCTGCTCTTTGCTTGCAACGGATGGGTACTCCGAAATGGAAGCTTCCTGATTCAGTGAAGCAAGACATGGAACTAATGTTTATGGGCTGCATTGCTGATGTTTGGTATAAAGCAAAAGTGTGTCTAGAGAACAGGAACATGCTTTCTTATGATAATGTGGTAGAAATTATTAACCAAAACATGAATATGTGTATCATTACCATTTTTGATCTGAACAGATCTGCAGCATTTTGGACTTCACAGGTGTTCTCTACCAGAGGGCAGAATTCATGAAAATACATTCTTTCTTCGATATGCTTTGGTTTCTTTACAAAAAATTTATGAAGTCCCAATTCTCTGAAAAAAAGCAGACAAGCATTTTTCCTGACAGTGCCAAGGTCATTTATTGCCTCAAAGGGTGCTTCTCTTCCAAAACATCCCAGAACTGAGCTACCAAATTTTTCCATGCCTGTGTATTATGAGTCCCTGCATTTTCCTCTTGTCTTTGTCCTTTCACAGACAGAGAAGGATTTGCAAAACTGTACTCCATTGGCTCTACCTGCATTTGGCAGCGACACATGCATGTTGTTTCATTGAAGGATACAATTTTTCTGCTTTCTGGGTTTATTGAAGAACTCTGTGCTACRCAAGACAGACTTCAATAGAAAATAGTAGCTATATCCAAGCTCTAAGAGTTGAAACTGAACAGTTTGTTAGTTTGTCCTCCTCTTTACATTGAAGCAAAAGGGATGCCATGATTGCCCAGCTTTCAGCTGATGAAAGTGACAGCCAAGTGTATAACCTCCAACTAAAATCTTCCAGTTGATCAGCTAAAATGCCAGTTGGGGCATGTTAAAGCACTATGTTTCGACTTTCATATATAGGCAGTTGCTGAGCTCACTTTAGACACCTTCAGCACCAAAGAACACAAGCATGAGTAACCCATGTTAAATGGGAATGCATAGCTAACTTTAAGCTAAAGATTACTTCAAACAAGCCACTGGGAGGATGCGCTGAGATTCCTCTCCCATTCAAGGCAGTGGGAATTTTACTATTCAGTATGATTAGAACCATATCTTAAAGTAGCATATTTACTACATATTGTATATAAGAAACATGACCAGCATCACACCTTATTGCAGTATGAAGGCAGTCATGCAAATCCTTTCTACTCTGTAAGGAAATGTAATCTAGCTCTTTTTGCTGACATACAAATTTCAGTTGTGGTGGTGGGCTTTTGTGACAAGGAAACTAAGCCTAAGATTTTCAAAACATCCATTTCCCAAGATTTTTCATGGCATTTCTGTACTTGTTGCTCCTATTTCTCTTTGAAATCCTAGTCTGACTTCATGGACAGTCCAGCCTGACCTAGCTGCACTGAGAACTACAACTTAATTACTAGAATGAAGCAAGGAATTCATCATCACCAAAAATCTAATTTTTTCTTGTTAGTATATTGTCCACAAACAACCTGCAGCTCTCTTTTAGCTGTACTTGATATTAAACAGTAAACAGTTTTTATGAATAATTCTGGCTTTATTATAGGTAACTCACAAGCAGTTCATAGTGAATATTCAATAATCAGAAGCAGAGATGTTTTTCAGTGGGTACCCAGAAAACATAGCTTTCTGAGCAGATGAAGACAGCTCTTGAAGTAGATTTTCAGTGTAACTACTCCCTTTCACATTCTTTTCCTATGGATGCACAGCTGTTGACTAGACCTAAGTGTTATATCCTTTTACAAGCCACATAACATCAGTATCTACCGATGTCAGCCATTTACTAGCCTTGTTCTACCAGCATTCTTACTTTCTGGCCATCTAGGATGATGCATATAAACACCATTTAAAGTTCTCCAGGACTTTTAAGCAGCCACAGTTCCTTCTGCCCCATTACATAGGTCAGAAACAGAATAGGATGTCAATAATTACCCCACCTTATTGCTAGTAACAAACCATCTGTGTGATGGATTAGAAATTCATTACATGGTTCTTTAAAATTAAGTAAAGCCCCTAATGGAACTTAGTCTCATCAAAGCTGCAGAGAACTGTTGCCCTAATAAATGAGATCAGTTGAACTGAAGTTCTGCTCTCCAGCATGGAACCCCCTCCTCATCTTTATAATAGGTAGGGTTGTACTGTCATCCATTAGCTCTGTTCTCATTGACCTGCTAATTGAACTCTTTGCTAAGTGGGAATAAACTAGTAGCTAACCCATAAAATACTAAATGTTCAGAAAGACAATAGGAGAAAATACATTTAGCCTCAGTAACAGAACTATAATTAGGCACACTATAATTCCATATCTATTCATAATAAGGGCATATAATCACAAGCAAGCTGGGAAATATACCAACTTTCATTACTAGCCAAGTCTCATCAACCGAACATTTTCAGTGATGTGCACAAAGAGCAGAAAGTCATTTTGTAAGTATTTCCATGTACTTGGGGCATTGCTGTGCCCTTCTGGGCTCTTTCCTGTTTACTTCCAGAACGTGGATGCTCACAGATGCAGAATGGGCAACATCATTTCTAGTTTGGTGTCCGTGCTTGTGTTTGTCATTCCCTTCCTCAAACCATTGTCAATAATCTTTGCATGCATTTCTTAACCTCAAACAAATTTGACAGACGAGTCAAATGTGCAAAGATATTAAGGCCTTATAAGTTTCATGAAAATAGCTATGCCTTTGGTACATGCAAGTGGGCTTTGCATCCTATTTAATACCGAGATCACTGACACATACGCATGGACAATCCAGCTTCTTTGTTTGAGGTGCTTATTCCTTTAAGCAGAAAGTATAATTGTGAAGACCAAGCAAGATGTTTATCAAAGATGAGTTGCTATCCAAGTAACTGGATCCTCTGACTACAGCATTTGTTCATTTTAAGAGGAGAGAACATCTAGCATAGATGCATCTAGCATAGATGCATCAAGGCACTAGCATACAACCCAGATCAACCCAAGTTTGTTGTCCTCTTCTTGTGGAAGTTCTGGTAAAGTGCAGAAGCTCTCTGGGCATCTGAGTCTGAGCTTTTCCTCCTTCCTTTAGTCCTTCACCTTGTCTGTCTCTCTGCATATGGTACAACCAGAAGTGGAAAACACTACTAGAGTCAAGGAYAAGCTGAGATCCAGAAGCTGAGGAGCCAGGAGATGTACCAGTGGGAAGTAAAGGCACAACTCGTGGTCAAGCAAAGCTGACTTGAAGAAGCTAGGGAACTGGAATAGAACAGGGCGGGCTAGAGCAAAGCACTGAGGCAAGACCTGGCACAGCAACATGGTGCTGAAGATGGCCTTGGTGTAAGAGTCCGAAAAGTAGTTAAACCCACACCAGGCTTCTCTAAATCCCAGTAGCCATGCAACCCAGTCTCTGATCTGATTTTCCTTTTAATCCCCTCCTGTCTTTGTCAAGATATTTGGCCAGATATAAACTGCTTTTGGAAATATTCAGATGAGTGACAGAATTCAAACACGTTTGTGTTCAAAAAAGGAAAAAAAGGTATTGAAAATTAATTCTATTCAAGAATTAATACTAATTCAAAAATTAACTACAAATACTTAGTAGTGAGAAAAGAATCAGCTCCCCATAATCAGTAGCTTACCAATGGAAGTAAAATTTTAGATTCAGGAGAAGTTTGACAGGAGTACAGAACACACGTGACATGTTAGGTTGCCTTGGAGTCTATTTGTTGATCAACATAGCCATTTTACACTTGTATGTCCAACAAGCTGTTCACCCCACATTTTTTCCCATGGCTGCTAGGTATGTGATTTGCAAGCTCTGCTTACAGTGGGGGGAGCACAGAGAACTTGAATGACTTCTATGCAGCATCCAAGCTGGCACATCTTGAAAACTTAAGCACTTATGAAAGCTGGTGGCCATARGAGTATGGCCATATTACTATGTGTTCCCTTACTTGCTGCAAATGGATTATTAACATATGCAAATTGACCATGACAAAGAAACCAAAAAACAAACCAACCAAACTTCAACCCTCTCACCTCCCCGTTTGTAGCAATACAAGGTGATATCAGGAAATTATATTTCCCATCTCCAGATGATGCAAATGCATCTAAATACATCAGATCATCTAGGCCAAATCCCAAAGGGCTGGAGGAATGCAAAACCCCTCATGCATGCAGTCTGTGTAGCTACTCACTCCTTCCTCTTTCTCTCTCTGTACCCCCTGGGGCTATCAAAGGCCATTCCGGCAAGGGTGGGAATGGAGATGCCAGTCCTGCACCTCCAGTCCCTGTGAGCTCACCCCTGTGTTTGCCTCTAAGGATTCTTCTACCAATCCAGTTTCCCTCTGGCAACATCGAGGTCTGGCTGTGACCCACTCAGCTGTGATTGCTGCCACACTTAGTGACACCCCCACCCTTAGGCCTACCATTGCTTGACCTTAAGTTTCCTCTTATGCAAATTAGATTGGCAATCAATTTATTCATTGGAAGATAATATTCATGCAAGACCCATAGAACCTGACAAGAAAGGGGTAGGAGGATTCAGCCAGAACGTGTATACATGACCACTTTTCATCTGACTACTCTACCACCAAGGCACTATCAACAATTCAAATCTTGTTGCAGATGTTCATCCTTTGGCACTGCCTGGCTCCCAGGCACTTGAGCTAATACCGTTTCAGTTCTTCTGTATGCTTCCATCTCCCACATTTGCCCCAAAATACATGTTCTTATGGGTACTGGCTTTCTCTATGCTACAGAAAATGCAGGTTCCCCTTTTTTTTTGGGTAGAGATTCAGTCCTAGCTACTGTTTGCAATATGCTTTTGAGACATTTGGAAGAAAGCCAGTTTATAAATGCTAAGTATTATTAATTATTTTCTTTGTTATCGTAATATTTACCCTTCACTTTAAAAAAGGCAGCCACATTTCCCCTCTGAAACAAAAGTTTCCATATTAAATTTATCTATCCTATCTTTAAAAAGCATATAACATCCCAGGAAGAAAAGACTAGAAATGTCACAGAATAAAATACAATCTCTTCTTTGTGGAAAATTCTGTCATATTTTATCTGCATACTAAATCTGCATGTGAACAGACAAGTATTCATGGTGAAACCATTAAGCCTTCACAGGGTGAAAAGAAATAGAAATAGTTTGAAAAATGAATACAAATACACATGCAATATGTGTGTTTTTCCAGCATGATATATGGTGCTTTTCTGCTCTGCATTAGTTCAAAATGTGAGCACATTAGGGGCTTAAAGAGTTGGAAGCATTCAAAAATATTCTGATTAGAACCAGAACTAGATCAGAAAGATGAGTAGGCTTTGATGTACTGTACCTTAACTCCAGCCAAACTCCATGAGCCCTTTGTGAGATCATTTAAAATACACTTGTAAATCCCTGCTTGCCCAAGGCAGTCCCGAGTAGCCAGAATTGCAGATTTCCTATCTGCTTATCATTTCATCCAGACCAATTCTTTAGCCCTTTTTCACAGAAAAACATTATTTTTCTTATCCTGGATCTTCACAGCATGATTTATTAAGTGTCTTCCCTCCTTTAAGCTGTAGCCCTGTAGTCATACCATAGTTGCTATGCAGAAGTGGTTGTATTGAAATATCAGCACCGTAACTTATCTAACAGAATGACATCAGTTTCATCTTGTTCTGAACTTTAAATAAAACCTGTCAAACCTGCCAAAAAATTTAGGTCAGCTCTCCTGTTGCAAAAGTCTTTTTAAAGTATTTATAGTGGTGGGAAGGTGTAAGGAGTTCAGGTGGATAAGAATCCCACCTTTTAGTTGCTGTTATATTTGTGTTCATTGCTCTGATCAAATGTTCACAGTCCCACTGTTTTGGAATGGCTGAGAAGCAATTTATTCTACCTTAGTGATTTTATTTCACATATTTGAATATAAAACACACAGGGAGCAATCTACCACCTACTAGGAAAAAAATAGTTGAGAGACAGTCATCCTCAACATCTGCAAAAAGTAAGAAATGTACAGGTTATCCTCTAAAACATACTGCCAGGTGTATGAAGTTGAGATTCACTGACCTTTTTACAGCTAAAGGTTTTAACTACCTACAGTAATATGCCATCTGATCTTACAAAGGAATATATGCCAATTACTACTGGTGCTTATGTTAAGATTTTCTAATTATTACTTGCATAGTATTAAAAAAACCCTACTTTTATTAAGATGCATTTGAAATTTGACCTTGGAATTAACTTGACCTTCAGTAAAACTATCAAGCTGACTTCTCTGGCTGCCTCTGCTGCATAAATATTGCAAAGGGCTTGTCTGCTCTTGCCCCACATTTGATGCTCTCCTCTGAGAGATTAGACATGTACATGCGCTTCTTACACTTTTCCTATGGGAAGCAATACATCTATGACATAATGAACAAGAAATCAAAGCCCCTTGGAGTTTGCTATTCTCAACTCTGCAGCATTGAAAATATTCACTGGAACCCATTGTTACTCAGTGATGCTGGGTGTCCAGTTTAAGAGATCTTGAAGATTCCTATTTTCTGGACAATATGTGCTCAGAACTTTCCAATAATTTTGATTACTTAAAACAGCTAAAGCCAGGTCTGCAAGAATATAAACATCAGACTACTTATCAATTAAGGAATTRCAGGTGCTAAATACAGCAAACTCTTATTTCACCCAGATCATGAGACAAAGTTTAGTTCTTTACTTGTTTTGCCTGTTAGCAGCAGAAAGCAAGTTATGTTTCAAAAGCAGTATTGTTTATATATGTGTTCCTGTTTCCCTGAGGATGGAAGAAGTCAAGTACTGGAAGATAACTCCTTTGTTCACAGCCATAAGCCTCTTATTTGGCATCCTCTCTTGAAATGTGTTCATGCTTTCTCTCATTGTTGCTCCTTCTCAGACATTTCTCAGAGCCATGCAATTCACACCTCAGCAGCTGGGTTTTGGGTAGAGCTTTCTCCTGCTTTGAGCAACTGGTTACACAGTAGAGAGCTCATGAATAGAGCTGCTTTCTGTTATTCCTTGGTGGAAAATAGCTCTTACACTTCCCAGCTCCACAAGGTTCTGTCTCATCACACTGAGAAGATAGACTACAACCCTTGCACACAAAGAATGAAGAGCAAGTGTCAAGGGATGTCTTAAAAGGAGTTTGCTAGGACTTGAGTGCACCGATAGGCTCTAACTGCCCTGAAGAGCCTTACCTGAGACTTCTACACACACTCTCTTCCCCTGGACCTGTGAGCTCCATGTAAGTACAGCTCCTGGCCTCTAAACCTGGTCTGAGCTTTGCTGTAGGTGGCTCTATGCCTATGCTTGCTCTCTACTGAGCATGGTTTGCTCACTATTCTTTCCAAGTTGTTCTCAGACCTGCCTTTTCACCTTGTATTTTTCTGAAGGTCACTACGTGTTACTGTCACTGACTCTGCATAGGTAATATGGGATTGTGTCCTTGCCAGTGAGGTAACTACACCTACATGTGGGGTCTCCTAGCTTGCCTTGCTTGGTGGAGCAAACAATGATCTCAAATGACAGCTACTAGGTTATCTTTTATTAGTAAATGTTAATGGCAAAAAGACCTTCCTTTAAACTAGTGGGTGGGGTTCTTGAAATGTTTCATATTAGCAGCACTCTAATCACAATGGTGTGTAACTTTAGGTCAGCATATTCTCACTGCATCTCTGTGAATCATCTGGTCCCTTTCACCTGTTGAAATGGGTTGAAACCACTTTTAAATTTCTCTTCAGTGGTAGCTTTACTCATTAACTGCTCTGCCCTCACGTTTCATCTTGTAGATGCAAGATTACCTTTGTAATATTTGTTTCATTGCTTACAAGTAAAACACAAGAGTGAGATTGTCAAATAGCAAAGAAACAGACTGTTTCCCTGTGTGGGCTGTCTAGAAGGGAAGCCCTCTACAGAGCCGGAAAAGCAGTAACTGTGTCTTGATGGAGAAAAACTTCAGGCGTAACCTGGAAGGTGGTTCTTGTGCTAGATACATAGTTACTGATATCTTAAGAGTAACATCTGTTTTGTTCACTCTGTTTAAAAGCACTGCAAAATCCAGGACTTAATTCTGCACTTCATTATTTTTATGGCATTAAAAGTCCTTGCTTGATTTGACATCTGCCACCCTTTCAGTCTCCCAGTTGTCTTGTAGCTACAATTCCACAAGTCTGTCCCCATGCCTTTTCTGCATTTCCTTGTGATTTTGTTCTGAGCGATCAACAAGGCAATTTTAAAAGGATTGTACTGAATGGTGTTGTCCTTTCAGCTGCAAGAAGGGTCACTGCATGGTGTAAGCACATTATAAAGTTATGGGACTTGGTTTGAAAACAGATGAGGGAGGGAAGCAAGGTAATGTAAGTAAAATCATAAAATGGATTTTATGTATCATTAATTCTGATAACTGATTTTATTACTTTGGAAAATTATTATGGCAGTCTGCTACAAAATACTTAACCTAATTTAAATTTCTGAACAAATTTTTTTTGGCAAATCACTGTAAGTGATATTTTTAATCAATGGAGTGGAGCTAATTTAGATTTCAGATGCTTCAGAAATGATGAGTTTGCTAAGATAAGCTTTTTGTTTTTGTTTGCTGCTGTATTTTAATGTTGGTATTGGGAGAAGAACTTAAACAGTGACAACTATATTCTCACTCTGTATGTACAAAACCCCCCCCAAAATCCTGAACACAGATTGTAGCAATGTTTTTACAGAAAATGCTATATTTATGTAGTGGCAGTGACTGAAGTTCAAGAGCTAATTACTTACCCGCTAACTGAGTTGGCAGTAGATTCAGATCATTTAGGGTCTATCTCCTTTTTCCTATCAGGACTGGCTTATGTCCTAAATTGGAGTAAAGCTTAGGAAATGAATGTTTTCTCCTCCCATCCTAGAAGTGTCTGTCTTCTCCCATTTTCTACCAGAATTGTTCAGGCCAGCATAAAACAGCAGAAAGCAATAGAGGCAGCTTTGGGTCTTCTGTCTTACTTCTGTACTGATCTTCTAGTAATGAAAATACTCATGATACAAGGCAGCAAGACCACTTCTCTTTAACACATCATATCCTCATTCATCTATACGTTGCCATTTAACCTGAGACTATGTTCTATGATGCTAGCACAGTCCTTACAAATGGCTGCAAGACCCTTTGACTTTTTGTATATCATGAAATATGAGGGCATTTGTATAGAATGGTTTTGTCCGAGGAAGGCAGAGTGTTTTTCTATGTTCTCACTACCTGTGTGGCATCTAGTAAAACAGTACTCATTTTATAGGAGCAGGCTATTTTTCTGCATGCTCAGAGAAAGTCTAGAGCTACCGTTGTGCTTGTTTTCATCTCTTTTCAAATAATTGGGATTACTCCTTTTGTCAGTTCTCTGCCCAAATGCCTGGTACTTGTGTCTAGGACTCTGCATCCTTGATTTAAATGCTTATATGAAGAACTGAGTTCCCATAGCCCAAAAGATATTTCTTACCAGTACTGCTTTTTGAATTATTTCTTTTGAATGGGCTTTCAGTCATGCAAACACAGGGCAAATCATACCTCTCTTTTAAGGCCAGTTGGAAAACTTACAGATACCTGAAGGATATTAACTGTGTTTTTTTATGGGTTTTTTTGTATTCAAGGTCAGAACTACTTTTCCTCTATCCTCTATAGCTTCTAAAACATACAGGCCCCCAGTTTTTGGGGGGCTTCTAGAAATGGCCTTAATAAATTACCTATTACCCCTGAGAGGAAGTTGTTCAGGCTGTAAAAAGAATCTCCTTTTTCCCACATCTCGAAACAAACAGTAACTCTCTTGTATGTTTGTAACCAATTCAAGGAGCAAGTTCCTGCCTGCAGTTAAAGCTGAATTGAGGTGTTGATTTAAAGCAGGGTTCAACTTTGCCTGACATAAAGATACTTGGTTTATCCAGGAACTATGATGCTGTGAGCCAGAGAGCTCTGCAGCCTACCTATTACAGTTTTAATTTTGTCTGAGGATTTTGGAAGAAAAAAAAAAAAAAAAAAAAAAAAAAAGATTTGGGTTTTTTTTCTGGGGGGATATATGGGGAGGGGGATGAGAGTGCTGCAGTTTTTTCTGCTTTTCCCAGGGTATCAAAAGCACATGAGATCAGCCCTCCTTGCCATAGTAAATGAAGATAATTAATGGAAAGCCTAGTGTGTAATCACTCATGCCAGCAGCTTACAATCCTTGTAAGAAGGCATGCTCTTCTCTAATATACTGCCTGCCACACATCACCTGTATTACTTCATATCAATTTCAATCTTGGAGGGCAATGTATAAACACCAAACAACATGTTTCATCTAAAACAGATCCATAAAATACATCCCACTCTTATATAACTTTTTTTGTCATTGACACTTCTCTGTAATAAATGCATTCATGGAAAGTGCTTGTGTGTGTGAAAAGAAAAAAAAAAGAAAAAAGTGTTAGACTGAGATAGTTATGGGGAAAACTTCAGCAAAATTATCTATCATACTCAGCCTGTTCTGATAAAATGTAAGGCATTCTTTTAGGTAGGGTTTTCTGCTTGTTAACAAGAGTGCTCAGATTACTCAACAGAAACAAGTTGTAGATAAAGTGTCAACTGTAAGAAAGAAACAAAACTTTGCTCTTCATAAAAAGTCACTGGCTGTCTTATATTCCGTTTTTGATTCGATTACTGTTTTTTTGATGAAGGTCCACTTTCAATCCCATGCTTTCAATGAGGTAAGTAATAGCACCTAGCTTCCATAGCTTACTTCTACCTAGCAGATTTATGTTCCTCCACCTTTTATATTCCTGGTGTAGCTTTTGGGCTTTTTTAGGCAAGTGTTAACACATGATGAGAAAACATTCTTTTTTCTCCACTGTGATTGTCTAGATGTGTGGTCCTTTTTGCCTCAAAGCTTTTGGAGGTGGAGAGTCCTCAGTCTACTGAGGAAGGACTGGTATCAGCTTCACAGTACACACAGAAGCCAGTGAAGGAGAAAGATGGTTCTGGACACTGAAGCGCCTTCAGATCCTGTGCTGAACTCCCTTGGGAGCAATGTTGAATTTCGCCACCAGCTTGCTCTATTTCTGTCTGTCTTCCACCCAGATGGCTCAAGGGGCCATGAGGGATCACACAGGAATATTCATTTCATGCCTGAGGGAATTCAAGGGCATAAGAACCATGCACAGTCCTTGTTCCTACAGAGCTATGGTCTTACTCCTTAATCCTGCTGAACAACTACACCTAGGAGCAAGTGGATTTGATGGGTGTCACACTTCTCTTCTGAAGTTTGTTTCAGAACATTATTGCTGTCTTTGCTTTCAGTTAGCTAGCTGTTAGAAAACTAAAGCTGTACAGTGGTTATATCAGTGTGAGACCTCTAATTCCCAATAAATAGGAAATCCTTCCTCCCCTGAGACTCAGTGAATCCAAAGGCACTGTGGTCCTGCTCACTTCCTTTTCCTGGGACAAGTGTAGCCACACAGGAGGAGTGGTGGTAGTAAAGGCATACATCTTACTATGCTGCATATGCTTGAATGATGTTCTTCATTGTCTGAGAGGATGGATCTGAAATTAGACTGTTTAGACATATTTAATGCACTGGACTCTTTTCTGAAATGCTGGAAATACCTTAGGCAAGTTGTTTCACCTCTCTGTGCCTCTGAGGCACCTCATACTGTCTGATTTTTTTAGAGAAATGGCATGCATTTCAGGCCAGGGCTAGACTAGACTTTATCCTGTTACAACTAACCTGTAGGAATCCACTTCTTTCTGATGAAGTATGGGAGCAGAGGAACATTAAACCATTCATGGATGAAAAACAGGCATTGGAAAATCACACAGAAGTTATTGTTGTCTTTGTATCTGCTGGTTCATCACTGAAACCGTTCCTAGTGTTACCTGGTTACCTCTGCATCCTGATTACTCCATAATGTCTCAGTGTGTCTCTACCCAAAGTAATGAGCTGATAGCATTCAAGGTCACAAGCCACTGACAGCTAGTCTTTGGAAAGATGCAAGTGTCTAAATCTATTTCTCTTTCAGGTAATGTGATCTGGGTAGCATAATTTTGTTCTCTTGGTCTTTTTGTCCATAAGTCTCTATATTCAGCCCCCTGGCTTGGTTTCCTGTCTCAGTGTCACTCTGAATTAAATGTATTCACTCCCATTAAATCAGTAATGTTTGTATTTAGGATGTGCTGTCATTCTCCTGCATGTCTGATGATCATAGTCTTCACTTAGCTTCATTTGCCATCCACTCTGGCTTTTACAGATGAGCTCTCCTGCCTCCATCTGCAATAATGTTCATACAGGTGAGAGTGAATGTAACTGCTGAATGGCACTTCTTCATTAATGTAAAGCCTGGAGGCTCATGTAAATCCACAAGATTCACCAATTTCACCACATTTCTGTCAGCTTACACCAGATGAAGAATTGGTCCGGAGTTTTTCTTCCTGCCTCGCCCCTACAAGCCTCTGGAAAATCTCTTGTGTGCAAGTCATGAAGAAACACCTAGCTTTGTCACCTCTTTAAATTGCTGATTAGCATAGACAGATGACACTTTGTAAGCAAAAAGGGAATGTCTAATTCCCACTCCTAAAATGATGCAATAGAAATACTGCTTCCATGTGCGAGCTGACTCAGAAAGAAGCTTAAAGGTGAATTTTAATTTAATCCTGAACCCAAAACTCTGAAAGCTGGAAACCAAGCCTCGCTGAAAGGCTGTGGGACTGTGGCTCTCAACACTAGAGTTTTAAATGCAAGTGAGAATTAAGCCTGAGTTCTGCTTTCTCGCAGTGTCAGCTGGGCTTCTACTGCACAGATCCTCCATGTTACTGAAGTGGTAAATCCTCTTAAAAGCAACAGAAGTTATTTAACAAGATGTTGACTTCAGTCAGAGCACTTAAACTCAGATGCAGCCATTTAAATCACTTGCAAGCTCTAAGAGTATTGCCTATGTACCTTTGAAGATCTGTGGCTCAGTATCTGTAGGACAGATTTGTCTGACTTAAAAAACAGGGTCAGTACAATCATGAAGTGAGTGTAGCTGTGTGAATTGACATCTGTGTGTCCCAAAACCTAGCTTTTAAAACAGTCTGTTTCAGTCAAATTTGACAGAATAGAGGAGTCAAAAATGTTGTATTTGACAGCTTTCATGAAATTATGGGCTTAGGCAGTCAAGAAAGAACCTCCTAAAACCTGCAGGAGGGAAACACAGCAGTACATTTTCTGCCCTGTTAGATATTTAGAGAATACACCAGAGATGTATGTTCCCCTGGAGACATGAATCTCTATGAGACTAGGCTTCACTGTTTCTGCAGGTAAAATTAGGCATTTAAAAATTTAGGCATAGGCCTCTGAAAACGACTCAGTGGCTCTTTGGAAACATCTCAGTGGCTCTTTGCATTATTTCTGAGCCAGTCTAATACCTTGGGAAAAGAGTTGCTAGGTCTTTCTGGAAAATGGAATGCAAGCACTTAAACATTTACCCACTGAAAGGTGATTAATTACCTTTGTGGGATGTTTTCTATGTGGCGTAATTTACTGTAATACATCCATTAGGATAGTTAATTTAGTCACACAAGCACAACTTGAACAACATGTCAGCCAAAGTTAAGGTCTTTCCCTGCCTTGTGCTGGAGATTACTACAAGCGGTTCATTGCTAGCTGTTGTGGTCCCCAGTGGCATCATAGTCCATTTGAGGAAGCAGAGGTGCTCACTGACTAACCAATGTCTATGTGCTGCTTGACTGGTACCTTTTTGGATGAACTGTATTATAACTGCCTCATCCCGCTAGGAAGCCAGACAAAAAAGCAGTTTCACCTTCTAGATGCATACCACAAATTGTCTACATTAGAAGAGGGTAAACTCTGTCCACTCAACTGGTAGTCAACAAAGTATGACAGATCTTAAGCTCTTTTTTTTTTTTTTTTGAGGTGGTGGTGGGTATATGACAGGACAACATACTGCAAACTCAGGAACCTGCTGCTGCCATAGGTCTTCTAAGAGTTGCAATTTAGTCCATCAGCTGCAATGTTTCCACTCATGTTGGCTAGTTCAGCGGGATATACGAGGAGAGAGTGAGGCATCCTTGGGCAAGATGCCACCTCAGTAACATCCTTGGAGATTTGCAGTGGGACCTTGAGGCTGAATGTGAGGATGCACTGTAGTGTGGAGTGTTAGGAGAGCAATTCTCATTCCTTTGCTCATGATGGTCATTGGAAAATCACTTGCTTTTCTCTGTCTCTTGTGCAGCTGAAGGGCTGGGGAGGAGGTCCTGCATAGGATTCCACAACTGGCAGAAGTCATGGCAGGGGAGCAGATTCATGACAGGTCCATCCCTTAGTGTAACACAGTATGTTGTTATAGATCCTCAAGCTAACCAAAAGAGCTTTGTGGCACAACACAGCCCAGCAGCTTCTTGCTACAATCCCAGTGCAGCTGCAGTACAGCAGCACTGCCCARAGTAATTTTCCCTGGTAGGTGGGCTATGGAACATAGAGCAAAGCAGAAATGCAATGAGCAGTCTAGAGGCTGCTGGTTCCAGCACACCTGAGGCAATAAATGGAAGAGATTGCAGTGATCTTGCCTAGACCTGCACAGTTGATTAGTTGATTTATGTTCATTAGTCTTACAACACCTTTGTACTCTTCACAGACTTTGTCATACTTCTATGTACTGCCATGAGTCAGTTCAGATCCTTGGCTTAACTCTGTGCTTCAATTTATGTATCTAGGTGTTATTTACCACACATACAGGTTTTTTTGTTCTCAGACTCATTCAGCTTCTATTTTACTTTGGTTTCATCTTCTACCTATTGGCAATCTCCATTGCTTTGCTCCTTCAACACCCCATTAATACTATTTTTCCAGAAAAGAATTTTGCCTTCTGCTTTTTTTTTCTTTTTTTAAATTGTTGAGAGGAAATACAATTTGTCCCCAAAGCCATCACCTTATATTCCTCTTAAATTAGTGAAAGTACTGTGGATATGAACTGGCTTCCTGGACAGCACGTTTTAGCCTTTGGTTCCTACATTTTCTGAGGGATTTTGTGGAATGATGAACTGGAAAACATAAATAGGACAAAAGTTGGAGTGTCATCACATTGCTTTGTTTATTGATAAAACTTGGCAAAACAGACACTAGACATTTTAAACCAATTCAGATTTTGGAAGTGTTTCATCTTGTTGGAAAATTCCGTTTCTTTTTTGCTTAGTTCAAATGCAACATTTTCAGAGAGTGGATTGCAGACTAAAATGCTAAAGAGCTGTGTAGCCTGTCTGAGTGGATACAGCTAGCAGTGGAGTCCTTCAGATGTTTTCCATTGCCTCTCTCTTCTGATGAAATGATGATAGTAGTTTCTCAGTTCTCCAGGATTCTCGCCTTACTCCATGCCATGACAAGACCTCCCTCCTCTCTAAGCAGTGTCTTTTAAACAGATCTGAAAGTCACCCACAGTGACAGCTCCTTTATTGTTTTTAGAAAGTACGGAAATACATATCCTTAAAACATAGTTCTTCTGGGTTGGTTTGAATAATATACTTCTACTTTACAAATGGTTTCCAGACAATGTACCACAGGGGAAATCCTTTATGCCCTTAAAGGCATATCCCTTGCATGCTGTATATCAGCCCTGAGATACATACCATTTTTTAACAGTATCCCTTGTGTTTAAACTTTCTTCCGTGCACACACCATTTCCTTATTACTTACTTTTATCGGCAGTGCATCTGTGGTATCCATTGCATAAATTAGTGTTTACTATCTCTCTTAATATATTTCAGAGTACAGCTTTATAGTACATTTCCTTTTTTCTCTCCCCTGTCTTACTGTTAAATACTGCTGTTTGGCCTTTGCTCATGCATGCATCAGGATTCTGCATTTTTTTAGAAAAAGCTTTCTTCTAGTTGTAGTGACCTGCTCTTTTTCAATGCATTTTTTTCCAACACTGTAAGTGGGTTCTTGCAAGAGTTGACTGAAAGGATAGGTGAGAACACAACTAAATGTAACCTGGGATGAAGTAGTGAAATATCAGGCCTGTTGTACTATGCTAGAAATAATTTTCAGGACTTAAGATCAAAAGTACTTACAACCCTAGTGTAAAGAAGCTGAGAATGTGAATTGCAGCATGAAAATCTCCCTGTGTTTGGGCTGAGGTTCCCTCTCACCAAGTGCTGCTGTCTATGTATTAGTAGCCCACTAATCTGGTCAACTGACAGACCAATTAGGTGATCACATTTACCTAACGAAAGTAATGGTTTGCATCTGGTTCCTCCTTGTGACATGAGGAGGAGATCTGAGTCCCCTTACTGCCATTATGGGCCTAACACAAGTACAAGGGTGGACTGTGGATTATTATACCTGGGACAAGAATAGCTGAATAGTTCACACAGTATTTCCTGAGCCTTTACAGTTAAGCTACATAGCACCCTTGGTCCTATCTGGATAAGGCTTGAATTGCTATCCTGAAAATAGTGGTCAGTCAGGACCTGCTGAAGATACTGTTGGCTGTTCAATGCCACAGTGGCAACCCCTACTACGTTGTTGGGGCCAAAACTGATGCTGAGTCTTGGTCAGAGCCCACAGTCACATCAAGCACTTCAGTTACCAAGGAAGGGCAGGGTGGATTTCGTGGAATTACTGGCATACCTAATAAAATAATAGATGTGTACAAAGAACTTGAGTTGCTAGGCATTTGCATATTTGATGTATTTGGAGAGAAAAGATCCTTTAATACTTAACAGAAGTAATTATTCATGCTTTGTAACTGAGGCTGAGAATGTATTCTAAATGATTTCACAGATGCATTACCTTTTACTATTTTGTCCAAATTGACTTCTTTTTAAATAAAGAATGGCACATACCAGAGAAAGTAGTATAGGGGCATGGAGTTCTTTCAGAATAACTGTCTGTATGGAAACTTTGAGATACGAATGCTTGTCTTCTGTCTGGTTTGAATCAATTTGCTTAGAACAGGTAGATTTTTCCAGAAACAGGTGGACAGGAAATGTCTCTCTCTGCTCAGCTTCAGTTCCGTGCTGTCTTCCTGCCCCATCACATTATCTTACTCTGGGGTAGGGCATGCATTCTTGCCTTGCATGTCATGGTGCAGTGTTTTTTTTCCTCCAGCACTGTTAAGAAAGACCTTAACGTGGGGTATGCCATTTCTTGGGCTGGGCATTTTAAAAATGCCAGAAGATGCTTCTGACTTGCAGCAACTTCAGAGTCAGCCTTAAACATCAAAAAATAGAACATCCTATTCCACTGTTAAATCTCTCCTGAATGGCTCAAAAAACAGTCTGCTCTTTGGCATAAGGTAACTCAGGATATTGCTATATTTTGGTAGCAACTGTGAAAATTCAAAGCCAAAGCATTTTCTACAGGGGTGTAAAGAACCAGCATTTTGTGGCAACTTTTCTCCCAGTTACTGGTGTGGACACCAAAAAGGATATAATAGATGAAAAACCCAACTACCTATCTGTAGTCACTCACGTGAGCACTGGACATGGAATACATAAAAACAGTCTACAGCAATGTTGTGCGTGTGTGACAGACTGAACCCATCACTGAAATTTGTGCTGCACATATTTCCTAGTAGCACAGGAACAGAGTGGGCTAGAGGCTGCCACTTTTGCCATTTGTCCAAAGGAAGTATTTCATCCCCAACTTGTTTTCCTTTGTTTGGAAGACTAGAAAGTGCAGGATTAACTTTGTATTATAGGAGAACCCTGAGAAGTTGAGGTCAAACACACCTCTCTCRTCCCACGTAAGCAAGAAGGTACATGAACAGTGACTAAAGGAGAAAAGCTGTCTTCTGTCAAGCATTACTCTCACTAAAGGACTGTGTGTAGGCCTGGTCTGTTATGCATAAATTTTGATATAAAACTGGAAGGTATGTCCTGTAATATATATGCTAGTGCAAGAAGAAAATGGCTGGTGCCATCGCACCTCCCAAGGCTTTTCCAGATGCTGCTTCTGTAGTGACAGAAATAGGAGCAGTCTAAACTCATTTTGTCATTGCCTCCTGCAAAGGAAGGAGGAGAAATATTAAGACCTTTAATTCTTTCCTTTAGTTTTTCAGTAAGACTGAGGTTTTAGAGTGTTCCCATCTTTGCAGCAAGGTGATCTTTCCATGGGAAAGTTTKCCACTGGAAAATTTTATGACCAGCTCTATTGTCTACCAACCCTAACTTCTTTAGCACCATTATAAATGAAGTTGAGAGTTTCTTGCAAACGGGAAGACATAAAAATCTTGTCAGTCTCAGCAGTCTTAGTTTTAGGTTTACTAGATTCTCAGTAGTTTATCAGCTAGCAAACTTTTTCAAATAATCTCTGAGATAGAGACCAAAAGATCTGAAGCTGTAATGTACACAGTAATTAGGCTGACAGAAGTTATGCAGCAGGGAAGATACTTCAGCAATTAACCAGGGCATATCTAATACTAATAAAAGTATTTTTATGCAAACTCAAATCTCAGTACGTTCCCACTGAAGTTTTCTCCACATTGTCATTTTCAGGAAAATGTTCATATCAAAATTAAGTAATTTTATGGTTATTAGTTCTCTTTCCTTAAGTAGGACTTTAAGTATTCCTTAATACTGCAATTTTTCAGTTTTGAAGAACTGGACATTTCAGTTCTGTATCAGAAGAGAAAGTCAAGGTAATAGCTATCTACATGGAATGAAATTTTAAAGATGAGAACAGAAAGGTTTATATAAAAAACTAACATCACACTCTAAAACAATATTTTGAAATGTCTACACAAAACAGGATTTTATGCTTCAGGTCTCTTTAATGGAGAATAAAAATGTTATCAGCTTTCCACATAATTATTCATGTAAAAAGCCCCACTCTCATGCTCAAAGATGCAGTTAGTCTTAGGCCTGAATTCGTCCACTGCATTTATGCACCAAGTTGAGATATTGAAGCCAGAGGACCAGTCGTTCGAGGCTTATGCCACCAGTGGAAAGAAATGGGCATACGCAGACCTTTCACATATTTGTTTTCATTTTCCATCTGTATGTGCCAGACTCTCTCAACTGAGTTTATAGGGAGCTGAGGACAGGTATGTTTTATGGACTGCCTAAGGCTATATCAGATAAGTCTGGGCCTTGGGCACCTCCTTTGTCTTGGGTTAGGTTTTTCAAGAGACCCTTAACATGAGTACCCGGTTCCTATTAAGTTCATTTACTTCTGTTCTGAACCTCAGGTTTTTGCTTGGGCAGGATTTCAGTAAACAAACTAACGGGTGAAGTAATGCCCTTTCTGTTTCAGGTTAAGTCAAGATGCTTTAGTCAACAGCTTCCCAGCAGAGTCCCATCCAGTTGCTAGACTGGAGAGTCTTGAGAACGGTATAAAACAGCCCCTCTTTATATCAGCGTTGTCATTAAATTTTGGCTTCCAGATGTTTGTTTTAAGACTGTCCAAGCAGACTTAAAGTGCAACCTGATAGCATGGATAAAAGGCCAATGCAAGAAGCTCTCCCTGGCTGAGGAAGGAGGGTTGCATCCCTCAGTGTGTAGACATGCTTTCATGTTTCTTGCCTTTGAATGAAACCAGTAAGGATAACAGCCTGACCACCAACTTCACTGCAGATTATTTGCTTGTTTAGTGGCATTAAGGTTCAGCTGGCACCTGCTGTGCGAGCAACCAAGGTCTCTAATGCCCATCTGCTGTTCAACTATTTTATTTAATAACAGCTGATGCCAAGCTCTAGTGCAACTCTCTGGCATACTCAGCCTTTGAGCACAGTGGGTTTCAGCTAAAGAAAAGAATTGAAATTGGGACTGGCTGATAAAAACAGTGAATCAACAGCCTCCTCATACAGTGAGCAAAAGCCAAACCACAATTTGCTGCAGATTACAGGTGGGCTAGAATCCAGTGATTTGTGCCAATTGATAACAGCAGAGATTTAGAGTCAGCTTGTGCTTATTTTTCTTTTAAGATGCACTGAATGCTTCACAGAGTCTGAAAAATATTCCATGAGAATGCAATTCAGCTAACACATCACTTTGTAATTAATGACTCTCACTTGTTTTTTCCTCTTAAGTGGACATATTTGCATGCAGACAGTATCTCTCTTCATGTGAGCCCTTCTGTTCCTTCAGCTGAAGTCATAACCCTTTGTTTGTGACGTCAGTGTGGGTTGCTGTGTAGGTGATTATGATGTTAAGGAGAGCACATTATGACTTCAGGTGAGGAATGAACAGCGGGAGCAGACAAAATCGTAACTCACAAATATACTGCTTGCATGCAAATACCCCCATTGTCATAACACAAATGTTACAGTGAAAGATTTGCAGAATATGAAACATGCAGGCAGAAAATAATACTAAGCAGAGTGGCTCCCCAAAGTTCTCCAGGAACCATAGGCTATTTAAAAAAAAAAAAAAAAGGTGAATGTGCATGATTTCTTTGTGAGCATGAGTTGCTAGGGTTGCCTGTTTTGTTTTTTCTTCTCTGGGGAATATCCCTTCTGCCCAACTTTTATAATTTCCAGTGCTTTTCCACTTTTACAGTTTCCACTTTTTAATTGTGTGCTTCAGTCAGTGGGCAGTTCTGTTTGAACACAGCCTGGCTGCTCAAAGTCTGTGTTATACAGCAGAGCTCTTCCTTGGAAATGAAACTTCAGAAACTAAGCCAGACGTCAAACAGATGCACATCAGTGTGTTGGTTGTTTGGGCATTCTTGCACACAGAAGGTGCAGGAAATGCAGGAAGGCTGTCAAAATGATTTCAAATGTGTGCTTTTTAAAATACATCACAGGGTTTTTCTGCAACTGTGATGTACTGGTTAACTATCATACACCAACTTGATAATCAGGTAACACAAATCAACCTCTCATGCTTGCTTACTTTACTTAGCTGTCATACATTTTTTGTTTTTTCCTGATACTTTCTTGCTATTAGTAATAATAATTAGTAGAAATAATTGTGACTAGAAAGATCAAGGCTTCACTTCACTAGATGTGGACAAGAGTATAAATTATTCATTGCCTTAAATACTTTAGGATTCTGAGGATACCAGAACAGTATTTTAGTAAGAATTTACTACAAAAATATCACCCATTGAGGCTGAGGTTTTCATCATGTCATTCCTACTTTCTTAAATGGGAATTGTGTTAAAAACCCTATTCAAAAACCAGAAACTAGTTTGTTCATCAAGGATGAAGGTAAATTAGATCTCTTTAGCATATGTGCCATATCTACATTTGTATTGCAGCAGCCTATTGACTGTATTTCTTATTACCTGTATTGATTCCTTACTACTTCCTCTTTTGTCTGCCAGTGTTGCCTAGGAGACATTTCTGATTTTGTTACAATAAAAACTGTTCTCAAAGTAAAAAGAAAGTTGAAAGGTTTCAGAAGCACACCTTTTAGCACTGATTAGAGATGGGTGGAATTCAAATACTGTTCTATTCCTCGACCTTGAGTCAAGGTCACTCTTAAACCTACACAGCTGGAAAATCCTGTTGCTGGGGAAGTCATCAAAATAGGGTCTGTTCCCCCTCCACTGGTGGAACAGCAAACACTTTTCCCCCCTCACGTTATTTGGAAAGCTTGCAAAATATTCACAACCAAACTGAAAAAAATGGAAAAGTCATCAGTTTTCAGGTATACTTATGATCCCAAAAGTTGTTTGGAGTACAAATACTTTTATCTTTAACCTGTCCCCTATTTCAGGTGAGATGAACGTGTTCTCTGGCTTTACGTATAGTGAAGTGACTCTCTTTTTGCAGCAGTACTCCTTGCTGAGTTTGGTTTTGTCATTCTAGGTTTGCTTACACCAGGAACTCTCCCCTGACTCCTAGAGGCTATCCTTAGACGAACAAGGAATAATGCAGAGACCATTTTCTGGTGCCCAGTCATGATTTGTAATCTCAGTACTGCTCCACACACTGCAAGACCAAGCCTGGGTGCCATGCTAGAATGCCTTTAACTTCCTACTGTCTCCTCTCATTAATTAGACTTTTTATCTAACACAGTCAGAAGCAGCTCCCTTTTTGGAGGAAAATGCATAACACCTTGGATTCCTTTAGCCATGAAGCCTCCAGTATTAATATAACTGGACCTGTGATACAAAGTATGCTATTGCTTCCTCCTGCTGTTAAGATATCTCTTAAGCTCCATAGGCCAGAACCCCTTGATGTATCCCAGCAATCACCTGGGAAGTGGGACCTTATGGGAAAGTGGTTCAGATGAGGAGCTCAGGTCACCAAATTAAACAGGGACCATTAGGTGGCTGAACTACAGGTGCCAGGAGGTATCACAACAGCATTTCAGAATCAGCTGAGGTACAGTTACACACCAGAATATACATTTATATGAAGATGTATTTGTGATTATTTAGAGAATATTCATTACCCAGGGTCAGTGGCTTTCTATAATCTAGCTACAAAACTATCACTAAAACCTGATTTGCAAATGACCTACCAGCAGGATTGGACATAGGGCAAAAATATTTGCATTTAAAATATATTCAGAAGTGGTTAGCTTGTGCTTTCTTTAGCTATGAAGTATTGTCTGCTTGTACAAAGATTTACCAGCCGTAGATGACAGGGATTAGTATATGTGGATGTATTGCACCACTGGCTTAAACATTAAATAGACCTCTTCATGGGTGAGCTCAAACTAGTTTCTGAACTTACTAATATCTACTTTTTTCCTTCAATGGGGAGGGGGGGTGGGGGGGAAGAATGGGATGGTTATGGCAATGCTAGTTATTTTTTAGTTGGAAAGCAAAGGAAGATGGCTGCTGAGACCAAAAGGAAAACTTCATCCGGCTTGACTGAGCTGGAAATATTAAGCTCATAATGGAGACAGGACTTATTTAATGAATAGCAATATTCTTTCTAATTAAAGGGCCTGATTCACTGCTATTTCTGGCTCTGGATAGCTCTACTAGTTTCTGTTGCCCTTTGAATTGTGCAATAGAGAAAAGAATGAGCAACTTTCAACTTAAACAAAGCAGAACTCTCATTCAGCTATACTTTGGCTGTTATTATATGCCTACTAAGTCACACTGAAGGGGGTGAAAACCTTTGCAAAGATTTCCTTGGAGAATCTTGCACCTTTTGTTCTCTGCTGGAGAGAAAACATTCTTCCTCGAAAAGAAATTAAGATATCCATAGGCTGAGAGAGTCCCGAGGGACACAAACAAAGCCAAGACTTACCCCAAGAGCTGCTGGAGGATTAATGTTTTTTCAAATCGGATCAATTATTTCATTGTCTAAACACAGACTTTTGAAACATACCTCGTGGCTTTTCTTTTGGCCTCCTATGGCTAAACAGACAAGCAAGCCTAACCAAACAGAGCTGTGGGATAGTTGGACAGCTTTAACAACTGGTCTTGAAACTTCTGGATATAACCTACTCAGTGCACCAACACTGAACATTAGAGGCCTTTTGGGCTGCTTTAAAAACCAATGAGATCAATTTTCTTTTATTGTTACTTGGTATTTTCCCCCAAGACTTTAACTTTATCTCCTTATTTTATTTAGGGTCAGTCAGGTCTATAAATCTGGACAGCTTGGCAAAAACTGAAAGATAAGGGTATAGCATGCTGTACAGTGTGAATTAATAGGCTGGACATTTCAAACCTGTCCACCAGGTTTAGATGCTCAGTTCCTATTAAAACTAATGGCAACTGGACTGACAGGTCCTCTAGGCAACTTCAGAAATTGCAGCCATAGTACAAAGAGAGGTAACCAGGGATGGTGGCCAAGGGATGTAGAAGCAGGGCAAATCTTTCTCTGCCACATGGAGAGAAGTAGGAGCAGAGCAACCAGTGCATGACAGAACGGGCCTTTTATCCAGGGGAGCAAGGATGGGCTGTCTTCTGCAGTTACTAAGTGGACAAAGGGCCTAACAGGGGGATTTTTTTCCCCAGAGAATAGATGGAGCCTTTTAGGCAAGAAGCAGGAAAGCGGATAAGTTAAGCAGAGCTGCTTTGTGTCAGCTTCCATGGCACTCAGGGCCAATAGGCACTAACAGCAATTAACACAAAATAATTGCAACTGATAAGCGGGAGGCAGGTGTCGGATTCCACATGAGGCCATGCAAGACTTGCCCCAGGGAGGCCGTTTTGAACCTCATCACAGCTCAGCCCTGGCACGTTACTGAGATGCTTTCAGGCAACACTAGGTTTGCCACTTGGTGAACAAAGAAAAATCCAGGGAAGTAATTGGTGTTGCAAATAAGTGTATTTCCATCCCTTCCAGTTATTTCTGTGATCTGAGGCTCTGGCTGAAGAACATAACTGAGGCAGAGGAATGTTGACACTTTTGTTTGAACCAGATACCCCAAGACAGGCATGTGGAATGAGAGCTTAAGAGCTTTAGAAAACAATTGAGGAAAAAATAGACAAAATGTTCTTCCATCTTCAGAACAAAGACAGCTGAGCTATTCTGTCAATACCAATATATTCAAATACTTTTAGCCTTTCTTCTCATTGGGCACAAACTGTGTTTTGCATTTTGTTTGTGACTATCCGACAGCCACTTTATTGGAAATGCATTTGAGCTTGTCAAATCATGAACTGGATTCTCAGAAGTTTACAAAACAAGGCAGCCTTTTTTCTTGAATTGCTGAATGTTATCAAGCTATTGCTGAGAAAGAGATCCTTATGTAAGAGAGATCCTGTTTTTTTAAAAATTGCTATGTTGTCAGGCCCTAGCACTGATCATAAGAGGAAAGTTCTCCTCCATGTTGAATCATAGGTGAATGTGGAAAAAACTGTTATGTTTTGCAATGAAAAAGACATCTAATAAAAAGAAAAAAAAATCCATGTAAAAGAAATCTGAAAAGTTTAGAAATATGATTTTTAGAATGAAATGGATCCTGGGTCCCAAGTACGATGCTCAGAGAGTTCATTTGTTCCAATGGCATCTAGTTTCCTGCTAGCCTTCAGACAGAATAGAATAGAATAGAATAGTTCAGTTGGAAGGGACCTACAACAATCCTCTAGTTCAACTGCCTGACCAGTTCAGGGCTGACCAAAAGTTAAAGCATGTAATTAAGTGCATTGTCCAAATGCTGCTTAAACACTGACAGGCATGGGGCAATCAACAACCTCTCTAGGAAGCCTGTTCCAGTGTTTGACCACCCTCTTTATAAAGAAATGCTTCCTAAATTGCTTGAGTGCTGTGAGCCTAGAAGCCCTTTGGGACAAAGCTCAGCCTCAGGCCTGTTGGGAAACTGTATCATATGTTTTCATGACATGTTATGCAAACTCCTGGTCTGGATTTATTAAGTATCAAAATGGACTTAAAAATAGCAACTGAACAAAAAAGCAGGTGCACCATGGTTTGAAATGGTCACTTTGGACATGTTGCTAAAAGCTGATGATAGTCTGTGTTGATCTTACTAGATACAGATTTTAATAGCTTCTGGTGGGTCTCTCTCCCTTACATAGCAGACTGAGGCTTTGCTGTTAAGTCACTTTATAGCAGTTCCAGTGCAACCTTCTTTCTTAGTTATTACTAGGGTTTTTTGGCCTGAGAACTCAGACATGTGCTTACTAATGTCTGTGGTTACTAACTGTGGATGTGTAGGCAGGAGGCTTCCTATACAGCATCACACCGATAGCATATGGCCTTATTAAGCAATACATGGGCCATTCCTTTCTCTGGATTTATGGCACATGTGTGGTTCTTCAGCTCATGTAGTCTCTCATTAATTGTCTGGGCAATTTAGAGGTTTAAAAACAGTGGTCCTCGTGTGTGCTGTGAGGGGTTATTCCTGTTTTGCAGAGGGGGAGCTCAATGATGTTAGAAGTCAGATTTCTCCCACAAATAAGATAAGGTACAGTGGATACAGCAGCTTCCAAAATGGCAATCTTAAAAGTTCCATCTTAGTAATTGGCTTCATGGGTGCTTTGTTCTTTGATTTTAAACCTGCATTTCTTTTTCCTGGTTGTAATATGTTTGGATATGCAAAAGGTGTGAGAAATGCTTATAGTGGAAGCAAAGTACATGTTTTTCTCGTAATTCAAGCCAGTTCTGTGATCAGTATGAAAATTGGTTTTGTGGTCAATTGACAGCAAGAGAGTTTGGATCTCTTTAGGGAGAAAATCAATCTTTTAAAAGAGAGCAAGAAGAAATGTAAGTGGCATTTCAGGATTAATCTTTAAAGGATTTATAATAGATTAGTATAATTAAAATTATTGTAACCAGTAATCACAGTAATTACTATGCCCTGGCCTTTCTCAGTCCTGAGAAACACCAAGAATTTCTCTAAAAAATAGACACTGCTTATTCTAACTTCCTCCACCTCACCTATTTGCACTGATAATTTAATTTCAAAATAACACAAGGAAGAAATACTTCAAGCTACATCATTAATTTAATACTTAATAGCTCCCAGTAACTAGGAAATACCTGCAGATAACATGATATACTCAGTGCCCAGCAAATAAAAGGGAGTTGTGGAGCAGCCAATCTAATTACTTACATGTGCCTACCCAGGGAAGAGTCTTCTTGTCCCTCATTAGGATTCTGAGCCACAGCTGTAGCCTGAGGAGAACAAAGACTCAAGATGAAGGGGCAATGAAAAGAAAGTAGGGAAGTATATACAGTTTCTTATTTTGCTGAAGGAAAGGAGGATAAATGACATAGCCAGTAGCCACAGAGGTCCAGGTGAAAGTTGCATTCTGTCCTTTTTTTGTGACTGCCACTGTGTGCTGCATGCTGTTTAGCATTTCTTTTTGCTGAAAGCCTTGCATATTTCTTAATGACACCAGCTCTGCAGCTGGGCTAGGCAAGGGTGTCACATTAGAAAATTGCCTGTTGTGCAGTGACAGTCTTCAGCCAATGAGTCCTGTATCTGTGCAGATAGTTGTGAGAGTTCTCGTCTCTTCCTCTTAAATTTCTCATCACCCCTCTTCAGATACCCTCTATGCTGTCTAGAAAATCCAGTTCCCACTCTTCCTCTTGACAAAGAGCAGGTGCAGGCCCTCTGTTCAATCAGAATCCATGCATTGTTTCTTGAATCCATGCATTATATCTTGCTGCACCTAATTGTCAAGTTGTTGTTAGCATAAAATTCCTGTGCTTTGTTTGAATGCTTCTATACAAAGGAAGACCTACAACTTGATAACAAGGCCCTGAGTTAAGGGAGGACAGACAGATGTTCACCTTACCAATTTCACTCTTACTAACAGATGAGATACCAAGGGGGCTGCTTAGAGGTGGGAGAAAACAGGTCTTCAATCTTCCTTGCAGAGGAGGAGAATGGCTAAGCGAGATAAAGGAATTTGGAAATTTAAGAAGGTAAAACAAAGGAAGACATGACCTAGAACATGAAAAACAACAGATGTCATCTGTTCTAGGACCCAAAGTTGGCTGGACTGGATGCATTTATTCCGTAAAGAGAGTGCACAGAAAGGACTTTAAATTCCTATAGTAATCTTACTGGGACAAGAAACAGGGAAAATTCAGATGTGCATTGTGAGATAAACAAACCTGTCCACTGTTCATTACAGAAAGAGGTCTTTCCTTCGTGGTTCAAGTCCAGCACAGCAGCTTCCTGGGCAGAACAAATTCTACTGAGTGCACTCAGAGCCTCTAGGAATTTTCTTCCTCTTGCCCATAGACCTGGCTGGGCATCTGCTYCTTGCAGCCTACCTAGGGCTCTCTCAGTTGGCTCATCCCTGCTCTCCACCACTAAACAGTGGTACCCATGCTTTCAGGCAAGGCAAGTCACACTTTGGAGAACAGCAGCCACGAAAAGGCAAACAGGCTTCTGTGCTGCACAGAACAAACCACAAGTTGTGAGCTATCAACCTGGGAGCAGAAGCCTGTGTAAGTAGGAGATTCAGCATTGGTCTGAATATATATCCATATAGCAGGGATGGCTATATGGAAGAAAGGTCCCTGCAGCCTGAGCAGGACTGTGGACCCAAGGGAGACTGGGCTGAATGCTGCAAAGCATTGAGCAAGGCTGGATATGGTGCGTTACTGGCTTTGTGTGAGCCTTACAGCCTCTTCTGCTGGTGCTATGTAAAACAAACGCTTGTGTAGAAGTTATTTTTGAAAAGCCTGTGCACATACATTATATTAACAGCTATTACATGTTGATGAAGAAATGTGCTGTATCCAGCTGGATGGAGGTCTATGTGGTGTTGCATTTAAACCGTGGGAGAGTAGCAGCCTCGTGCTGCATATCCAGCACTTTATGCCATGGCTCTCTGCTCTGTTCTAGCACAGGCTGGTGCATATGGCATTTGCTAAGGGTGCTTGACACGCAGTCCCTCATTCTGGTTCAGTCCCAGGTAGTGACGGCAGTCTAACCGCACTGCCATCAAAAAGCACAGTCAGTGAGCTCTTACAGGTACATATATACCTATCAGTTTAAAGCTCACTTTACACCTGTGAGACATTGATTGCAGCCGTGTTACCTGTTCCCTCTGTCAATATATGTCCGATCAGACTAATTATTCTATATCCAGTTTCGGAAGATGAAATTATTTTCTGGGACTAGTGTTTAATATTTCTCTCGAGACTTTTTTCCTCAGCAAATCTCAGTGCCCATCTGTTTGGGACTTCTAAGATTTTGGACTTCTCTTCTTACAGTGCAGTTRTGGGATGCAGTTTACTAGGCTAGGCCAGCTTGGATTTATCCTTTTCAAGCGATCACATTTGTTAGGTTTCTTGTTTAGCCTGCTTGTTACTCTTTAATATGGTTTCCCTTGTATATGCTTATATGAGAGAAAAAAATAAAGACACTACCTGGCCCAAATTTAGGCTGCTGACTTACAGGTTTAAGGTGCAGGCTCAAGGATATGTCTTTCCAGTGACAGTTTCTTGTTCTGCGCAGGGTGCTGAGGAGGGAACACAGGGAATGCCAACCCACACAACTGTGAAGGAGTGGATTCAGGAGGCTGAATCCAGTTTTCCCTGCACTGGGGCAAATCTGAGCTAAATAATAGACAAACATATTAGTTTCAACCACATTAAGTTCTTTAGGAATATGAAATGTTTTCATAGGCCTATGTCTAAGCCACAGTTTCTTGTCATTCAGCCACTTGTCATTGGGATAGATCACTACACAAGTACAGAGGATAGTTCTGAGGGTGATTTTGTGAATGGGGACCCTACCTTGACATGCAGGAGACTAAATCTATATCTGTTAAATTGTGTAATTTGGGGCTTGAGCTTGGATGATAGTCCAGACTCCCACATTATTGGTGTTACTTGTTTGGCTTATGACCTGGCTCATTTGATGAGGGTGGTCCTCCAGACCAGGAAATCTGGATACAGCTTTGGGCCAGAAGGGTGGTATCATACCATCAACACAGAAATGTGCTCAAGAACTTGAGCCCAAACTCTAGCACAAGTATCAAGAGCAGAGAATGTCAGATGGGAAGTTCTGGGGCACTCACCTCGTATGAGAGATGGAGAGTGAGAAACTCAGTAAACATTAGGATTTAATTTGGTCAGCCTTTCAAGAGGGTTGTAATTTGATGGCTCCCACTCATGGGTTCTGGATGACTTGAGAGACAGGTCCAGCCCTGCGTCCCATGGACTGTCAGAATCCTCCCTCCTTGATGCTGTCTGTGAGTCTGCTCTGATTTAACAAAGAAGAGTAGTAGCTGTGTGGCATGTGACTCTTGAAAGGATTTAGACAAGTGAGTCATTTTCTGGAGTTAAACTAGTGTATTTCAATGTGTTGGAGCAAAGATTTTCTTTTCCTAGCTGAGTCTTTAATAAACAGAACATGAAACAGCAGGAAAGCTGGCTTTCCACCAAGAACAGGGCTATATAAAGTTCAATATATTTGCAACTTTGTTGCTATTCTAGAATGACAGCACTTTTTCATATATATTACTGCCTTTTAAATAAATAACCCTCACTTTACATCCTACTTATTTCTGTATGTAAAGGTCTGAATAATATATTATTCAATTATTTATTAATGTCAAAGTTAATTTTAATAAATAGATGAAAAGACCAATTGGTTTCATGTTATATGCTTTGCCAGTGGTAAGGATTTTTAAGAAATGTTTTTGTTTACAGAAGGAGTTAACATTTTATATAACTGCTTGAAATTTATTGCTCACAGGCTCTGAAATAATTACCATTTTATTGGCAACTCTGTAAAATGCAGAACATACCTGTGCTGAAGGGTTAGCAAATCATTATGGTTAAAATGACTGAACAAGGTATTCAGCATGAAGGCAGGCTTCTCTCTCAGTCACGCTTTAAAAAGAAATTCTGAAGCCCTAAATCTGTTCCTAGAGAGCTGGATGCTGCTTTCTTTTACTCAATTGAATGGGTGCACTGGTCAAATATCTGAGGATATCAGGAGACTGGGCGCTCGGAGGCAAAGCAGCAATGTATACAGATGTGCTTGCTGCCAGTGAATTTCTTGGTATTGTTGGTGCTTCTGCTTTGCTCTGTGCTAGTAGAGGTTTCAGGGCTATGGCAGGACTCGATCTGGGTCTGTTGGTTAACAGCCGACACGTGTTAAGCACTGCTTACAATTCAGAGCTGGGAGCTGGGCTGAGTATTGAGTTCTAACTACCAGAGTGGAATTTTCATGGCAGATGTTGCATTAACTACCTGGGATTCTTGTCATTTCTGTTTTTCTTTATCAATTCTGACACCAAGCAGGGGATACTGATTTTTTAATTTTTTTTCCCCTGCTCTGATTCCACAAAACTTATCTAGGAAGCAGAGCCTGCAGTTTATGGGCCTGTTTATAGATGTGTGCCTATTTAAAGTTAATTTCAGCATGCTTGGAAGAGTTTTGCTTTGAGACATGGATTCCTTCTTTAAAACTCCAAGATCAGAAAGGGTCCTGAGCTGCAGTGGGAGAGCACTAATGCAACACTGGGAAATCTGGCAGTTCGGTTTTCGGGACTGTGTTGTGTCAGTTTTAGATCCCCCGTGAAGTTCCATCTTAATGGAGTGTCTGGAACCTGATTGATGCTTCTTGCTGAACAGCCCCAGCTAACATACAGGATTGCTCCACTAACCTTAAAGAGCTTCATTTCATGTACCCATGTAGCTACTGGGAGCGCAGAAAGTGCCAGTGTTGCTCTGATCCTCTGCCTGGCAGTGTTTGGTAGCAAAGGATTCAGAGCAAAGTGCACGAAACCTCACAGTAGGGAACTGTGTGATATCAGGTAGTTAATTGAAGGCTTCTGAGACTTATGCTGTTAAACTGGTTAAGGACTTGGGAAAATCATGCCCTAAAGCCACAAGGTGATTAGCCACATGCACATGCCTGCACATTTTTGTAAAACATGAAAAACATGGACCATAATAAACATGTATTTTCAGTATATTATCTGTCTTTAAATAGTATTGTTCATAGCTAGTTCCTCACTTAAATTGTCTTTCTGACAGCAATGCTCAGGCAAAGTGTTGCCTTTGGTATGTATAATGCAATCTGTGGCACTGACATTTTTGAAGTGCATTCAGATGGTTAAAATCTCCTATTAATACCATGGAAATATCTCAAGACTGTGACCCTCTCTCTCTGCGTGAAACTCTAAAATATGTGTACCTTGTGACGTGGTTACTCAGTCATCTATTTTGGCTCTTCAGAGTTTGGCAGTGTGGTCAAACTGCTTGCTGCAGCCTGTAACAAGGGGTCAGATTACCTCTGGCAAGCTGCTTTTATGGCAAAGACTTACACAAACTTACCTAAGCTCAAACTCTTCCTGCTAGAGCCTCAGAAGGTGTCAGCATTCAACTTCTCCTATTAAGAATAATGGAAGCATCTGATGATGCTGTTTGGCTGCTTCCTTTCGGCTTGCCACATGGGAGTTGTGCTCTTTCAGAAATCTGGTCTCTGCTGTGTTGAAAGGCAGGTATAAAGAATTAAAAGTCTGTGTTATAATGTGAGCAAGGGCACAAAGCAGGACAAGCTAACAGTGTTTTTTGCTCGCAGGTAACAGTTCCCATCAAAACCTTTTTAAATCTTGTATTGAAGATACAAAAAAAGAGTATTAAAACAGTAGGAATACCAAATGCTAAGTAAGATTTCTGGTTTTTATAATGTTCCTTATTCTTTTTCCCTTTAGACTTAGGAACTTTTTACAGAAAGAAAATATTTAGATCACTTTTAAAACCTTCTAACTTCAGTTTTGGGAAGAAGGGAATAAATGATTGAGAAGGCCTGGAACTGTTCCAGTGCCAATCATTAAATCCTTGATAACAAAATAAGACAAGACATGGAAAAGGACAGATAAACATAGCAAAATTGCCAAGTGTGTTGTTGTTTCTGTTTTGTTTTTTTTTTTTTTTTTTTTTTTTTTTTTTTTTTCTTGCAGAGTCACTGCTGGTGGAAAGCTTCACATGAGGTCTTCTCAGTCACCCTGTAGTCTGAATTCCAGTGAACATCAGCTGTTTAGGGAGTGCCTTTAGATAACCACCTGGATTCATACCTGTGTTGCAAAAGATACATGTGATATAGCCAGCTAAGTTAGTGCTGGCAGAAGATAAGGAGTAGGAGTAGGAAAGAGAGAAAAAAGTGGGGAAGGAAGAGTGTGCATGAAGGAAGTGCAACAAGAACTCTCTACGTTGGCTGTTATTACACACTGGTCTCAGATGTGAGTTTTGCTCAAAACGCCTCTGTTTGCATGAAATTGGTCCTTTTGCTGGCACATTCTCCCAATCTATTTTGTTCTGACCTGTTTCTTATACTCTTTCCCTAAACAGCAGGCAACACTCCATGTTGTAAACTCAGGATAAGGACTTAGCTGGACTTATCTTTTGAGCTGGTATGGCTACACTTAGCTCCTTGTGTCCCTCACTTCCTCCATTTCCCTCACTCTTGAATAGAGCAAGAGAAAGTGTCTTGGGTTCCCCCTTGTGCAGCCTGTTCAAGCTGCTGTTTGGGATTGAGGCAGTGATGCCTCAAAGATGCACTGCAGATTGCAGGGGTCTCTAGGAGATTGTGCACGGGAAGCCAGGAATATAGAGCCTGCTCCTTGTGATCTACCTAGTTCTAGTATGTGATCTCCCAAACTCATCTTTTCACTGATGGGTTTCTGAAGATGTTGGTGGTTTGTACAGCTGCCCCATCTCTTACTGGTTTTGACTGTTGATTAGGCTGATTTTTTCCCAAATATTCCCATATTATTTCACTCATTTCCTTTTTTCCTCCTTTTGCTTGACTGTTTGTCATCTTAACAAAGTTCTTGAATAATGTAAAGAAGATTTTAGTCTGGTCTGTTCACAAAAGGATATTTTCCTCTGCTATTTTTGTTCTTAATACTGTTCTTGGTGGCTGTAATATTTGAACTTGTCCTCCTTGCAACAAACTACCAGAACAGTAGTTTAGCCCACCAGAAGGTAAAGAGCAAAACTTTTCCATAAACTTTAGATTCCTATGTAGAAGGATGTCTCAAAATGGACGGTGATGGGTCAATGGGTCCTGCTGGATGCTTTCTAATTCTGGAAAATCTGACTTTATATATCAGAGTCTCATTGCCATCTCTCATTTCTAAAAATTAGAACCAAGTCTGATAAGCTAAGGATCTCTTAACTGTTTTAGCTTTCTTGCTTCTCTCTCCTTTAGCCATTTGTCTGTCTTGGTTTCAGCTTTGAAGTCGTTGCCTGTGTGTGTACTTCTCCACCCCTAAAAGACTCCTAAATTAAGTGAAAGATGTTTTATCCATTGTGTCTCAGTTTATTCCTTTCACTCAAAAGTCGCATTTATCACACTTCAGATTTTCACATGCTTCTCCCTGTGTCCCCTCCTCCCCACCAAAAAAAGGAAATTTGGCCAGCCTTTCAAGAGCTTTATGCTAGCAGTGTGACTAATCCTGTCTTGAATGGAACAGCAGCTTAGGGGTYCTGAATGTCTGACTCTCTCTGATATCGCATGGGATCTAGATATGTTTGTATCCAGATTTTTCCTTCCTTGGACAGAGAAGGGTGCTGGGAAAAGCTGTCATTTTTTGAGAAGTCAAGAAGCTAACTAACGACCTTTTTGCCTTCATGATTCTTGTGGGGAGTCAGCCCCAGGCTGCAGGCAGCAACAGTGTTTGTCTGATGGGTACTGAGGACCTCTGTGGAATGAGTGTCTAATAGCATACCCTATGAGCAAGTCACAGGTACCATAAGCAAGTTTACCCATAAATCCTTGTCCAGCTGGCAGATTAGTGAGTGTTTAAGCATAAAGGCTGAATAAAAGGTCTCAGTTAAGAATGTGTAGGCAGTATGGTGGTCATAGTTTGCCAGCCAGTGCTCATTTGGGCTGGTTAATATGAGATGTAAAGAAAATAGGTTAAGGAATGGACTTTTATGAATGTAGTCCTTGAAAAAGGAACAAGGCAGAGCTCGGTGGTTCTGTTTGGCACATCTGCCTTTTTTTGTTCATACTTGCCCCTTGGATTTTATTACTCCATTTATACTGATGTTGCAGAATGGTGTATATATATGATCAAAATATTACTGAGGAATAATCTAGCAACACTTTACAACAAGTGGCAAATTACTTGCACTTCATTTGGTATTAATTGTAAAAACATTAATCATGTTGAATTCTTTTGGTATTATTCATTTGGATGTAAGAGATAATACTTCCATCTTAAGCACTGAATAATTTTAAGTGTAGATCAAAGTCATCTAAATATCATTCTGATTGTGTCTCAGTGCTCTCAAAACACAAATATACAGCAAGGAAGGAAGAATGAGCTTTAATTTATCAGTGTTTAGCAGAACAGCACAAAATGTTTTTGCTATAGATTCAGATGAATCAAACTGAGCTGTTTGTCTGCTTTGTTGATACACAGCCTCAACATGGTATTTCTTTCCTGGAGTGTGTTTTTGTTGTAATGGGATGCACCTTCATGTAGATGACAGGAGAGAGGTGTTAAGATGTTATACATGACTGTACAGCATGCTGGTATTTCTTCCTGTCAGCCAAGGGCAACTAATTGGCAGAGCTGTTTTGGCTGAAGTGTCTTACTCAGAAGTCATTTCAAACAAAAGGAATGGAGCAACACAGCCCACTTATGTCTCAGTGTCCTTCCAGTGAGTCAACAAGAAAGGCCCCTTCCCCTCAGAATAGTCATTCCTTTCCTGAAAAGCATGGGCTTCTGGGGGTGGTACATGAGCTGTGATGCTGTGTAAGCTTGCCCACTGGGAAGTAAATTCCTGATGGCTCATTCCTAGATCTCATGCTGGTTTATTTCCAAGTGGGATGAAGTGTTTGGCTAGGATTGTCAGATGCTCACATGTCCGGCTGAAACATGCACATGCAAATGATATCCATCTCTACTTCTCAGTGGACAAGTGAGTGAAAGGACAGCCTTGTGCACCGATTTTTGCTGTGTCCTGCTGCTAGTCTCTGCAATAATTAAAGATGTTTGTTTTAATGAGCAAGAAGCAGAAGCAGTGCTGTTGCGAAGAAGGAAAATTCTTCAGAGCTGTAGAAATACAAGGTTAAAATTTTTCTTTGACTAGCTGGGGTATGCCAGGTAACAAACTGGGTCTGTGTTGGCTGGCAGGATAACAGATCTGTCTGTTTTTCCATTCTGTCACACTTCTGTTACTGCTGCTTTTGTCCATGTCATATCATAACAACACAGAGCAGCATCAGGTGAGAGCAGGTTTAAGCCACAGCTCAGAATTCTTGAAAACCTGATGTGGGATATCCAAAGGGAAGATGTTCACATCAGCAGTTGAGGCCCTTGGTGCAGCAAACCATTAATAGGAGCAGGTGGGCCAGCTTTAGCATATGCTTCATCCATAATCTCGAGAAGAAGTCTCACTAAACTTTCTCTTATGCTATTTCTGACTTGTTACTGTGTTTTTCTCCTCAAGTCTTCAAGAATAAAGTGGTTCCCAAACTTGTCGCTGACACTGTTAGGCACATTTATTTTACAAGTATTGTCCAGAGAACCTGTTTATTAGCAGTCAGACTCCAGTAAACTCAGCAACTAATTCATTTAATGCTTAACTTTCACACTGGCAATTTAAACTATTTTTGTTTATATGGGTAAGTGACACTGTTCAGGCAGGATGCAGGACAATTAATTTAGACATGCCAATGGCTGTAAATGTTCTGACATGTCTAATTTAGATAATTTTTGCCTGTTGCACTGCTTTAGGTGTGTCTATGCAATTATGATAAGTATCTCTTCTTTTGGCTCATATGCTTGCCAGTCTGGAGTGTGATTTATACCAGCGGTGCTGAAACAGACTAGGGTTATTAAGTTTTGCCTGGTACATAAACTTTTTGAAACTTGACCCAATTTAACTATGGATTTGCTACTGAAGCATATATGTACATAGTCAAAGTCCTACAAGCATAGGGAAGTGGTGTCATGAATCACATAGCTGATTAATGTTTTAGCCTTTTCTTAGCCGTTTCTCCAAAAATGGGAGAACAAAGATGAACTTGGTACTTTGTGGCTAGAATTGCAGTAAATATCCATGGATGGGGTAAAAAGAACTCCAACATTTTCCTTTTCTTCCCCTTCATTTGAAGGTGCTTCCCCAATTCCCTAGTTCATTGGGGTTTCTACTGGATTGCCTGCTCTTTCCCAGATTCCTAGAGAGCAAGAGTGGCAAAGGACAGATATACTGAGTCTGTATGTTGTGAGGATGTTTCTCATTTTCTTTTTGAGAGAAGGTGTCTGTGGATTTTTTTAGGCTAGTAGAGTGGTAATGGGAGTTATTTAGAAAAAACAGCAGGTGTAAAAGTAGCTGTCTACAGAGCTGCTCTCTGTTACTTCACAAGCTTCAGATATTCTAGCCATACCTCCTGGGACTTGAATACAGGGGAGAGGTCTGATCTCTTCATCATGCTCTTGCAGGTTTGGGTTTCCAGATATCTAAAGAGACATGCTAGCTCAAAGTGTCTCACTTGGGAAATTGAGATTATAAAGGATGTTTGATCTGGGTGTTCCCAAATGTATTAATCATCTTGTGGGATGTTCAGGTTGAACTTCCTGACGTGGTACTGGAAAGAACCTACAGGGAAGATGGAAGACCTTATACTGTGTTTCTTAGTGCACTGAAGGAAAATAAATGGCACAATGTTAAATTAAATGGCCACAAGGGATGATTGAATGTGTAAGCTGTAATTTTAGATGGGACCCTCTGTACCTAGAACACTGGGAGAGGATGCTAAATTGATCATAGGATGAATACTGCCAGTCGCCCTTCTCTTGTCTTTGTTCTCTTATATTCAGTTCAGACACACCATCTGGTTTGCTTTTCTGAATTTTTTGTTGTGAATTCTCTTCAGGTCTCTTGGTGGTTCACACGTCAAAAGTATTAAAAATAATCGAGTAGAAAAATCTACAAAGTGAACTTGAAGTCCATTAATAGGAAATGTACATACCCGGAAATGCAAATGGAAGTCAAGCAACTTTCTTCTTGTTTGTTCTGTCATTTTAGAGGATGTCACCACAGTAGAGGTTAATGTATATTTGGGATGTGTCCATGTGTCATGGAAATGCAGAGCTGGACCCGTGCAGTTAGTGATTTCACCAGTGTGGTGGGTTAACCTTGGGTGGCTGCTAGATGACCACCAAGCTGTTTTCTCACTCCCCCTCCTCAGACAGACAGGGGAGAAAATATGATGGAAAAATTTGTGAGTTGAGATAAGGACAGGAAGATCACTCACCAATTAACATCATGGGCAAAACAGACTCTATTTGGGGAAATGAATTTGATCTGCTGCCAATCAATAACAGAGCAGAATAGCAAGAAATAAAAAAAAACCTAAAAATGCATTCCCACCACTCCCTCTTCTTCCCGGGCTCAACTTCACCCCTGACTCTTCTACCTCCTCCCACCAGGCAGCACAGAGGGATGAGGAATGGGTGTTGTGGTCTGCCCATAACACTTTGTCTCTGCTGCTCCTTTCTCCTCACACTATTCCTCTGTTCCAGTGTGGGGTGCCTCACACAGGATACAATCCTTTGCGAACTGCTTCAGTCTGGGTCCTTCCCATGGGTTACATCTATCAGGAACAGACTGCTCCAGCATGGGTACCCCACAGGCCACAGGTCCTGCCAGAAAACCTGCTCCTGTGTGTGCTCCTCTCCATGGGCTGCAGCTCCTGCCAGGAGCCCGCTCCAGTGTGGGCTCTTCATGGGCTGCAGCTTCCTTCAGGGCACATCCACCTACTCCAGCGTGGGATCCTCCAGGGGATGCAGTGTGGGTACCTTTTCCACTGTGGTCCTTCACTGGCTGCAGGAGGACAACCTGCATCATCATGGTCTTCACCATGGGCTGCAAGGGAATCTCTGCTCTGGCACCTGGAGCACCTCTTCCCCCTCCTTTTTCACTGATCTGGGTGTCTGTAAGGCTGTGCCTCTCATGTTTTTTCTCACTCGTCTCTCTCACAGCTGCTGTGCAGGTTTTTTTACCCTTTTCTTAAATATGTTAGTGCAGAGGCACCACCACCAGAGTCACCAACAGGCTCAGCTTTAGGCAGCGATGGGTCTGTTTTGGAGCCAGCTAGAACTGGCTCTGTCCAACAGGGGGGCAGCTCCTGGTGTATTCTCACAGAAGCCACCCCTGCAGCACCCTCCTGCTACCAAAACCTTGCCACATAAACCCAACTGTTTGTTGTTGTACAACTTATTATTTGTTTTCTATTTAAAAAAAAAAAAAAAGAAGATATGGTTGGTGAAATAGTGACACGTAGCAGGATAAGAGTCAAGTTATTAGAGAGCAAAAGGTAGATATCAGGGCTTAGAGTGGAAAATATCAGGTAATTGCAAGAGCTGATGATTCCTGCTATGCCTACAGTAGTCTTGGCTAAGGCTAGGGGACAATTTTCAGGAGGAAATATGGGAAGGAAACAGAGAAGTGGGACTAGCCTGAAAAGTAGACTGTGAGCTTCAGTGCTGATGTGCCTTATCAGTTGGCTATGTGAAGTAGTCCTGCTGATTGCTCTGCATCATCCATGACGCTTGCAACTGTATCCCGGGCTCTCGCGCTTGAGTTTTTTTAAACACTGCAATATTGCAAGCCTTCTAACTGAAAGCTGTGAGCCAGCACCCTACCATCCCCAGAACAGACCTGTCAGGCAGACAGGACACATGATAAGGAAGATTATCTATCCTTTTTCCACCTGGCAGATCGCAGTGACTTAAAGGATAGCGGGGAATGGCGACAAGTTCCTGCCCGGCGCAACAGGCACATCTCCTCCATGACTACCCCACCTTCTCAGATGCCCTTGTATAATAGGTATGAGGCTCTGCAGGTGGATCCAAACAATGATGAGGGTGATGGTCCATCTAGGTTGGAGGTGTCACCAGGGTTAAGTCGGCCTCTGTCTTGCATCAAAACCACTTCCAAAAAGAAAAAAAGATGCGTCACTGTCATAGAAGACTTTCTTCTGCAGGGAACAGAAGGCCCAATATGCCAGCTGGACCCACTTCTTAAAGAAGTCTGCTGCCTCCCTAGGGCCCAGGTTAAAAGTGTGATGAGGAAATTTCCTACCCTGCTACAGCCTTCAGATTATTACCCATTATTGATTTTTCATGTAGGCAGTGATGAAGCTGCAATAAGAAGTCCAAGGGCAATCAAAAGAGACTTCAGGGCCTTGAGACGACTGGTTAAGGGATCAGGAGCACAAGTAGTGTTTTTCTCTGTCCTTCCAGTTGCAGGGAATGATGAGGGAAGAAACAGGAAGACCCAGCTGATCAATACCTGGCTCTGTGACTGGTGTCACTGGCAGAATTTTAGGTTTTTTCATCATGGGTCAGTCTACATGACACCAGGCCTGCTGGCAAGAGACAGGGTACACCTTTCTCAAAGGGGGAAAAGGATCTTTGCACAAGAGTTAGCAGGGCTCATTGAAAGAGCTTTAAACTAGATTTGAAGGGGGAAAGGGATAAAACCAGGTTCACTAGAGATAAGCCTGGGGGCAGCACACCAACGTTTGTGGGACGGTGTGCTAGTGAGGTCCTTCAGTCTGCTCCACAATGTGCTGAGTACACTGGAGCACATTTGAAATGTCCCTGTATTAATGTGCACAGCACCTTAGCCGTCTCCGTGGAGGTAGGGGATGGAGATCCACGCAGCAGCAAAGACGTAGGTGTTGTCAGTGCATTAGAAACCATGGAAGCACCTGAGAACAGTCACATAGGAATTAGGGCTTCTCCCCGCAAAAAAAGGTGGCAGGATCAACAGCCCAACCGAAGTGCATCTACACCAATGTGTGCAGCATGGGCAACAAACAGGAGGAGTTTGAAGCCATTGTGCAGCTGGAAATCTAAGATGTAGTTGCAATCATGGAAACATGGTGGGATGACTCACATTACTGGAGTGCTGCAATGGATGTCTATGAACTCTTCAGAAGTAATAGGCAAGGAAGGAGAGGGGCGGTGGGGTAGCCCTGTATGTTAGGGAGTGTTTTGATTGTCTAGAGCTTGATGATGGTGATGAAAGGGTCGAGTGTTTATGGGTAAGAATCAGGGGAAAGGCCAACAGGGCAGATATCATGGTGGGAGTCTGTTATAGACATCCCAACCAGGATGAAGAGGCAGACCAAATATTCTATAAGCAGCTGGGAGATGTCTCACAATTGCTAGCCCTTGTTCTTGTGGGGGATTTCAACTTACCAGATGTCTGCTGGAAACACAACACAGCAGAGAGKAAACAGTCTAAGACGTTCCTGGAGTGTGTGGAAGATGATAACTTCCTGACACAGTTGGTGAGGGAGCCAACTAGGGAAGGCACCCTGCTGGACCTGTTGTTTGTGAACAGAGAAGGACTTGGGGGTGATGTGATGGTTGGAGGCCRTCTTGGGCACAGCAATCATGAAATTATAGAGTACTCAGTTCTTGGAGAAGCAAAGAGGGGGGTTAGCAGAACTGCTACCTTGGACTTCCTGAGGGCAGACTTCAGCCTGTTTAGGGGTCTGGTGACAGAGAAGAAAAAAACTAGAGTTTATGACCTTTAGAAGGAGGGACAGGCTACTCAAGAGGACTACAAAGATGTCGTGAGGTTATGCAGGGAGAAAATTAGAAGGGCCAAAGCTCAACTAGAATTTAACTTGGCTACTGCCGTAAAAGACAATAAAAAATGTTTCTATAAATACATTCCCAACAAAAGGAGGGCTAAGGAGAATCTCCATCCTTTATTGGATGTGGGGGGAAACATAGTGACAAAAGATGAGGAAAAGGCTGAGGTACTTAATGCCTTCTTTGCCTCAGTCTTTAAGAGTAAGACCAGTTGTTCTCTGGGTACCCAGCCCCCTGAGCTGGAAGACAGAGACAGGGAGCAGAAGGAAGACCCCATAATCCAAGGGGAAATGGTTAGCGACCTGCTACACCACTCAGACACACACAAGTCTATGAGGCTGGATGGGATTCACCCAAGGGTACTGAGGGAGCTGGCAGAAGTGCTCACCAAGTCACTTTCAATCCTTTATCAGCAGTCCTGGCTAACCAGGGAGGTCCCAGTGGACTGGAGGTTAGCAAATGCGATGCCCATCTACAAGAGGGGCCGGAAGGAGGATTCCAGGAACTACAGGCCTGTCAGTCTGACCTCGGTGCCAGGGAAGGTTATGGAGCACATCATCTTGAGTGCCATCACACGGCATGTACAGGACAACCAGGTGATCAGGCCCAGTCAGCATGGGTTCATGAAAGGCAGGACCTGCTTGACCAACCTGATCCTCTTCTATGACAAGATGACCTGCTTAGTGGATGAGGGAAAGGCTGTGGATGTTGTTTACCTGGGCTTTAGTAAAGTCTTTGACACTGTTTCTCACATCATTCTCCTGGAGAAACTGGCTGCCCATGGCTTGGACAGGCATACTCTTTGCTGGGTAAAAAACTGGCTGGATGGCYGGGCCYARAGAGTTGTGGTGAATGGAGTTAAATCCAGTTGGTGGCCGGTCACAAGTGGTGTTCCCCAGGGCTCAGTATTGGGGCCAGTTTTGTTTAATATCTTTATGAATGATCTGGATGAGGGCATCGAGTTCACCCTCAGTAAGTTTGCAGATCACACCAGTTGGGTGGCAGTGTTGATCTGCTTGAGGGTAGAAAGGCTCTACAGTGGGATCTGGACAGGCTGGATGGATGGGTTGAGGCCAATTGTATGAGATTCAACAAGGCTAAGTGCCAGGTCCTGCACTTGGGTCATAACAACCCCATGCAGCGCTACAGGCTTGGGGAAGAGTGGCTGGAAAGCTGCCCAGCAGAAAAAGGACCTGGGGGTGTTGGTCGACAGCTGACTGAATGTGAGCCAGCAGTGTGCCCAGGTGGCCAGAAGGCCAACAGCATCCTGGCTTGTATCAGAAATAGTGTGGCCAACAGGAGTAGGGAAGTGATCATCCCCCTGCACTCGGCACTGGTGAGGCTGCACCTCCAATGCTGTGTTCAGTTTTGGGCCCCTCACTGCAAGAAAGACATTGAGGTGCTGCAGCGTGTCCAAAGAAGAGCAATGAAGCTGGTGAAGGGACTAGAGCACAAGTCTTATGAKGAGCAGCTGAGGGAACTGGGACTGTTTAGTCTGGAGAAGAGGAGGCTGAGGGGAGACCTTATCGCTCTCTACAACTACCTGAAAGGAGGTTGTAATGAGGTGGGTTTTGGTCTCTTCTCCCAAGTAGTAAGTGATAGGACAAGAGGAAATGGCCTCAAGTTGTGCCAAGGGAGGTTTAGATTGGATATTAGGAAACATTTCTTCACCGAAAGGGTTATCAACCATTGGAACAGGCTGCCCAGGGAAGTGGTTGAGTCACCATCCCTGGAGGTATTTAAAAGACATGTAGCGGTGGTACTTAGGGACATGGTTTAGTGGTGGACTTGGCAGTGTTAGGTTAACAGTTGGACTTGACGATCTTAAAGGTCTTCTCCAACCTAAATGATTCTATGATTCTCTTGTAGTGCTACACAGTCAGTTTGATAATCCAGTAACATGTCTGAGAGTTATGGCTGTGTATTTAAGGAGCTAAAAGAACACTTGTATTGTAGATTCATGAGATGTACCTTTTATTTATGGTGGCTGTTTCATGTAATCATATCATTCCCATCACTGGGGCTTTCAGTGAAACAGGTATTGTGAAGCTCAGAATGAAATCAAAACAATGGATATGGTCTGTGCTTGTGTCTGAAAATGAAAGAAAGGAATACCGTATTTTCCTTTAAAATGTCTAGTAAAAATACCTAGGCTTGTCTGACTAGACTGAAATGTTTTCCAGTATAAGAGCCACATAAGCAAAAATACAGATGTGAGACTCTGAAGTCCTGCAAAGAACTCCCTGGAACCTGTTGCAGCAACATGAATCAGAGGCAGGGTGGGCGGGAGGGAAAGAAAAAGAAAAAGAAGAGTTCTGCATCAAAGGAAAAAGGAGACTCTTGTCTGAAGGAGAATATAAGAACTGGACCTCATATCCACTAAGAGAATAGGAGGAGAGATGCCTTTCATTCTTCCAGGGGTTCAGGCATTTTGATACAGCACTAGGAAGAAGTTTTACATCTCAAGTCTTCTGTTTTTAAAAAAGACAAAGTTAAGCCTGTACTTTTAAAGGTAAAGGCTTTTTGGAATAACTTCAGAAGTGCTTAAGATGTGAGTCTTTCAAACTTTTTTTTTTTTTTTTTTTCTTTCTAGGACTAAGAACTGCTTTCACTACTTTCACCTTTCTTTGAACAGTGAAACGTGATATTTCATGATACAGTGGGAAACTTGCCGTTTTTCCCTGAAGATGAATTGAGAAACCACAAATGTCTTTCAGAAGCAGATTATATTTCAGCAGCTGTGAACATCTCTGGCTAAGCAAACATGTACAACTTGCCAGGTTATCCATGTTGGTTGTGGGATTTCTGGAAAGGTCTGTGATGCAGCAGTCAGTGCTAGTCCTCATATTAACCTCAGTGTCTACTCGTGATGACCAGCTGTGTTGACAATGGCTTGAAATGGCTTGAAAAGTGAAGTCTCCAAGGGCCTGTGCAGAAATGTGGTTTTTTTTTAACAGAGACCTAAGCAAATACCTAATGAGGTGTCACAGCTCATGTCAGGCACGTCTAAAGCAGATATCTTCACCTCTCCTCCACACTTAAATGAATTAAGTACATAAACATGTTTTGGAAAATCAAGATGAACAGGAGTGCTGGCACCATATTGCTTGAGATATTATCCTTATGCCCACAAGTATATGACTAAACTATAGAATAGACTAGACTAGACTAGACTATTTAAGTTGGAAGGGACCTACAACAATCACCTAGTCCAACTGCCTGACCAATTCAGGGCTGACCAAAAGTTAAAGCATATCATTAAGGGCATTGTCTAAATGCCTCTTAAACACTGACAGGCTTGGGGCATTGACCACCCCTCTGGGAAGCCTGTTCCAGTGTTGGACCACCCTCTCAGCAAAGAAATGTTTCCTAATGTCAAGTCTGAACCTCTCCTGGCACAGCTTTGAACATTCCCATGTGTCCTATCACTGGATCCCAGGGAGAAGAGATCAGCACTTCCCTCTCTGCTTCCCCTCTGCAGGAAGCCGTAGAGAGCCATGAGGTCACCCCTCAGTATGCTTTTCTCCAAGGTACTTGATGCATTCAAGTACCTTCACATCCTTCTTAAATTGTGGGGCCCAGAACTGCACACAGTATTCAAGGTGAGGCCGCACCAATGCTAAATACAGCCAGATAATCACCTTTTTTGATGGGCTGGTTATACTGTGTTTCATGCACCCCGGGATGCGGTTTGCCCTCTTGGCTGCCAGGGCACACTGCTGACTCATATTGAGCCTGCTGTCAACCAGCATCCCTAGATCTCGTTCTGCAGGGCTGCTCTCCAGCCACTCATCTCCCAATTTATACTTGTGCCYGGTGTTGCTCAGTCCCAGTTGCAGAATCTGGCATTTGGACTTGTTAAATTTCATGTCATTGATGGTTGCCCAATGCTCCAATCTATCTATGCTCCCTCTGCAAGGCCTCTCATCCCTCAAGAAAGTCAATACCACCTCCCAGTTTACTATTATYAGCAAATTTGCTAATGGTGCATTCAACTCCTGCCTCCAGATCATTGATAAAAATATTGAACAGAAACCATCCTAAAATTGAGCCATGAGGAACACCACTGGTGACTGGTCACCAGCCAGATGTAGCCCCATTCACTACAACCCTTTGAGCTCTGCCCTTCAGCCAGTTCTTCACCCAGCTCACCATGTACCTGCTCATCTTACAGTTGGACAACTTGTCCAGAAGGATGCTGCGAGGGACAGTATCAAAAGCCCTACTAAAATCCAGAAAGAAACTACATCCTCTGCTTTCTCTTCATCCGCTAGGCGGGTGACCTTATCATAGAAGGATATCAAATCAGTTAAACAGGACTTTCCCTTTGTGAACCCATGTTGGCTGTGCCTGATGATTGCATTGTCCTTTTTCCAGGTACTGAGGTTAGACTAACAGGTCTAGTTTCCTGAGTCTTCCCTCACACCCTTCTTGTAAACTGGAATAACGTTGGCTAGCTTCCAGTCAGCAGGAACCTCCCCAGACTCCCAAGACCTTTGGTAGATGATTGAGAGGGGTCCTGCCATAACATCCGCTAGCTCCTTCAGTACTCTGGGATGAATCCTGTCAGGCCCCATGGACTTGCGAACATTCAGCTGATACAGTTGGTCCCTTACAATTTCAGTGTCCACAAAAGGAAAGTCACTGCTCCTGCAGTCGTGGTCCTCCAACTCAGAGGTCTGGGCAGCCCAAGGTCTATCAGTATTATTAAAGACTGAGGCAAAAAAAGCGTTGAATGCCTCCGCTTTTTCTTCATCCTTATTTGTCAGGTGACCATCTTCAACAAGTATCTGTCCAATGTTTTCCTTGGACCTCCTCTTGCTATTAACATACTTAAAAAAGCCTTTTTTGTTGTCTGACACAACACTGGCCAGTTTCAACTCTAGTTGAGCTTTGGCCTTTTGTGTCTTCTCCCACGGCTCTGTAATCTTCATGTGAAGCCTGACTTTGCTTCCAGACATCATACAATTTGTTTTTCCTCCTGAGTTCCAAGAGGAGTTCACTGTTCAGCCAAGCTGGTCTTCTGCCCCGCTTGCTTGACTTGTGATGCAGTGGGATTGCCTGGTTCTTAAAAACTGACCAGCACTCATGGACCCTTAAGCCCTCAAAAGCAGATTTCCCAGGGGACACTGCTAAGTAGCTCCCCAAGTAGCTTGAAGTTTGCTCTCTTGAAATCCAGGGTAGCAACTCTGTTGACCTTTTTTTCTCATTATACCAAACATTTTAAACTCAGCCATTTCATGATCACTGTGGCCAAGAGAGCCACCTACCATCACATCTCCCATGAGTCCTCCTCTATCCACAAACAAGTCTAGGAGGGCACCTTTTCTAGCTGGCTCACTGAGTACTTGTGACAAATTACCTTCCACA
>JAYKAV010000325.1:100259-127528 GCA_035582835.1 Phoebastria nigripes
CTGAAATCTCTTTTGATTGACCTTGGACTTCTTGTTGCAACATCGTTAGTACCCACGTGAAAGAGCAGGAGGGGGTAATAATCCAAAGTCTGTACTAAGCTCGCCAGTTTTCTGCTGAGTTCCCTGATCCGGACCCAGGGAGGCAGCAAACTTCCCTGAAAAGAGGGTCTGGTCTGCAGATGTGTGCCTCCCTTCCGCTCAGGAGGGAGTCACCTATGACCATAATTCACCGTTGTTTCTTCTCGGTGCTGGTCATAATGCAGCTCTTGATGCAAGGGGTTGGTTGATCTGACCTTGGTGAGAGAACTTGCACAGATTCCTCTTCCTCCATCTCATCATGTCCTTTGGTACACCATATGCAGAGCCTCATACCTGTTCTGTAAAGGTAGCTCAGAGGGCAAGGAGGGGATCTTCTTACAGCTCCGTGCAGTAACTTGCTTCCACTCCTCCCTATCCCTCATATAACTGCCTTCATCCTGGCACAAAACAGATAATGGACCTACCTCAGTAGTGGTTATGCTGAGTTGGCATGTGTGTACCAGAGATGGCAGGGTACAGCTCCATTGGTCTATCTCTTTCTCAGACTCCCAGATGCCCCTCAGTCTGTCCACCTCCTCCTGAAGCTCAGCCACCAGGCAGTTGGGTTTCCATGTGCGCACACATGTACGTTTCAGAAGATGAACAGGAAGTTTCTGCACATGTTTACTTTTCTCCCTTTTACTCCTTAGAGTAAACAGCAACCTTTCTTGGCTGACACTACTGTTGTCCTTTTAGTTTGGCTTGGCTTTATCCCTCCTTCACTTTCTTCTGTTCCCAACTGTTGTCATGACTCCCTGAAGTAGTATTTTTCTTGCTGACTTCCCAACAAGAATTTAGAATGGTTATCCATCAGTAAGAGGCTTGCAGTAGGTTGACCCTGGTAAGCAGCTAAGCCCCCACCTAGTTACTCACTCATTCCCCCACAGCAGGACTGGGAGAGAATCAGAAGACCAAAAGCAAAAAAACCTCATGGGTCTATATAAAGACAGTTTAATAAGTAAAGGGCAAAAAAGGAAAAAAATCCAAGTGATGCAAAGCAATCACTCACCACTTCCCACCAGCAGATTGATGCCCAGCCAGTCTATGAGCAATGGCTACCTTAAAAAAAAAGCCCTCGCCCAGTTTTATTGCTGAGTATAACATTATAGGGTATGGAATATTCCTTTGGCCAGTTCAGGTCAGCTGTCCTGGCTGTATCCCCTTCCACCCTCTTCCCCATCCCCAGCCTTCTCAATGTGGGGGGCACACTAAGAACCAGAGAGAGCCTTGATGCTGTGCACGCACTGTTCAGCAGTAGCCAAAACATTGGTGTGTTATCACCACTGTTTTGGTCACAAATCCAAAACATAGCACCATATGGGCTGCTATGAAGAAAATTAACCATCCCAGTCAGACCCAGTACAAGGTTGAAATCAATGAGGATACCTTACATTGCTCATAACAAGAATATAATGTATTATTAAATGTACTGTTTGTCAAATTAAAATTGGATATTAGCCAACCTTTCCATAAGGAAAWGAAATGGAACAAGGAAGAAATGCATTGTCTAGAGTCATATATCTTAATGTAAGATCTTCTTTCCTCTATTTTTCCATTTATAGTTGTCCGTTGGGCAATCAAGTGGCACTCTTTAGCTGACTCTGGATTAGTGCTTTCTGGAAAAGCATGAATTCTAACACTCACTCTGCAAATGTATGTTTCTTGCGCGTTGCCTGAGCTTTCTAAGCCTGGTGGCTTCACACAGAATTGCATATCAGGCAGGAAGATGGCCATCATCTCCAGTGATGAGCTCTGGCTCCACTGGGAGCCTGGAATTATACAGTTTTTTCTCTTCCAGTCTCCTCTTGCCCTGACACCTGCTATAATTTTTTAACCTGTTGGTTAACTTTGATTATGAGGTGAAAAATCTCAATGTTAAGCTTGTATCTACTTTTATGAGGATAAGTGGCCAGGTAGGAGAGGGATACCCTATTAGCGCTATAAGGGAGAGATTGCAGAGTGAGCTCAATTTTTATAGATGCCAACGGATTTAAGTAGGGCAGAGATGTTATGAATACTTTAAATATAGAAAAAGCTTCAATGGCTGTATTACTTACCAGAGAATTCAGCCACGAGATGCAGGGCCAAAAGAACCAGATTGACATGATTCAGTTCTCATAGCAATCTGTTTCTTTTAAGAGAGAGGTATGCTGCCATTTAAGTTTCCATTAGAAACATCACTTCTATTGGATAAACAAGTTTTCATTCTCAGCCAAAAAGCTTATAAATTCTTCTTATAAATTAGAGTTTTCCATAGAAATTTGAGATGCTTTATGAAAAGCAATTTCTTGTTGGTAAGAAAGACAGCTATTTTGACTGCTTTTTTTTTTTTTTTTTTTTTTTTTTTAATAGGCTAAAGTCCCTCATTGCCTTTGAGTTTGAATGCAAAAGGATAAAAACCTGAATGTTAGGAAAGCCAGAAAATAAAAAGGAGGCAGAAGATGATGAAGGGAACTGAATGGAGGTAGGAGGTGCATGCCAGGATGATAAAGGAAGAGCCTTCATTCATTCTGTATTTTGGCTCATTGTGACATATTTTTCACTTTTAGACTAGAAGATCTGGTCCATATTTTCCTTACTAAATGGTATGAAATAATAATTCATCTCAACTGGAAAGAAAACAAGTCAAACGTTGCAATGGGAATATTATTCCTGTTTAAGTCTCCTGTTGGTTACCTGCATTTAGAGGAGAAACTTCAACCACTTAAGGAGGTTGTACAGGGTGATTGCAATCAAATTGCAAACTGCCCGAGCAATTTGTATGGAGAATATATGCTAATAAAATGTCTTTGGGCATAGACAATGAAAGCAGGCTTTCTCTCATGAGATAAAAGTCACGCTACAGAGCAAATTCTTCTAGACATAAAAGCCCAATTTGAGGAGCATATTTATTGCCAGATTTGTTTGTTTGTTTGTTTGTTTAGTCAGAAATGGTTCTGTCCTGGTTTCAGCTGGGATAGAGTTAATTTTCTTTCTAGTAGCTGGTATGGTGCTGTGTTTTGGATTTGGTATGAGAAGAATGTTGATGGTGCACCGATGTTTTAGTTGTTGCTAAGTAGTGCTTACACTAGTCAAGGACTTTTCAGCTTCCCATGCTCTGCTAGGTGCACAAGAAGCTGGGAGGGAGCACAGCCAGGACAGCTAACCCAACTGGCCAATGGAGTATTCCATACCATATGATGTCATGCTCAGTATATAAACTAGGAGGCATGGTCCGGGAAGCAGAGATCGTGGCTTGGGGACTGGCTGGGCATCAGTCGGCAGGTGGTGAGCAATTTCATTGTGCATCACTTGCTCTGTATATTCTATTATTATTATTATTATTATTATTATTATTATTATTATTATTATTACCACTACTACTACTACTATTTTACTTTATTCTAGTTCAATTATTAAACTGTTCTTATTTCAACCCACAAGTTTTCTCACTTTTACCCTCCTGATTCTCTCCCCCATCCCACTGGAGGTGGGGGGAGTAAGCGAGTGGCTGTGTGGTGTTTAGTAGCTGACTAGGGTTAAACCACAACAGATTCTTTTGCCCCTTACAGGTTTATAGGTGGTGTAAGATGACAGATCCTCTTTCAGCCTGGACTACTTCACTGAGTGAAGTGAGAGGATGTGCTTTTTGTAGTTGCCTGTGTCTTCCCATTTGATGCCCGTGTAAGGTTGTTCAGATTTCAAAAGCAAAATATATTGTGATGCCTTCTGTTTTCCATGGGAATTGCCACCTGCTAAGGAATCTTGGCTAAGCACCATAATCAGACTTTTCATCTTTAAAATCTTGGTCTAAGGTGTGCAGTTTCTAAAAGCACAGACCCAGATCTGTGGTCTATCCCATGCATTTTTTTGTTTCTTACATATCTAGCAACTTACATTGAGTGAACTTGCTGCTAGGGAGGCTTGCTGAAATGGAAACTCATATAACAACCAGTTCCCAGTGGAACAACCTGCTCATGCTGGGTACTGGTCTTAAATGTCATGTAGTGAGAACAACCCAAGGAGCACAACAAATTCTTTAGCATTAGGTTTCCAGAGCTGTACAATTTCTGTGAGATCACTGCATTTTACATGGTTGCCAATGTAGCACACAAGCTAAACACGCAATGCTGGGCTATTTGATATATTTAGTGCAGAGATGTGGACAGAAGAGTGGGCCTTAGCGCAGAACTGAAGAGGGCTTTTAAAGAAATTGAGCAATGAAGTATTGTAATTGGCACCTGTCATTTGGGTTATTTTTCCTGGGTTGCTAATGAGATGAAAGGCAGTTAGAGTGCAGAATGGCAACAGCCATCTTTGAACTTAACATCTTGCAGGTAATACTACCTCTTTCTCCCAGAAGACGACATTTCTACTATCTAGGCCACCAGATGATGTGACAGTTGTTTTGGAGACCTTCCTCCCAGGCAAAACTTTGAAGCAGTATTTAAAACTAAAAATACAGATGCAGCTATTTTTGTAAATACTCTTTTCTGTCTTAAGTTATGACTTTTTATTAATCATTGAGAAATATGTTTTATTCACCCATTGTCACACAAGAAACACCAATGAGTGGATTAAGTTTTTGAGAACTGAAAAAAACATTGAAAATTGGATCGGGCTTTTGCATGTTCTCCAGGTTATGAGAAATACTCATTCAAACTGGGGAGATAACCTCAGACACATTGAAGGCTAGAGATTTTAAGAAGATTTACATTGGTGTATTGTAGAAGAGAAAATTGCATGAAAGTGGGATTTGGCATATTTTTTTATTGACGATTCAGCAAAAGAAACTCAAAGCAAGAACTACAAAGGGAAAACTGATGGTTACATGATTAATGATGTTTCCTGACTTCAACACAAACTTCTGGAACTGAAGTATAGACATTTCACATTATCCTGGTCCTGAGATATTCTGGGTCTCATATGAATTACTTCAGCCTACAAAGAGGTGGACAAAACCAGATCTGGACTTACATCAATTGCTAATTGTGCAGCATAGAATGTTCAGTGCCAGCAAAGCTACTGATCTTCACAAAACCTTTGCAGGTGGGATGGCTTGAAAAAAAGACACGATAACCAGACCAGTAACCTTCATGGCCAGGGGAAGTCATAATCTTCTTTTAATCCCTGGGATTATTTTTTGAAACAAACAAATTTGCTACTGAAACAAAACTGGGCAATGCAGTCTGTCCAGTGAGCCTTTTTCCTCTGCTTATTGAAGGGGAAGGCACTATCTCACACATCACCTCTGACACTACAGCAGTATTGCGATACTTCTTGTGCTTCCCAGGAGCTGGGGGTTGATTCCAAAGCATGCCACATCTACAGTTAAAACCTGAAATGCAGAAGGCCAGGAGCCCAATGTGCTGTTTTTTCTGGAAACTGGCCTGGCTCTCAGGGTCTAGAATAAGCCCCTTTCCTCTCATGCTACTGCTTTCCTGGCAGAGAGATGTCCCCAGCTGTCTATATACGTATGACTATGGTCTTCCAATGGCTCATCTACTGAAACATATGTGAATCTTGAAGGCTGGTGCTTTCTTGTAGTGAGAGGGTAAACAGCTATAAAATCTCTTCCCAGTTTCATGAAAAAATGTTTGGCTTTCTTGAGGTGTCCTTTCAGTTGCCTTATCTTGCCCTTAATTTACTGTTGAGGGTGAAGGACATACCATGTTGAGTGTGTCGTTATTTATTTATTTATTCTTCTGGCACGCAGGATGTGGGTTATCTGGAATACAGTTCCCCCTATGACAGCCATTTTTAATTTCTTTGAGTGAGCAATCTCTCCTCTCTGACACTTTTCTGTTTGAAAAATATGACTCAGTGTGATTGAGGAGGCAACGTAATTAGCCATGGCACCACTGGGATCACTAGATTTTTTTGGCTTTACACAAACTCAGCTCTCCCATTTTCTGACCTATGCATCTTTCCTCACTTATTCAGTCACATTGGAATAAAGTGTCCAGATGTAAACAATTGAATGTCTTTTTGTTTTCATAGTGTTGGGTTTTAAAACTATCTCAGTAACCACTTAAGTGGTAAGTGAGTGTCTAACGTTTTGCTTTGTTTTTCTCAAAGCTCAGGATTCCTGCAAAAATATTTTTTTCTAGGTATTTCTGTAGTATGATGGTCTCCTTTGTGTTAGAGGACAGAAAAAAAAACCTAATTTAAAACCATTCCATCCCAGAAAGCTTGGCCAATAAAATAAAGTTTGAAAGAAAAGACATGTTCTTCTATTCAGTGTTTTACATCTGGGAGAGTAAAACAGACAGACTACCTGTGCTATCTACACAAGTTTGTAGGTGGATAAACTGAGAGGAAGTGAGTCACACCAAAGGTTGCTCACTGAAGGTCACACAGGAATAAGGGAGTAAGTACCTTTTCACTGATGACCTCCTGACTGGATATTTCACGCTTCAGGCTACAACGCTGTTCTTGTCCTGATAGAAAGATACCTACTGCTACTGCTCAAAAACATGTCTCTGCAATATCAATGAACAGGTGTACTTTGGGATGAATGCACAATAAAAACAAGAAACTTATTAGGACAAAACCATTTCAAGGTCTGATAAATCTGGGTAAAGATTGAACTAGGGGGAGGATGCTGAAAGAGACTAATCCATTTCAGTGAATATGCAAGACAATATTGCTGAAGTTGATAAAGATGGGTCTATATTTGAAGAGATCAGGATTCAGAACACGTTTTGTGACTTATTATGCTGAGAAAATTATTACTGCCCATTAAAGAATTACCTTTCACACAAAATGGAAAAGTTGATTAGTGCACCTCAGAGTGGCTAGCTTCTAAAATTATAAAATTAATGAATGTATGAAATATTTAATTTCATACATAAATATCTGTGAATAGAAATTAATTACTGCATGCAATAAAAGCCATTTGTTACACATAGAGGATCAAATATTAAACATGTGCTGAAATAAAAATGTGAGCATTTTCTTAGCTTGTGTGTAATTGATTTGGATTTCTGTTGAAGATTTTTGTTACTGTATGAAAAACATAGATCAAACTCAGTAATAAGATAAACTATCTATATATTTTCAGTATCTGTGGAAGGTTAATAAAGGAAATCCTTGTTCCTGGAGAGTATCACCTGTAAGTGCAATTGACGTCAGGTATCATTGGGACTGCAAGAAATTAATGAAATAAAACATATGCATAAGAGTTTGCAGGACTGTAGCCTATGCTTCCATCATAATGTAATTTCATGTTATTGGACTGTGAGAATAAGTACAACATCTACAGCTTTTGCAACTCTCCCAGATAAATGGCACTCTCATATTTTGATTTTTGAGGCGTCAATCTGCTGATCTGGCAAACACGTACTTGATATGCTATGACTTAGGCTGTGCTAATCTTTCAGCCAAATCCTGTTGCTTGTACTGGATTTGCTAGCTTTGTTCTTGTGCATCACGTCATCTCCCAGTCCTCCTCTACTACGTGAAAACTTTGAAGTTTTCAAGCAGTGTATGTAGCTAGTTCTGCTTACAACTCCAATTGTGCAGGTTAAATATTATGTAGGTTGAAATGTGCAGGAATAAGGTAGTATTCTTTTAAATAGCTTAAGCCAGGTAGTGCTAGTTGCTGTGTCCTATGAAATTTTGAGAGGGATTGATAGGAACAGCATCTCCATATGTATTTAATTAACAGTGTTATTTGGGATTCATSTGTACTAGTGTAATTCTTTTACTGTGTTTAACAAAACAACAACTGGGGGTGAAAACAGATGCAGTGCTCTTATGAAAAGAGAATTGCTGCCTGCAGCTACTGGGCATGCAAGGAAATTGCTCATTTTGGGGAAAAACAGGATTACAAAACGTCTGATTGCTTGGGGAAAATGGACTTACTGGTGGATCCATCCTCTGCTGAAGTAAACAATACAGTAAGGCTTTGAATGCTGTTAGTCATTAATAGTGCAAGTGATAAGAAAGGCTGCTATTTTATTGATTGGGTTGGGTGGCAACAATTTGTAACTTAACAGCTGTTCTTAAGCTTGAAGAGAAAACAATTGCTGAAATTGTAGAGACTGCATTTCCACTGCTCTGCTGCCCAAAGCCTTGGAGGTCCCCTGTTATAAATCAAAATCAAGAGAAGAAATAATTTCTAGATGTCTGTTATTTAAGAAAGCTAATAAAGCATTGCCAATTCGGATGGTGTTTGAATCATTTGTCAGGTTCATCATTAATCTCTGTAAACTAGAATAGATAAAATATTTCCCTTATTGGCTGATGGTAATCATATCCTGAAACTTACCTAAATAAAGCCTATCTGAAAATGTAGGTTATAACATACTTCCAGTCACTGTCTTTGGAGGACAGACTTTTGGCTGTAGTTACAAGTTGGCATTTGAGCTGTTGTATGCAGTTCTCATTTGAGTGAGAGACATAGCAAATATCACAGGATGTTAATAACTTGTGTTAACATGATGCTCTATAATTGGAAGCTAGCAGTAAAAACACCCCAAGAAGCACCAGAAGTTACTTGCAAGTTCTAGGCATAAAGCAAATGAGACCAAATTGGCATTTTTCTGAGGTTCAGTTGTGTTCTGTGGCAATGACATGTTCAAAGGTAACTTCAACAAGTCTTGCCATTTAAGCAAACTTTCTGACATCCTGATCACAACATATATCACAAGTGTGGGTTTTTTTCTGAGGATGGTTAATTATCATCCTGATACATAACTTAACAACATTACATCCTACAAACAAGCTGCCACAGCAGAGACTGTTGTTCTATGTTCCTGGGCTTTTATTGAGGCTAAGAAACTCAGAATACTTTGATGGCAGACTTTCCCATAGGAGGTGGCTCACCATGCTTCTCACAGACAGTAAAAGCAATCAATATATGAAATGGATGTTCATACTGAATGTCCTACAGACTTCACTTTCCAAATTTCTTGCCTCCTCAGAGCACCACTGTGCTTCAAACCATAGAGAAGTTCTGAAGTGAGTTTTCAAGGAGAAGTTTCACCTAGTCTGAATCCTTAATGCAATGAAGGGAGAACTAGTATTGATTGTTGCCTCCTTGCAGGGATGGGGAGATTTTTGGGTACACCTTGTGATAGTAACAAACTAGGGTGCTAGCTAACAAGAAAATAGATGGTCTGGTGGGAGGTACACTTGTGGGACTGGAGCCAGAGGCAGCTGATATATTTTACTTGAAGGTGACTAGGGACTTGCTAACCCACAGGTCCTGTGGTTTTCGTTGAGGTTGTCAGCAAATGTTACACATGTTTAAAGATACTCCATTGTTTTTCTGGGAATGGCTGGGTACCCTGTGGCAGTGAATGTTAAACAGACTCCTTTGAAGCATTTAAACAACATATGTTTTAATTGCAGTAACTGTTGATTCTAAATAACCTGCAGTATTGTCTTTGAATTCAGGTAACTCATTACAGACAGTGGTGGCGTAAGATCTGTTTTCCTGTACTGATAAAGTGGAAATGCAACTTGATTCCCATCTGCAGAAGTATCATTGTTTCCTGAAAGAAATGCTATCAAACTTATCAGTTAAATGCCACATTACTACAAATGGTGGAAAGACATATTGAGGCAATCAAGAAATTTATGCTGTGTTTTTGGCAAAAATAGCCTACAATATGATGCAAACTTCATATTAGACTGTATAACTTTAACATCAGCAGTGATATTACAGCATATTATTTAAGGTTCTGAAGTACATGTTAAACTGGATTCACTTAAGGGCTTTATTATAAAATAATGTGAGGAAGAGGACTTGATTAAATCTGGAGTTGAGGTGAGATAGGAAATGGGTTTCCCCTCTGTAGTGTGTGTCTGAAGGAGGGAACCAGCAACTGCTAAAACGGAGGGAAAGGTCTCTCCCTGGAGTGCCAGAAGTTCAGGGATTAACTTGGTTACCTACTTGTCTTGTAGGAGACTTGATTTCAAATGACAAGTTSCTCAGACAAACCAAGCACCCGAACCCTCTGTCTTACAACTCATTACTCTAACCCCTGGCTAGCCTGCAGTTGATATTTGCCTCTGACTTTTACTCCAAGGTCCATCTTAGAGTTGAGAATTCATTTCAACCTAAAGATTTATCAAAGTGCTAGACTTCTACAGTTGCTTATCAACAATAAGCAATTKTTTCACTAAATAAGCTAATTTCTCACTAATTTTGACAGGTTTGTCAAGTGGAAAAAGACCAGAGATGGCAGAAGCTAGCTTTCAAACCCCAGTTTTTCCTTTTTTTCCTCTCAACTTTTTGTTGGTTTATTTTTTCAAGGRGTGAAACACCATGCAACCTTATCTCCTCTTTTCCTCCTTTTGGATCCATTCATAGTCCTGTCCTGCTTTGACTGTTACTCTTCCAGTGAACTGATAGCTTTGAGGAGGGGATTTCTTTTAAAGTACATTTATTAAAGAACTAACATCAGGAACCAGGGTATTAAACCTGTTTGTTAAAAACATTACAACATTCTGTGCCACAAGGGGAAGAGAGGATGCATAGTAAACAAATGCGCTCTGATGTGTAGAGGGTTGAGCTTTATGAGACATTGTACAAGTGGATTAATTTCATGGAGAGAAGTGCCTTWAGTACTCTACAGAGTAGAGCCAGATCCTGGATTTTCGTGGTCGTTGTTTTTCTTTTTCTTCTTTGCCCCTTCAAAAGACRGGGTCCTGATAAACCTGGGTATAACAGTCCTAGAAATAACATAGGTCAATAGTGTTAGCAACTGAAACCTTTTGGGCCCTTTCTAGCAGAAATTCAGGCAGGATGGCCCACCCAGGGCTGGATTAGTGGCACAGGYGCAATTATTATGCTAAAGAGGGAGGTACAGACCTGTCCTGGGTGAGASGTGTCACATCTAATACAAAACCATAGCATAGTTGTTTTTAGCCAGAAAGATGGCATAGAGCTATACTACAAAGCACGATGTTGAACTAAATCACAAACCTGCTGTCAGGGTCAGCGAGTGAGGATATGGCCATGCTGGCCTTCCTGATGATGTAATGCAACTATGACCACTGTGCAGAGGGAAGAATAAATGTCTGGCCTTAAAATGTGAAGGATTTTAATAACAATGTTGATCTTGGGGGACTGAGCAATTGGGAGAAGAATGATGGAGATCTATTCTGCTGTCAAAGGACTCAACATAGATCCAACATCTGTTTGCTTAGTTGCTTTGGGAAGTGTACAGACATAGAACAGTAGAAATCCAGGTTGTTTCAAGTCACTAGATACTGGGTTTGGACTTTGAAGCTGAATATCTGAGAGACATTGAGAGGACTCAAAAGTACTGGTTAATGCTGCAAGGACCCCGGATGCAGTAAGCGCCACTGGGATGACACAAGCTTTTGAAAAGAGGTGGTTTTATAAGAGACACTGTTGCTGACATGCGGAAATAACTTCAAAGAGCACTGAAGCAGAAACATATGTTCTGACTACTCATACTCTCCATGGAAATGCAAAGCCATTGACCTCCTGGAGATGGATTTCAGTCCTTCCTTTGACCTCAGGTTTGTCTGCTATCATCTGGGATGACTTTCAGAGCAGGGTAGCTAAAAGGACTGTCCCAGCAGCATTGGAAAGGTTTATATTTGCATAGTGTTTCATATAATAGGGAAAAAGCTATGCATACCATTATGGTTTCATGTCTACTAACAGTCCTCTGATCTAATGCTATCCTTTTCTCTGAATCTGGAAATTATGATCTTTGTCATGTCTTGTTAGAGTGCATGAAATTATGTTTGCAGACACTTAGCACAGTATAGTTGCACTCGGCTAGTAAGATGTAAAGCAATGCAGATTCCCTTTCACACCCTCTTTTTATTTTTCTCTGAAATGGCCTCACCAAAGGTTCCAGAGCAAAGAGGATCTCAGCTCTTTTCACTTCCAGTTGTCTGCTTCTGAAATTTAGAAAGTAACAGCCATGCATGACCTGATTAACTTCCTGTCAATACCATCTAGCAGYGGCCTTTTCAGTACTTGTGCAAATCCAACATGTAAAAAGTAAAGCTCAGTGAGGGATGATTAAATTCATCTCTTTCTTGCAACCAGCTGCCCTGCAGTGTCCAGCACATCCCAAATGTGAGAATGTCAGCTACCACAAAAGAGAAGTACTGTGTAAATTCTTGGGATGGGTCCCACGCTAATGTTGAAAATCCTTCTGGTCAATACAGACTCCTCTGTGTGGAATCTGAATGTGCAGAAGCAGCCAGAAAGAGGGGACAACAAGGTGGAGTCCATGTTGGATCCTCCTGTGGTTTCCCAAATGGATGTGGATAATATTGATTTCTTCACGTTGTCTCCTTTCATCCTGCAGACTACCTCTTTGGAAACTGAGAAGGGCTCTGGAAGTTTGGTCTGACGGATTTGAATGGGACTAATTTTTTAATTGGGTCTGAAAAATGCCTGTAGGAAGGGTTAAATGAAGGGCTAAAGCTTTACTTCACAGATAGGAAAAGGGTAAGAAATCTGTGACACGTATCATCTCAGACATTCCTGAAGAAGCCTCCGTGGTGTTCTACTTAAATTTTAAAATAATAAATTACTTCAGTACTAATGGACAGGACTTAAAAATGAATAAAATTAATCTTGAGGTGGGAAGGGAATTAGAACAATTACTCTGGCCTCCATGGTCATTGCTATTTTATTTTCATCCAACATTGTTCATGGAAATGATTTTTTCAAATGTGTGCAGCATTGTCTCTGAAGGCAGCTCTGCATCTCTATTTTTGAATCTGTGGTATGACTTGAGGTACCTACAACTAAAGAGCTAAAAGGCAGCATTGCACATTAATGGGTTGAGAATACACTTCATGGTTACAGTGAAAGTGTAGAGAAATCCAAATTTTATTTTAGCTTTTATTATTTGGGCCTGTTTGCAGTTATTCGGTAGCTCTTCCTTTTTACAATCACATATCAGAGCATGAGTGCRGTGGGGTTCACTTGCTTCCACTTCCCCGGTTCAGAAGGACTGCCTTCACTGCAGGCTTTGGAGACATGCTAGGAACTCGGGCTGTGTGTACTGAATCAGCTACATTGCAGATAAGTAGTATCATGCATTATGGTATCGCTCTGTACATTACTGTATGTATGTAGTATCAGTAATGACCTCATGCATGAGTTTGTCCTGGAGTTTGTATGTGAGATTGGATTAAAATTTAGAGATGTGTTTTGCTCTCTCTCCCCTCCTACTTCAAAGAGATGTGTCTTCATAAAAAATGAGCAATCTTTTGAAGTAGCATTTTGAATTTTCAAATATGTTACACTTCTGAAGGAGAGGGAAGGACATTGAAAAAGATCACAGCAAAATAATACAATCTATCACAGAAGCAGCCACACACAATCATCAACCCTATCAGAAACTTGCAATTCCTACTTTACTAGTTAAACACTGACTCCAAAGTTAGCAAATAACGTTTCAGAGCATTCTCTGAACTCAACATTCAGACTGTGTCTGAATTGTTCAATAGTTCATTGTTCAATATTTAGGTTCCTTGCTTTGTTGTTTGTTGTTTTTTTTTTTCTCTAAGAGCAAGATTTAAAGCATCCTCCTTTTTCAAAGATAAAAACTTTCACACAACACACTGAAGGCATGGAAACTGGAGTCCTTTGCTCAATTGTTAAATATGTAGTAAAATTAATAAAAGAGGAAGTATTTGCTTGCCTCAGCCTCACATAATTACTGCCTGTATTTTTTCCCCTTATGACAGCTCCTTAGAGGATTAAAATTTGTTTTTATTAGAAATTGTGGCATTACCTATCAATTATGGCAAATGTCAGAGTCTCAGGTTGGAGTTCAGACTTTGGATGGAATCACAATGCAATTTCAATTCATTACTCACATCTGAGTTTCTGGTTGGCTGTGACATGGCGTAAGTGTAATATTAAGCACTGAAGGCAACATGAACATTGGAGCTTCTCCTGAGCCTGGGTTGCTATGTCGCCCCGATCTGTAGCAGAGCAAGGAGCATCTTTTTCTTATAGATGACCTGTTGTGATTTGTGCAAGATATAAGGGCATTTACTTCAGGACTGTCTCAACTCCACATTCCTAAAATAACCTTGAAAAATAACCTGTATCTGTCTTGTTTATGTTGGTGTAAATTAAGGGACATGATATTAAAACAGGTGAAATCAGAATCTGGCCCTTGGCATGGTGTAAAATGTTACAGCTTTTTCATGAGATGTGCAAGCTGTTACAAAGACTGTCCTTCAGAGCACGACCTGACCTTTTCCTTGAGAAATGCTTATGCAACATATCACTTAAATACTACAGCTAAATTGTGCACAGAGCTATTAATTTGGTTGAATGGCTAGTTGACATCAATAAATCTAGCTGACGTTATGAGACCCTGATAATAGTCCTTGTTGATGGGTTGCAACAGAAAGGTTCACAAGCTTCTTCATTAGTAGTAAGTCAGTTAACAAATAAAGCTAAGTAAACCTGGTTCTGTTCTGTTCAGGTAGTGGCTTGTGCTTGTGTGCTGCTCACTGTAAGCCTATACATTGCAAAGGGAAAGAAGACAGGGTTCAAACTCCATTTTGCAAGCCAATGCTTATTGCTGTGGAAGTCTCCATATGTCTGTGTGCAAAACACCTTTCTCTGAAGGGGTCTGTTGACTCATTTCTTTCATCAGTGAGAATAGTAACTGTATTTTGGTGCTAGGATTTGCCTAGGCAAATGTATGTCTTTGACATACTTCATTTGCATGAGAAGTTTCAAGWCTCTCTGCTGAAAACACCTCCTTATACTCTGCTGCCTGGCTCTGGATGTTGGTTGTGTCTGTTGTCTTGAGCAGTGAAGTTACTTTCCAGGATGGGGATAAACTTGGTGTACTAATTTGCACAGCACCTACAAGTTGTGGAGGAGTATTTGAGCAATAATTTTCACAGGGACTTCTAATATTTGCTTCAGTTTTTCATTGCTGTTGTTGTTCTCTGTTTTGCTCAGCCAAGGCTGTGAAGCAGCTGAGGCATTAGATGTCAAAGCAATTCATTTTTTTTTTGTTTTTTTCTTTTTTTTTCTCCCCCCCCCCCCCCCCCTTATATGAATGCTTGTGCAATGATTTCACTTAGTGAGATGCTGTGGCCTGTTTAAGGAAGCAGGATACAAGATCATGCTGTTTCCCAACTTAAGAGGGCAGGGAAGCAAATTTGATTGTACCTATCCTTTAAATCGCTCATCTGCTTGGTTCTGAAAGTAAGATGCAGTAAATGACTAAGACAGCACTGGCACTGGGTTCCTTCTCCTACTTGTCCCAATGGCTCAGCATGGCAAGCTTGATGCTTTATCCTAGCCTAAAGCAAAAAAGTGACTCGGCTAGCCAGGCACTGTATGCCTCCTCATGGAGAATGCATGCCCACCATATTAGCTTCTACCTTGAAGTTGTGGGGTCCAAGAGGAGGGACCAGAGAAGGGAAGTGCTTGGGATTTTTCTACCATCTGCTTCTAACCTATGTCAGGGTCTGCGGCAGTGATAGGAAAATCCCAGGACTTCATCTTTGCTCTCTCAAACCCTACCCCTTGCTCTTTTTTCCCTCTAAAGCTCTCTCTGCCTGGTCTGGTATAAATTTACAGTTATCTTAGACAACCCTCACAGCCAGTTGTGCTTTGCTCTCTTTCTCCTGACACCACAGCTGCCCAGTTCCCCTGGCATGTTGTGCAATGACCCTGAATACTACATGGTTCAAGAAAGAGCAGAAAAAATTCCCAACTTTGGTCTGTCCCTAGTGGAATCACTCTATGCTCTCCATGACTACTTTACGCATAGGTCTTTTCCTGACCTTGATGTATCCTGCAGAGAGGCAAATGCTGCTTTCATCAAGSAAAGTTCTGTAGTACTCTGGTTTGTGAAAGCATCTGAATGCCAACAGCTGATACCAGGACTTAGCTCTTTCTGTTGGGAAGCTATGAGGAAGCAAAGCTGCTCGTGCCTAGGAGCGCAAAAAGAACTAGAATTGCCAGAGCAAGAACTGTGGAAAGCTTGCATGTTACTCCATCTCACGAGTGAAGTTTCCTTAGTCTGCACAAGGGAGTTTGATAGCTTGAAGGAGGAAGGCATCAGGAAATTCTAAATAGAGTAATCTTCACTACATGAATGAATACCAACAGGAGATCTAGGCACTTGTATTTTAAGTGCACTTCAACCAGGGAGATCTCCTGAATGCAAAGAAAACTGATGGAACAGGTTGCCCTGGGAGATTGTGGAGTCTGCATCCTTGGAGAGAGTCGAAAGCCATCTGGACACAGTCCAGAGCAACTGGCTCTATGTGGCCCTGCTTGAGCAGCAGGGTTGGACCAGATGACCTCCAGAGGTCTGTTCCAACCCTAACCACTCTGTGGTTCTGTGATAAATTACCTTTATGTCAGTGTGAAGAAAGCCTGGGGATCACTGTTAGAGTTACAGTGTTCAGAGACAGAAACAAGCTTTTGGATATATTTATATAAAATACATATTTATATACACAGGCTCAGCTAAAGCTATATATGCTTCTTTCCCTCTCTCATTATTCAATATTGAGATAAATGAGTAAAATAGTTTAGCAGGATATTTTAGCATGCTCCTAAGCTTAAATATCTGAATGGTTATTTCATAAGTGCTCTCAAATCGACTCGGTGATTTTAGATGCCCAAATGCAGCGTTGGAAGCCTGACCTTAAGGATTTTGTTTTTATTTTTGAAGGTGTAGGTTGTAGACTTTTGGAAATGTTGTTTCTTCATGTACACTTCCTTCCTTTAACTGGCAAATAAAAAGTTTTTTTATCCAGTCATCACTACAAAGACAACTAAAAGCATTACAGGAAAAAAAAAATATCCTTTTCTGTTCTTTGTGGAATATTAAGAAAACAGTGGGCTAAGCTCTCATTCCAGAATCTCTTTTGTTGTTTGCAATAGTGTGTACACTACTGGCTGGAAAACGAATACTACAGGAGGCAAAATAGATGAGGTCACTGCAGGCTTTTTGGTGGTTTGAGGTTTTGTTAGGTTTGGTTCTTTTTTCCTCCAGAAAAAATGGACAGGTAGTCACAAAAGTAGTGGTGTGAGTGTGGGGAATAAATGCTGGGTATCAGTTGTGTCAGTTTTCAGTTTTCTGTCTAGAAGAACACATTTGAAAATATTCACTACTGCAGAGGAATAAACATATCTAGTTGGTCCTTGTTGCAGCTTTTCACATTCCTGTGCAACTAAGATGAAGTAATCACAGTAAACCACAGATTGCAGTGTTACTTTGATATCTTTTTCTTTGAGAGCAGATACAAAGCCAAATGCCAAGTCTAGCCTTGATTGACACAATATGCTGACTGGCAATGTCATAGAGTCTCATTGCATTTGTTTGCTCTGATGGAAGTGAAGATACCTGAGACTAAAAATAAAAACTTGGTTCTGTCGTGGCCTCCAGGCTTCTCAGTTCACTTCAGTGAGACACAGAATGTGTTTTTAGTTGTAGGAGGTCGGACCAGGTCCCATTCTGTTACTCTGTGTGGTTGTTGGCATGATAACATGGTATGGCATGTTGCCACAGCACGCAGCGAGATGCCTGCCTCTTTCTGTCATAAGCCCTATAAATGCCTTATGAAGAGAATTTTCTATATCTATCCCTCTGCTTCTTTTATTCTTTGGAAACATTGCCTTTTTCAGCAAAGTAATGAATTTAGACAAAAAAGGTGATTGGACTGTGAATGTATGAGAATATACATATATATATGTGTGAATGTATGAGTACATACATGTGAATGTACGTACTGTCATTTTAAGTAGATACTGATATTTTCTGGTCTGGATTTTTCTCTGGTATGTCAGTGCTATAGTCAAAAGCATTTCTGCTGAAGACTGTAGGTTGATGCACATGTAAAGCTGGCCAGGCTGTTTCTTTCTCCTTTTTACTTCTTAGCATGAATTCCTCAGATAAGCTCTGAAATTAAAGGAGATCTCTTGTCAGTGGATTATTCTGTCCTTGAGGCCCAGAGCTCTGTTAAGGAGTTAGGGAAAATGTTATGAAAACACGCCAAGGAAAAACTTCAATAAATTGGCTTGGTTGGTTGAGGTTCTAAAGAGATCTGGAGCTATTGGGAATTACTTAGGTACGGCTATTGATRGATGTAGGGGCACAGCATCTGTTCCATTCCTCTCAAGCCCTGCACGCATACTCCCTCTGTACCTTATGACAGTTGGGTATAGTAATGCTGAAGCATGTCAAGGTGATCTGCTGCTTCTGCCCTTTAAGGAAGCTGTATATTTAACTCAGCACTTCCACTGAACCTGACTGCCAGCTCTGTGTCTAAGCGGGACACCTTTTTAATCAATCTATTTTTCTTAGTGAGAAGCGTTCCCTATTAAGTTTACAAGATGACAAGAAAAACTGATTTATTACCAAAGTTAATGTTATAATTTCTGTGGAGTAAAAGCACTATAGTTAATGCTATGATGAGGTATCACTAATAACATTATTAATTATAACTGCTGCAAATTTATAAATAGCAATAGTATATCATTAAGCATGTGAATCATGAAGAGCTAGCTTAATTGTGTCATCTTGCTATCAGCCACATCAAAATTAGTCTTAGATTTGCAGTGGTTGGTAGACATCTTGATCTTCTGTTTCTTGAATTTTCTATAAGGCCTTACAGTCTTAAAAGGAACAGACTCCTTTCTTTACATTAGCATTGCCTCTCCAAATATTCTTTATGGAAGCTGCACAGCTTCAAATATATAATGGGGAATGTATTAAAATGGGGGGGGGGGGGCGCGCATGTTACAATACACCCCCACTATATATCATCTGTGAGGCACTAGAGTGCAGTATTAACAGTTAAAAGCTAATTGACTCAAAATAAGACWGTTCTTTGACTTAAAATTTCTTACCCATGAAAAACATCAGGATTTCATTACTTTAAACAAATATTTCAGTACTGATGCAGGATAGATGTTGTCATTCCCTCCTCTCCTGACACTGCTTTACAATTGTGGGGCTCCTTTTTATACATTGGTGTACAGATCAGCTTCTGTCTTATACAGATTCTCTGCAATCTTTCATGCCTCAACTCCCAGCAGTACCCTTTGCCTTATTTTGTTTCATTCTCATGAGAGGCTGTGAATGTGGCTTGAAAACACCCTTCCAAACGTGTCTCTTGATCTCAGCAGGATTTCACAAAGAGGCAAAGATGCAACTGTGATATCAAGATTGCAATTTGCCAGGCCACTTTTAGAGGTTACTTTAAAATTTGCCCATAGGCTTTGGGATTTATTTAGTGTCGCTGTATAACCTGTATTGTTCGTAAGCTCCTCAGAGCTAACAAGGAAGTAGATTGCATGGTCATTTACACTGCATGCACAAAAGGAAATTTAAGACTCTTTCTGTGTACAGCAGGAGCTAGTTGCTGATAAGGAAGGTCCAACAAAGACTTTGGGTTGAAGGCTGTATGTTACAATCTGAATTTTGTATCATTTCTTTTCTTTTCTTTTTCTTCTTTTTTTCTTTTTAAATCTCTATTATCTTTAAGTACACTTTCCCAAGGCTTATAATCCTAGAATATCTGTTCTGAGAATAGGATATGTCCTTACTATAATTACTCTTCATTAAAAAAGAAAAAGATATATGAAGGACAGGCTGGGGCTGCAGTTACATACTCTGAGGTTACTGTGCATGTTGTTTTACAGTACAATGCATTTCTTTAAACACATTTGTCTCAAAGTTAATGTCAACCAAGGCATTAACACCAAGACTCCAATTAACTCCAGTCACAATCCAAAATCTTGGCCAAGAAGATTTGGAATTATGAAGCAAAAACTGCACTGATGCCTTTGGGCTGCTCCCAAAGAAGTTGAGCAGTCTTTTTAGATGGGACCCTTCAGTGAATTGACTTCTCCCATCTAACCCTGAGAAAATCAGTGTGAAGATTCCTGGTGATTTAAATAGGAGGCGTGAAAGGTCTCTCCGCCTTTCGAATCAACTTTACAACTCCCAGTTTATGAACTTCCAACCATGTATTGCCCTTGTGGTAAACAGAATCCTAAAAGAATCTGATGTTGTCAAATAAACTACATAAAGATAATTTCTGATACAAGTTTTCAGGTTCTTCTATAAGCCTGAAAGCACTACATATATCTTTATGTAGTTTATTTGAAAACTTCAGATTCTTTTAAGATCCAGTTTCTTCTCTAGCTAAGTTTCACCAAAGCAAGCTGTGACACAGAAGAATGATATGTATGTGAAGTACTATAAAAGCAGATATTTCAGAGTAAATGAATGCTGGACAGCCAGAGGAAAAAAACTCACTAACCCAAACCAATGTGCATGTATAGTGGGTAGCACTGACCAATGATAGAGTCCAGCACAAAAAAATCAGTGTTTTCCAAGAAAAGTCTGGCATGAGCTAGGTTCTACAGCTACAAAAGGGATCAAACTTCACTCAAGGCTAATCAGCAGGGTTATAGGACTGGAGATATACCACAATATCACTTCATTAAATAGGCAGAACTGGGTGAATATAAAGTGCCATCCCCATTTCATATTCGTTCCATGGAAGTTTAATGAAGCTCCACATACTGGTGTCTGCAGTCATTGACACTCACATGAATTACTGGCATTTCCTTAGACAGTGACTTGTTGAACCATCTGTAAAAAGGTCCAATAGGTTTCCTCCATGCTTGATGGAAGAATGGGAGTTGAATTGCCATGTCGCTAACTGTGCAAATTAGTCCAAGCTCATTTCAGTCCCTGAATGGGAAAGTAAAAGACAGGGTGGTGATTTATGGGTGTAGTTTGCTCAGCCTTTCAATTTCTCCAAGTTCAGGCCTATCCAGACATGAAGTGATTTTGAACATTCATTAATGGTGACACTTTCCAGGATGTCACTGTCATGAATTGGAGGGGGAAAAAAAGAAGACAGACAGACATGTTTCCCTTATAGACATTGCAGTCCAGGCACTGAGAGCTTTGAATAAAATGTGTCCTGTGGTCTGGGAAGAGAGAAAGGCTTCAYACAATTAAATATTATTTGTGCATTTGCACTAATGGCTGCAAAGCTACAGAAACTGGGACCAGGTTGTAAAACTGGTCCTGTGAACCAGTTGCAAAAGTGACTTGTCCCAGCTACACACCACTTCTGGTTTCCTCTCTGTTACGCCAACAAGCAATGGTGTGCATATTCTGTTATTCCACAGGCAGAGGAAACTCCTTTAAATTCAAAGCAGATATGCATGTTTGTTTCACCCACAAGATTTAAGCACTTAAATATAGAATTATTGTTTGTTTTTAATTAAGAAAATATGCAATGTAATTTGTTAATGTGCTTTATATAGCTAGACATTTTAAAAAACATACGATTTGCATATATAAGTGCAGGACTATTGTATATCATATTGGAAAACAGAATTGGGTTATGGTGTACTTCCACCTTTCATGATATGTTGAAGTTATGGAGTTATGGAATTATGGAGTAGACTTTATTATATCACAAAAGAAACAAGTTTCAAATAAGCTTCATGGCTAGACATTGATGAAGAAGATTGGACAGTTCATCTATAAATAAAGCTAACAATTTCTCTCTCCTAGTTTGACTCCTGTCACTTAAGGATACAGGCTTCCTTAAGCCAAACTGTATGAATAACCCTGCAATATGTTCTGAATTAATGAAACAATACTTCATTGTCTCAGTACTGCTGGAGCAGAATTAAAATACAATGCTTTGTAAAAGAGCACTTGGTTTTGGATTTCTGGAATACCTAAAAGTATTTTGGTTTTTTTTTTTTTAGCAATAACTTTCAAGATGTTAACAAAATACCTGAAATATACCTGACAGATCTGTCACGTTAACTATACTGCAACAGTTTGGGGCAGGCATTTCCGTGATGCCACAAATATCCTGAATAGTTGTGTTGGAGATTGCAGTGCTAAAAATCATGTTCTTTTTTTCAAAGTGAACAGAAGTGTAATTTATCTGATTAGATTTATTTGTTATTGAACTATTTGACCTGCTTCATCCATATTAACCAGTCCAAAAGAAACTCATTAACAGCCTGCTACTTCTCTCTCTGAAGTCAGTGATGACTATACTTGCCTTTCCTGATATCCTGCCTAAATCTTGTATTTTATCATAAAACATGAAGAAAGGGAACTCTGGTAAAGTTTCAAACAGCCTGTGCTAAATGATCAGTTAGTATTTTCTTTCAAAGACTGAGATTTTAAATGCACCTATGGTTTCAAAGAAATGAGAATGACTATGCAATGCATAGATTTAGTTCACAATAAGTTAATTGGTAAACATCTTTCATATATATTCTGCCTGGTAAGAAGTGCTGACAGATTTTTTGCTTTATTTGTTCCAATACAGCTGTAATTTGATGATATGTATATTTTTAAATTTTGACAAAAATTTTAAAAGAAAACTTTAATTAATATTTTTGAAAAATTCCTAAGGGAAAAAAGAGAAGAGATCTGGGACAAGCTTGGTATTTGGTGTCAGGATGTAATCCAAGCAAAGACTTTGTTTATAACCTGAAAATTTTGGTCTGCTTCTTAACAAAGCTTTTAGTGCTGCTGACTTCAGTAGCTGAACTTCCCCTCCACCTTCTTTCCCTACAAGCCTGATTGTTTTTCATGTAGGCACAGCAAAATATGATCTGAAAAACCTCAAGCCCAATCAAAACAATACACTTGAGCATGCCACACCCCCACCCCCACGGTTCCTTGGCAGCCCCCATCCCATCCCATCCCATCCCATCCCATCCCATCCCATCCCATCCCATCCCATCTTGCATTTTGATACCCTTCTCCAGGATGAGTCAGGTCACTGTTAATCACAGTACTTAATGCAAGGTACTCTAACGGTGCTGTGAACGAGGGCTCAGTGGGATGGAAAAGATTTCAGTGGCTTGGCAGTCATATGAGTGTCTAGTCTTCGTGCCTATTTTAGGCAAACATCTGTGCTTACTAGACACTTGTTAGGACTTTGCTATAGATGCCCTTTGAAAGCAAAAAATGGGAAAAGTATTTTAAAAAAAACCCAAGTATCCTATCAAAACATTTATAAGTATTTGAAGCTTAAGACTCTGAAAGCAATGTGTGCATACTAAAACAAATGTAACTAGCTAACTGTAAGCATTATTTTTAGATATTGATATAGCAGAGTAAGCAGGCATGATGCTTAAACACATGCAAGGTTAGTTTTTCAAGAAGGAAACTTTGAAACTTAATTTGCACTTTAGATTTTCTAGTGTGAGTATTCAATTTTTCAATTTAAAAATATCATTACACTCACACTGCTTGTGATCTGATCCAGAATATAGAGTTTAAGCCTCAAGGAGTGCTCTGTCTTCAAACACCCTTAGAATCCAAAATTTCCACACCCTACCCCTAAGAGTCAAGCTATTTCTGTTCTCAAAATTACCAAGGCTGAAACAACTGTATCCTTTCTTCTTTCATGTGTTTTCTTCTTCTCAGTGATGGCACAGAAGAACTGACAGGCCTCTGAAGAAATTATATGTGTGGGGTGTTGCATTCCTTTTCCAGGCTGATGAACCTCACTCTTAAGCTGTTCCTGTTGCTAAAGCCTTTGCTTATCTCGTCACCATCTTCTGACCCCTTTTTGCATTGCTGTGTGTCTTTTCTGAAAAGATCAGAGCTCTATACAGCGCTGAAGATGCAGATGCTGTACAGATTTAACGGCTTAATCTACTCTTTACTCCTTTCCTAATAATTCTGAACTTTTCCTTTGCTTTTTGACCACTGCTGAACACTGAGTTGATATTTTCATGCAATTAGCTGTTATTACCTTATGGTTCCTTCCTGAGCGGTAACAGTCAGCTCAGAAGTTGCCTTTATACACTTATGTTGGGATTGGTTTTTCTTGTTTCACTTTACAGGGAATGTTATCTGCAATTTTATTGCCCAGTCACTCAGTTTCCTTCCCCCACTCATTCATTCCTCAATATATAATTAGATTTGCAGGTTATTGGCTGTACTAATCAGCCTCCCACCAAAATGGATGTTGATTGCAGTGTGGGTTCCTTAAATATAAGCTATGCACTCTAGATGAAGTCGGGAGTTTTCATCTGGGTCGGGCTGACAAGTGTAGCTGAGTTGTTTTGCTTCTCATCAGTATTGGACATGATGGACTCCCTAGGAGCAGCTGGACACTAAGAGACTTCAGTAGGTTTTTTTCACCCTTAATTTCTCCTGCTCCCTTTCTGTGACACAGGATTTTTCATGAGCATTGAGTTTGTGGGGAGAATATGGGTTAAGATTGGAAAAGGCAGAGTAGATGTTCCAACACATCCTTCTGGACCTCAGACTTGGATGTAGCTTACAGAGGATTAGAGCTGTGAATTAGAGCTGTCCGTAGTGGTTTGCCACAAACTCATCCATTCCCAGCTTATTCTGTCTTCTCATGTGTCTTTTGCTTCTTGCTATTTCAAAACGCAAATTGCAGTAGATGGGCTGCAACATTCACAGAGGGTGTGTCTGTAGTGCATTGCTGCTGATTTGTCCCAAGTCTTGATTTGGTCAATCACTTGCAAAGATTAGCAAATCCTCTTGCTAGTTATTTGTTCGGAGTTGCTCTGCACGCATTGGGAACTGCTTATGCTTTCCATTTAAAACCTCCTGTGGCAAAGGGCAGTTAAGTAAGACTTGTTGCTTTGTGCTCTTTTCTGCTATGAATATTGATGTTACATTAAGTCAAACCTCAAATGTGTAAATGTCGCAGTCAGAGGGGCTGGTTTCATGCCAGCTGCCACAGAATGGGAGAGACTTCTCTATCCCATCTCTTGGTGACAGAGAAAAGGACTCACAATCAGGTAGATGAGGACTGCCATAGGAACATGTCGTACTGTAATATCTGTCAGGAATGAGGATACTTTAAACTACACTTCTGTATTGACAGTAGCTCTAGTGAAGATGCAGTAATTGCTGGCATATGAGAACGTGTTCTGGCAGTGAAGTTAACTTATTTCACAGAAACACGAGCTATAAAGGAAAACTCCTCTTTCGCTGGCATAAGTTGCACTGGTGGTAAGAGGACTTGCTGGTATCATTTCAACCCTTCTAGTGCAAACCAGGCCTCAGAAAACCAGACATTACTGAAGGATCAAAATAACAAGTAATTAACTGCTAAGTGGAGAATAATACACCCAATGTTTCTAGAAAATGGAAGGAATGCTATCCTAGTTCCAGCTGGGACAGAGTTAACTTTCCTCCCAGTAGCTGGGGGTGTGTGCTGTGTTTTGGGTTTAACCCTGGCAGCACCTAAACACCACGCAGCCGCTCGCTCACCCCCCCGGCTCCAGTGGGATGGGGGAGAGAATCGGGAGGGCACGAGTAGGAAAACTTGCGGGCTGAGATAAAAACAGTTTAATAATTGAAATAAAACAAAATAGAACARTAATARTAACAGTGRTAACAACAACAACAACAACAATATACAAAGCAGGCGATGCACAATGCAATTGCTCACCACCCGCCGAACCGAACGAGAACCTGGGACCCAGGGCCCCCTGCCACACACCCTTAGTTTTTATACTGAGCATGACGTTACATGGTGTGGAACACCCCATTGGCCAGCTGGGTCAACCACCCCGGCTATGCTCCCCCCGCCAGCTTCCCATGCACCTGGCAGGGCATGGGAGGACGAAAAGTGCCAGGTGCAAGCACCACCCAGCAACACCCAAAACATCAATGGGCCATCAAGGCTCCTATTATACCAGACTCAAAGCACCCCCTCCCCAGCTACTGGGAAGAAAGTTAACTCTGTCCCAGCCGGAACCAGGACAATATCCACACCTTATTCTATACCATCTACGTCATGCCCAGGTCTCACATTTTCCAATACATTCCAATTAATCATCATCATTTTTCCTGCCCTTCGATATATACACAGATGTCATTCCCTTAGTCTATGGGCCATCCCTCTAAAATGTCCATTGAGTTCATTTAGTCCATGACTTTTGGGCTCCATCTGTCATAGCAGTCTTTCAGGGCAGGAGAGATGGTGTGTGGTGTTGGATTGTTGCATCCTGAAGCCAGCTCTGGTTCCATGATTGCTGCGCTCGTCTGGTTTTCTCATCGTTGCACTTTGCTCGGTTTCATCAGAGTTCCTTCTTCATTAATCTGGGTGATTCTTACTGCAATACCGTTGATATGACATACAGCATTATATAGCAATTAACATCATACAATTCAGTTCATTGGCTATTTTCACCCAAAATCAAATCCCCTTGAGGTACACATCGGACTTCCCCATCCTTTCACATTACCCACCAAGTGCACCCAGGTCCTTGAGCAAAAGCAAWCCCACAAATGGCTTTTCCCTTGCCTGAGGCAGGASTAACCCAGACTGTCTTCCCCAGCATATTTTTAATGTGCACTACAGGGACTTTATCCCCCTCTACAGTACGTAAAGGTTTTGATTGGGCAGGGCCAGCTCAGGCGACAGATCCCCTCGTGTTGACTAGCCAGGTGGCTTTTGCTAAATGTGTATCCCAATGCTTGAATGTCCCACCACCCATTGCTTTCAGCGTAGTTTTTAGCAGTCCATTGTATCGTTCGATTTTCCCGGAGGCTGGTGCATGACAGGGGATGTGATATACCCACTCAATGCCATGCTCTTTGGCCCAGGTGTCTATGAGGGTATTTCGGAAATGGGTCCCGTTGTTTGACTCCATTCTTTCTGGGGTGCCATGTCGCCATAGCACTTGCTTTTCAAGGCCCAGGATAGTATTCCCGGCGGTGGCATGGAGCATGGGGTATGTTTCCAGCCATCCGGTGGTTGCCTCCACCATGGTGAGCACATAGCGCTTGCCTTGGCRGGTTTGTGGGAGTGTGATATAATCAATCTGCCAGGCCTCCCCATATTTATATTTCAGCCATCGTCCTCCATACCAAAGAGGCTTTACTCACTTGGCTTGCTTGATGGCAGCGCATGTTTCACATTCATGGATAACCTGTGCAATAGTGTCCATGGTCAAGTCTACCCCTCGATCACGAGCGCATCAGTATGTTGCATCTCTTCCTTGATGGCCTGAAGTGTCATGGGTCCACCGAGCTATAAATAATTCACCCTTATGTTGCCAGTCCAGATCCACCTGGGCCACTTCAATCTTAGCAGCCTGATCCACCTGCTGGTTCTTTTGATGTTCTTCAGTGACCCGACTCTTGGGTACATGAGCATCTRYGTGACRCACTTTTACAACCAGGTTCTCTACCCGGGCAGCGATATCTTGCCACATT
>JAYKAV010000326.1:0-64875 GCA_035582835.1 Phoebastria nigripes
GATTGAGGAAAACACTACCTGTGCTCCTGATCCTTCAACCAATCGCCCCAGTGCCCTGAAGTCCCTTTTGATCGCTTCTGGGCTTCTCTCTGCAACCTCGTCACTGCCAGCCTGTATAACCAATAGTGGGTAGTAGTCAGAGGGCCKTACCAGASCRGGGAGTTTCCTAGTRATGTCTCTAACCCRGGCCCCAGGGAGGCAGCAGACTTCCCTGTGGGATGGGTCCGGTCGGCCTATCGGGCCCTCCGTTCCCCTCAGAAGGGAATCACCTATGACAATTACGCTCCTTTTTTTCTTAGCTGAGGCAGTCATAATGCGTGGGGCTGGCCGCCTCACCCTAGGCAACCCCTTGGATGGACCTTCATCTACATCCTGATTTGCCTCAATCTCCACCCCTGGTCCCTTTGGGCCAGACCATTGGGTTTAACATTGCAATGAACTCCTCCCCTTGCCCCTGCTCCGGCTTGGACTTTATGACTGCTGTCCCTTAGGGGGAAAATGAAGAAAATTAACTCTGTCCCAGCCAAAACCAGCACAAGTTTCAACACCCTGGAAGGTCCAGGTTGTAAAACTGGGAATGTGTGTTGTGCGACTTTAATATTTATTTCAGTAACTTTGCATTAGTGATGTTGTGAGCACATCAGCTGCAAGTCTTCCACAAATAAGTTTTTCTATAATTTCCTAAATTTTTTTCAAGTCTAAGTAAAGGGATGGGTAGACAGCTTTCTGGAGAACAGAATTTCAGTTGGTAAAGACATATATATATATATTTCATCAGCAGCTTTTCGATGTTAGCAATGACATTAACCTATTTGGAGTATAATCTGCTAAAAATGTATCCATGAGTGATACATTGCTGGGAAAAGTATGACCAATGGAGAAAAAAGTTGAGTATACTCCATACTTTTCTCCATCACTTTATAGTGTCTAGGTGTAATGATGGAAGATTACCTTAGTCTTTATTTTTCAAGAAGCGAAGACCAGTATTTTCCTGAACTCAGGAACTACTGAGACATGGTTTCCTACAGAGTTTTTTCCTGTGGTTTATTCATTTTGCTGCCTCCTAAATGCAAGATCACACCATTGCTTTTCCCCAAGTAGGAAAACTTTTAGGGATATGAGTCCACAGCCCTAAAAAACCTGTAATGAATATTATGATGCACGTTACAGATGTGCTTTCTCTCTAACTGGACACCTCTTTTTATGACCCTATTATTTTCCAAAAAGCCTAAGTACCTACCCTGAAAAATACATATTTTTTTATTAATGATGATGTGAATGATGAATATGAACAAGCATGTGTGTGATGTAGTAATGTGTAAGGTACTGGTATACAGCTGCAGAAATATGGAATTCCAACTGGATCACAATGTTTAGGACACTGAGACATGCTGGTATCTATAGGCTGCACAAACCGCATTTCTGTTGTGAAGATAAAATCAGTAGAGAATGACATTGCCTAACTGTCCTACAGCCTGCCAGTTCTGTTACTACAGGTTTGCAGATATCAAGTTGTCGATGCCCTTGACTTGTTAAGGCTTCCATGTTCCCAGCCAGGTGACTCAGATGCCTGCCCGGCTGTAAGCAATCCAGCAGCTTTAATAGACTCTGTACCTACCAGTGAACTGAATCGTTTGACTCCCAGGCTCCCTAGTACACTTCTGCATGTATAGCCCTTGACAGAGCATACACCCCTGGAGGGACTGCAGCCATGGGTAAGGCCATGCAGGAGCAGGGATACCTCTGAAGGCATTGTGGCTCATGATAAGGCCACGCTGGAACAGGTGCACCTCAAAGCAACTGTGGCTGTGAATAAGTCTATGYCACGCCAGCATGGGCTGGTGAATGGACTACCTTAAATCTAAATTCAGTGAGTAGACAGCCATCTGGTGATAGGATTGCTTTTTGCCTGGCTTCCAGAATCTGCAGGCAAGCGGTTAACCCATGGATGCATGAATGTGATGTGCCTAGTATGTAAGATTTACAAGTGCCTAGATATCTGACAAGCCTCTCTGGTCCTGGACTGCCCAACTGGCAAATACCATGCTCCTGCAGTTCACAAAGACTCATTTCATAGATTTTTAGACTGTGTGCTATAGAATATATTTTCATTTGGGAAATATCAAAACAACCCTGTGCTGCAAGTATTCAGTGTTTCTTTACCTTTGGCTTTATGTTCTCTGCAGAGCAGGGCTGTTGGGTCTGTTTCTATGTTTGTCCTAGTGGCTGGTCGGTGCAAAAGCAGTTTTGTTGTTGCTTGTGTTTTCAATTGTACTTTTCAATTAATATTTGTCCACCTACTATAAGGTGATGCCATGACAATGAATAAAGCAAATGTAAAAGCTCATCATGCCCTGAAAGCCTATGTCTCAAAAGTGTGGTTGAAAAATAACCCAAAATGTCTTTACTCAGCAAAAAGACAAAAGACTTGCAGATACAAGGTGCAACAAGGGATTAGATAGAAAGAAAAATATCCTCACCGTGAGCATGGTCGAACACTGGAACAAGGTTACCTAGCGAGGTTGTGGAGTCTCCATCCTTGGAGGTACTCAAAACTCAGCGAGGCAGGGCTTGGACTATATGATCTCTAGACGTCCCTTTCAACCTAAATTATTTTGTGATTTATCTGATTGCTCTTTCAATCTTTTATACAGCTCTTTACAGAACTAGAATTTTATTTTCAGCTTGTTCTAAATGTGAAGAGAATAAAAGAATGTGCACTCCCCCAGGGAATATTTTCTTAAAATTCAGTGCGTTTTTTTTCTCACAGTGAGCCATTTCTTTGCCAATAGTTCAACAAAGAAACATTCTTTTTGACTGTGAACGCTCTCAAGCAGATTTTGTCTGCCGTTAATTCATCAGATCACATACCTAACTTAAAATTTATAGGTAATAAAATAAAAGCTTGTTTCTCTTGAAAACTTTACAATCCATGAAAATCTTGATTATGCAGAGGAATTCTTTTGTATCCTTTCTTCGTTGTAATAGAGTCTAAGTCAGATCTTAGGTATAAGGCAAAWAGATGGAAGTAGTGGAAAGATAAAGACAATTTAGAAATAATCTATTTTTTTTTAGAACTGCTGTCTTGTAAAAAAGAAAAAAAAAAAAAAGACATTTCCCTAACCAGGTATGCTTAGACTTCAAATAAATCCAGATTCAGCTGAATCTATGCCAAAGAAGATTATTTATTCATGCAATAATTCTTTCTTGTGTGTGGCTTATATTTTTTTTTTTTCTAAATGAAAATTAGATCAGCTGAATGTGTCTTTCAAACCAGTAAGACAGACTCTGCAGGTTTTTTGTTTCAGTACGAGTTGTAAAATAATTCTTGAGGGCAAATTACTCCATTAGGTTAGCACAGATGTGTCTTTTGCATCCAAACCTTAGGGTTGTACATGTAATCTCAGCATGCACCTTTCCAGCTGGTTTAAGTGGGACAAAGCTTGCAAAAAGGTCGTGAAAGGACCCTTTCCTTATCAACAGGAGGATGGTGAGACTGTATGGGATCAGCTGACTGATGTAGGTGAAAACTAACCTACAGGATAAATGTTAGTTTTCAGCTTGATAAACAATGTGCTCTTACTACATAGCTATGTAGTTGCTAGTGTTGACAAAAAGATTGGGGTAGAAATTTATGCTCGGAGAAGCTGGGAAGGGCAGGATTGTCTCTTTCATCATCAGCAAGATCAAAGTTGACGACAAATCTGCATCTCAGTTACAGCTTTGTCTTAGGTTACTCTCTGAACCGCGCAGTTTCTCTGATCTCATACTTGCCTTCCCCACAGGTTTTGCAACAAAGTTAGATTTGATTTGTGACCACTATTGCAGCAATAGCGGCCTTACTACTTCTACTAGCTTCGGACTTCATAAGCATCCTAACCACTGTGATWGCCAACTGGAAGTCCCTCTGGACACTGTGTGCTGAGCCTTGATACCCTCTCCAGTTCCTTTTTCTGTAGATTATCCTCTATTCAGCAAGAAAAAGTTGTATCAGACTCCCCAGCTCTGTAGGAGGAAATACAAACTTCCTTGCCTTTATTCATACAAAGGCATTAAACATTTTGATGAGAACTTTGCAGCAAAGACAGCATCGATTTTGAATACAGTTATACTACTATTGTCATCAAATACTACTGTAGGTCATCCTGTGACTAACAAATCTGGCCCCGTTACTGATTTTTGACAGGAATCTTGTATTTGTTTCCATACCTTATTAGCATATTTCTGTTTGTGTGAATGACCTGTGTTGGTCACAGCTTGAGGCCTGCTTTAGCAAATGCTTGAGCAGAGGGTCTGTATGAACAAGTTGTGGACCTACCAGTACATCAGCAAAGTTTACAATCCCTCTGGTTTTGCCTTTTTAAGGAGGAGGTGTCTACCCATTGTTCCAAGAAAGTGTCAAGTATGGGCCAAAGATAACATGAAGGATCAGACTCTGCTTTATGGTGATCTTGTTATATCTGTCCATCAGTGAATTCATGCCTACAGCATGGGCTGCTCATTAACTTGTGTAAATATGTGTTACCGAATTCTCCTTTGGTCACATGGGTTTGCTCTAGGAGTATGAGAGCTGGAACGCAAGTGGGAAGACGAGGCCTATTTGTGATGCTGGGAAAGCTGTAGGTGGTGCCATGGAGCAATAACTACTAACAGCAACTGGTAATGATGGTAACACCTGAATGAACTCAACCCTTTTACAAAGAGAAAGATATCAGATACCAAAGAAAAATGTCCGCAGGTCTTAGCACAAGGCCCCTCAGCATATTTGCTCTCATGTAATCTAGTCGTGGGTGACAACCAACTCAATTTCCTCCTGATTACAGCCTCTCAAGGAAAAGCCTCTGTGTTAAGGATTCTGGTACTAAACTACATCCACGCTGAATTATTTTGCCAGTACGTTGGCAAGAATATTCCTAGCATTTCTTTCTGTTTTGCAAAATGACTGTTCTAGAGAAGAAACAACTTTGTTCCTCATTTCATCATATACCTATCAAAATTTCAATGCTGCAACCTGATTGTCCAATATGTAATAAACAACAGTGTATGATCAGTTAATACTTATGCGAGTGTGCTCATTTAGCTGTTTGCAGAATTGCTTGTGCCTTGCTTGGTCAGTGACGTAGTAGCGGTGAGACACTTTGCTTCCTGACGACAGCAGGGACTGAAGGTTCATGCATCCATGTTAACATCATTGCTTATAAAACAAAAATATTTTCTCTTCAAATATTCTATATACTTATACATATACATGTTACCTAATATGCTATAGATTTAAAGTCTTGCTGGGGAAGTAAAGCAGCATCTACAGTTAGAGGCTCTTCTTCCTATTCTACTTTTCTTGGATTCCTGCTATTTCTACACATAAGCACCTGCGCTTCTTTGGTCCCACATTTCACTTCATTTCTGTTCTGGTGGGCTCTTGTCACTGCCATTCCTTCCTTGAGCTCTCCTTTCCCATTATCAGCCTTGAGGTCTATCACCCTGGGCCCTTTGTTGTCTGTACAATGTTCCTAGCTTACTGAGAAGAGTTTCTTCATGCTTTTTGACAGCTATTTCTATCTTTTCTGTGATTCAGTCTCTGGCAATTTTTTACTTGGCTCACATCAAGTATCCATGATTTCTGAAAGATTAAACAGTAAAGCTGTTAATGCAAGTTTTTTTCAGCAATTTCTGATCAATATCATTGGTTTCAAATGTTGCACAGAAATCACTCACTCTTCAGCCAACAGTGCTAAGAGTTTCTCCCTAGAAGGTCTAGCAACTATCCATAGGGTACTTATGTGTGATGATGACATATAATATTCTGGGATACCTGCTTAATCACTTGGGAAACACTGTCATCAAATCCCATAGTATGGGCTTATTCAGAAGAGTGATTGCTTCTCAGCAATAATACTCACTGCTTCCAGCAGGTATGCATGTTTTTGTATCCAGGCCAAAACAATAATTACTGTTATTCAGTGTATCACTTGCTAATTTTTGGTACATCAAGGCTGGATGCAAGGGAGCTCAATCTATCCTTGTGAGATATGTTCCTATTCCTCAGAACTGGTGTGAGCTAAAAAAGATGGATTTTTTTTTTTAGGATGAATATGGAATGAATACATGCTCATATTTATTATGAGCATATTATGAGCTCATATTATGCATCTGAGTCTCTGGATCATCTGTTTCTCTGAGRCATCTCACTGAATCATATATGTTGTATCTACATTGCCAAGTACTTTTGCAAAGTAAGAACAGGTTAGTATATTGAAGGAGCATGTGCTTAGGCTAGTTCATCTCCAGTATATCCAAGTGAGATTTTTTGTTGGGTTTTTTTTGACTGGTTTATTCTAGCTTCCTGGATTGGACACCTCCTCTATACATGTAGTTCAAAGCTGTGCAAAAGAAAGCCATCTCACAAATCTTTCCTTCTTTGACTGCAGGTCAAGCATTGCACTGTCTTACATATTTTTGTGCCATCCCACACTGTCCACTGCAAGACTCTGTAATGGAGGAAATAGTAGACTTAATCTTGCAGCTGCAACTGGAGCAGCTATTCTGGAAGGGACTCCCTCTCCTTCCATGAAGAGGTGCCCACCTTCCTGATCCAGCTGTTCTGGGAGGAAAAAAGCACTCAGAATGGTTTTCCTGGAGTCCTTGCTACTGAATCTGCTCTTCCCATGGGGAGCCAATAGTTATGGACGCAGGAGTTGAGCTCAAACTGATGGGACAACATCACCCATAGGATGCTGGATGGCCAGTAATGTATGCAGAACTTTCAGATTGAAAGAGACAGAGTTGAGGCTCTTGGTTGTGAGCAGGCATGGTGATTTCACTATCATCACACAAAAATACTTGTGTTTAAAAGAGTGGACATAGCCCTGTGGAGTCTTGCACCTACTGCTTGTCACTGGGTAATCAATTTGGAATGGACAAGTCCACTGAGGCAGAGTGGTGACTGAGGTCTCCAAGACCATCTTCCAAACAATCTTTCTTTGAATGGCTCGGACTGGAGTTACTGGCAGAATTTTCCAGGCCTTTGCTCTCTATGAGATTCTGAGCTGTCCCAAGGCTTTTAATGGGATCCACATTCCAATCCAGTGACCAGCTCAGGACAAATACAACTATCATAAACTGCAAGGACTATGAGCCCCTTTATATGGAGGTCTTGATGGACAATGAGGTAGAATTTTGAACAACTTGGTAGACTTCAGCATACAGTCATGAAAGATGCCTGTGTCTTCTACAAGCTTCAGAAAGAGGAAGGTGGTATTTTTCTTTCTGTACAGGGACAAGCTCATTCATGGCATTTGGTTAACGCTCTGCATTGTGGGGTATACTGAATACTTTCTGTACCACTGGTTTATGAGGCCAAACTTTGACAGTGATAAACCCCATGCCTATTTTAACCATGTGCTTATTTCTTGTAGGGTGGAAGTGGAGTGTGCATGTTGTCATCCCCCTGTAAGATCTGGATTGCTGTGGGACAAGTGCAGTGCAGTGTTCTCTGTACTATGTGTACCTTCTGTGCAAAGGTTAGAAAGGAGCAGATTCCCATTATCTATGACATTTATGCTTCTCCACCTAAGCAGGGTCTCTCTGTACTCTGCTAGGTTTCCTAACATTTGCATGCTTAATTCTTGTCAGTCCTGATGCTACTTCTTCCACCATTACTTTTGGGCAAGCAAAACTCTCTCTTCCCTAACCTGCTATGTCCTTTCACTTTTTCTGCATAACTTTTGGTTTTGGCTGGTGCTTCCAAGGCCCACCACTTGCTGTCCAAGAGCCAAGAGCAGCGCTGGTGGGAGATAGAGGGACTTCCTGCAGAAGCTGCTGCTTCTCCAGAGTAGCAGTTCTCCAAAGTACTAGTTCTCCAAACTGTCATCAGTTTGGCATCAAGAATTGCTGACAGATACATCATCAGCATCTGTGGAGGAAAGAAAAACAAGCCTTGTCTAGTTTTGAGCATCTGAAGATACAATGCACTGTTATGTTGCTTATGGTCATCTTCCCACTTTTTTCCAGGAGATAGCTTTGTGCATGGTAGTGGAAGTACTGGGGTAAACTCGTTTTTGCCATAATTTCTGTGGCAGATAGAGTAGGTCAAGCTCTGAATGACTGTGGTGGGTTGACCCTGGCTGGATGCCAGGGGCCYGCCAAAGCCACTCTATCACTCCCCCTCCTCAGCTGGACAGGGGAGAGAAAATATATTGAAAAGCTCATGGGTCAAGATAAGGACAGGGAGATCATTCACCAATTAGTATCATGGGCAAAACAGACTCGACTTGGGGAAATTAGTTTAATCAATCAAGTTTTACCAATCAAATCAGAGTAGGATAATGAGAAATAAAACCAAATCTTAAAACACCTTCCCCCCACCCCTCCCTTCTTCCTGGGCTCAACTTCACTCCTGATTTTCTCTACCTCCTCCCCGCTAGCGGCGCAGGGGGACAGGGAATGGGGGTTGCGGTCAGTGCATCACACGTCGTCTCTGCCGCTCCTTCCTCCTCAGGGGGAGGACTCCTCACACTCTTYCCCTSCTCCAGCGTGGGGTCCCTCCCACAGGAGACAGTCCTCCATGAACTTCTCCAACGTGAGTCCTTCCCCTGGGCTACAGTTCTTCAAGAACTGCTCCAGCGTGGGTCCCTTCCACGGGGTGCAGTCCTTCAGGAACAGACTGCTCCAGCGTGGGTCCCCCACGGGGTCACAAGTCCTGCCAGCAAACCTGCTCCAGCATGGGCTCCTCTCTCCATGGGTCCACAGGTCCTGCCAGGAGCCTGCTCCAGCGCAGGCTTCCCACAGGGTCACAGCCTCCTTTGGGCATCCACCTGCTCTGGTGTGGGGTCCTGCATGGGCTGCAGGTGGAGATCTGCTCCACCGTTAACCTCCGTGGGCTGCAGGGGGACAGCCTGCCTCACCATGGTCTTCACCATGGGCTGCAGGGGAATCTCTGCTCCGGTGCCTGGAGCACCTCCTCCCCCGTCCTTCTTCACTGACCTTGGTGTCTGCAGAGTTGTTTCTCTCACATATTCTCACTCCTCTCTCCGGCTGCAGTTGCATGTTGTTTTTTTTCCCCCTTCTTAAATATGTTATCCCAGAGGCACCACCACCGTCGCTGATGGGCTTGGCCTTGGCCAGCGGCGGGTCCGTCATGGAGCCGACTGGCATTGGCTCTATCAGACATAGGGGAAGCTTCTAGCAGCTTCTCACAGAAGCCATCCCTGTAGCCCCCCTGCTACCAAAACCTTGCCATGCAAACCCAATACAATGACACACAAGTTATTGTCAAATTAGCACTGCTGTTCACTCTCAGTGGCTGACTGAGTGTTGGCAGCGATGTGACTCCTCATGCTTTACAGAAATGCAGAGGGAGAAAGGAAAAGTGTTCATACAACTGACTACTGTCTCATGCTATCGCTGTTTCTGTTGGTCACGAGTGTATAGTTTCTGCAAGTTAGCTAATGTGTGATAATTTGTTACCCTGCTGAATTTGTTGATATAGCTATGCACAAAGGGTCCAGATACTCCTACTTCCAGAAGCTGGAGTTGTAATCTGGTATGGTGAGGTAGCTGCTCTATAAAAAATGAACATATATCTGGTGTCCTTTTTTCCAGGCTCTGGGCTGTGATTTTTGTTGCTACTAAGTGTAGACTGCTATCTTCTCAATCTGTGCTCTCAGCTCTGCACCTGTTGCTGGTCAGTTGATATATGGCACCTATTCCCCTAAGTGTGAAGCATGTATCTATCGATTTAGGCTTGTTCTTTTATCTACTGCTATCACTGCTTTGTCCCCTTAAACAAAATCCTGCCTTTAACAAGCAGTTTATCTCTTACTTCCTAGGAAAGTGCAATAGACTGTTCCTTGACAGTTGGCTATCCTCGCAATACTAGTAGTTTTACTGCTATAGCGCTATGGAGTTTGCTGGCTTTCTTGGAGCCTCCAAACCCAAATGTGAATATGTTGCTATGTTTGTTGATTAACTCCTATTCTACAGAGCCAATTGTGCTGCGCTGTGGAGGGTTTGCAGCCTGCACAGGTACAATTTGTAAAGGCAAGGGTAGGGTCCTGCTCAGTGCGCCTATATCAGGAAATTTTTATCCTCCCATAGAAGCACTTCCATGCTATTAACATGCCTGAGAACATTCAGCAATGGTTTCCTCATGCTGCTTCCTAATGATTTGTCACCAGATTGCATATTTGCTCCATGCACTGATGGAATTACTACCTTCTGGGAATACAGTCAGTTCCTTTTCTGTATGAGCTCACCTTTTTATGTCTAGAAGGGCTGTCTTAGCCAAGGCTTTGTATGGTGCTACTCCTGGGCATCTTTTGAAAGCCTCTCTCTGTAACTTTAGTTGCTTCATATGTTTATCGTATGTTAGACCTAATGCTTTGCTCAGATCAGGTCTGCATTCTTTTTCTCTGGCAGTCACTGTACTTCATTCATATGTTCTGCTCTTGGCATTTCTTTATTTGCCTTCAGTTTTTCAGGGTCCAGTTGTAATCCCTCAGTGCTAAGTACCTGCCTGGCACAGATGTTGATAGGCTGCTTCTGCTTTAGCTTCATTATTTCCATCCTGAAATTTTGTCCTTGACACTTTTTARGAGTTTCTGGATTGCTGGATTCATGGTTATTGATTACCTTTATCTTTCAATYTCCTGCTGCTGTAAACTTCAACTTTAAGCCTGAAAGCCTCTCCAAAATATGATTCAGTTTACTGTGGTGCACTTCAGCACCCAAAACGATGTGCAGAACATTCAAACCCAGTGATATCTACTGAAGGATTTGACAGAGATTTTCAGGAGTGTCACAGGTTGTACCTAAAGGAAATACAAAAGGCATATTTATTTCTGACTTCAGGTTGGTGTCTGGTTCTTGAAACATGTCCTCATCTTCTCTTACAAGCTGGATGGGGTCCACAGTGGCAATTCTGCCTCTCTTTTGTGCTGAGAATACCTGTGGTAGTTGCTGAACTGAAAAAATCCCTATGGTTTCCTCTTACTTACAGGGAGCAGAGCACCTAAGGACCAACAAATTCATTTTCTTATTCCGTAGCTTTCTTATTGACAGTTTGCATTGTCTCACTAGCTTATTATAGCACCTGATAACTTTTCTCTTATCTGGTATTGCTATCTGGAAGTGTTGCAGTCTGGTTTTGCCTCTTGTTCTACAGTAGTAGGTATTGACATTTGGATCCCTGCCTTCAACATTTTAGGTGTCTTTGCTGATTGAAAGCATTTCTGTAGAGTGAGCTTTGTCCCAAAGCTGTTAATGAGTCTCCAAAATTAGAGACCAAAATTGGGTTTCTAAGCTGTATGATGCACCTGAGACAATAGTATACGGGGGGTTTTTGTTGTTTATCATTTTGTATGCCTCACCGTGTTCCTGTAGGAGGTTGTGGTTGGCCAGCAGTTTGCATTGCTAAGGCTGCTGCACTCTAGATCAGATAGAGACTTCTGTGGAGTGCCATAAGGTTATACCTAGGCAGGCAGCATTCGAGCACCCTTAGGTAGAAGTCTCAAGACTGCAATGTGGGCTGAGAGGGTGACAGTACGAGAGAGTCTGTTTCCTGCCCAGATTTCTTTATTTGAAGGTTCATTGTTCTAATTTTGATTCTTATAAAACCTGGCTTTTGGAACTCAGACACCATTTCCCTGGTTTTGGTGTTTGCTGCAAGGAGAAAGTGCAGGCAGGTCTCCTCTAGGCAGCTGGGATCCTGCCACGGTACATTTCTGTGTCTGCAGCTGACCACAGGGCAGGGACAGGGGGAAATTGGTATTGGTGAAGTTTTGTTCTTTCTCAGAAGCACTTTTTTCTGTTGTACCAGTGAAGCAGTTCTATCAGTTACTATGATGCTTCAGATAATGATAGGCCAACACATGTTCACCTCCTCCTGAGATAGGATGTCCATTTCATTTTCTTTTATTTTCCATGGCCAGCCTTGTATACAGACTGACCATTTTTGTGTAACTTCCACGCTTTATTTCTCTTTGCAAGACTGGAAAGTCAGCTTTTCTACTGGATCCTAGTCCCTCCAGGCTTCCTGTTTTCTCTGAGTACTTTTAAATTTTATTTTCTTTCTTGCTCAGCAGACCTTAGCAGACTGACCTCAGTGCATGTACTATGTATTAAGTACAATAATAAAAAGGACTCTGTATTTGTTAAACCAAACTGGTTGTCTGTTAGCAGAACGATCTTACAGCATTGCAGCTAGCTGGCTTTCTTCACACACGTACAGACTCATTCCTGCATCAAGCTAATAGGAGCATGGTGCTGAAAGTATTCACCGAGCCATCATCACATACATGTTCTATAACCACTTTAATAACCTGAATTTCTATCTTAAAGCAGGTAGCTTTTCTGGAAAGCTGTTCCAGAATCTGATGGGTCCAGTGGTTAAAAATCTTATTCATCTTATTTATTCATGGACAATCTGTAACCATTACTTGGAATGGCCTCACTTCCCCCACCCTCGTCTTCCAGTGTATTTGTAGGAAGTGATGTATTCTCTTTCATAAGCTCTCTTTTCTAGCCATGCCCTGCATCAGATCTGGTTTGAACTCACCTTTTGTGAAGAGGCTGACCAGTGCTATAGGCAGAATTCCAGGTGAGATCTCTTCAATACTCTGTCTGGTGTCGCTCATCTTTCCAAATCTCTCCAGGAGATCCTGCTATATGCATCTCTAAAGCCTTCCCTTCTGCAAATTCTGCTTTTCTCCCCATGTCTCATCTGCATGACTAGGAAATGAAGTATAGTTGCAGTAAAGGTGCTAAAAATGGTGCAGATTTGTTAAAATAATAAATCATTATTGACAATAAATAATGACTGACAGAGGAGAAAACAAACTGCTCACAGTACATATAATCCAATGTATTTCACAACTGTCAATATTAAAAGTCAACCTTTATTAAGCAACATACACAACTTAGTTCTTTAAATCTTATGTGTGCAACTGAGAAACACATGCTTCTTTGTTGCTTTACTTCAGGGATCTACATGTGCTCATTTTACTGCTCAAAATGAGTCACATCAAATTACTATTAGTGAATTGCAACTGCCCCAGCAATGTTTCTATTCTTAAACAAGAATTACATTGGTGGGTTTCCAGTATTAATAACTGCTGGATAAAAAATTACTCTTGCACTATTTCCTTATAATTTCTGAAAGAATCATACTTACTAGTCATCCTATAAGTGTTTCACCCACTTTTAATCTTGCAGATTGCTAGAAGTGACAGTTTACTTCATGCATTTCCATTGCTATGATCTGCAGAGTGCACACTGCTTATATAGCCATAGCAGATGATATCATTTACCATCAATACATAGTAGATAAGTTTCAGTTTTTAGAGAATGAGGACATTTCCTGACTTACCATTAGGTCCATTTGTATTAGTATTGGGGTCCAAAAGAGACTGAAAATTGCCATAAAGCAGCAGCTAAGAAATCTTTAAGGATGAGGAACTTCTGAGGAGTATTCAAGAGTCTGAGAGAGAGGTTGATCAGTGGAGCCATACTCTGCCATCTGTGATGCATGGAAGCCAACTCAGTGTGGCCACTATGGAGGCAGGTCCTGGATCTGCTTTGTGCCAAGAGGAAGGCAGCGTCACAAGGGATGAGGAGGGGTGGAAGAAGGTTACAGCACGGAGCGGTAAGAGAAACCCCTCCTTACCCTCTAAGTTACCCTCTAAGATACCCTTACAAAACAGGTACAAGGCCCTGGGTATGGTAGATGAAGTGCATAATGAGATAGGGGAGGAACCTGTGCAGGCAGTCTTGCCAAGGTCAGAGAGACCAAACCCTCACAACAAAACCTGCATTAAGACCAGTGCCGAGAAGAAACAACTGTGAGTTATGGTCACTGGTGATTCCCTCCTGTGCAGAACGGAAGCACCCATTTGCAGACCAGACCCTCCTTTCAGGGAAGTTTGCTGCCTCCCTGGGGCCCGAATTAGGGACATCACCGCAAGACTGAAGAGCCTAGTACAACCTTCATTCCTGCTCTTTCACATGGGTACAAATGATGTCGCAACAAAAAGTGTGAGGTCAACCAAAAGAGATTTCAGACCCCTGGGGATAATGCTAAAAATTTCAGGAGCACAGGTAGTGTTTTCCTCAATCCTCCCAGTAATGGGGGGAGACTTTGGAAGAAACAGGCGAGCCCAGGATATCAACACCTGGCTCCGGGACTGGTGCCTCCACCAAAACTTTGGGGTTTTAAACCATGGAAGAGCCTTCAAGAGACAAGGTATACTGGGGCCTGATGGGATCCACCTGTCCCGACGGGGAAACATGTCTTTGGGCGTAAGCTGGTGGGATTGATTGAGAGTTTTAAGCTAGAATCAATGGGGGGAAGGGGATACCAACAGGATTGCAGCAGGTAAGCCAAGGGTTGGCATGGCATCGCCTGAGGGTGGCAATGCTACTGGGAACATTTACACTGCTCCTGGGAGCACAGAGGGCTCAGGAGTGTACCTGAAATGCTTCTACACCAACGCACGGAGTATGAGAAACAAACAAGATGAACTGGAAGCGTTGCTCAGCTCCCAGAGCTATGATATCATTGGTATTAGAGAGACTTGGTGGAATGAATCCCATGATTGGAGTGCTGGGATGGAGGGGCTACAGGCTGTTCAGAAGGGATAGGCAGGGCAGGCGAGGTGGAGGTGTTGCACTGTACATGAGAGAGAGGTTTGATTGTACAGCCCTTACAGTTAGTGTTGATGTGGTTGAGAGCCTCTGGGTGAGGATTAGGGGGATGGAAAACAAAGGAGATGTTGTAGTGGGTGCCTACTACCGATCGCCGAGCCAGGATGTAAGCACTGATGAGTTATTCTATAGGCAATTAGGAGAAATTTCAGGATCGGTAGCCCTTGTCCTTATGGGAGATTTCAACTTCCCAGACATCAGCTGGGAATATCATACTGCTGTGATGAGCAGGTCTTGGAAATTCTTGAAGTTTGTAGGAGATCACTTCTTGTCACAGGTACTCAGTGAGCCAATCAGGAAAGATGCCCTCCTAGACTTGCTATTTGTTAATAGAGAAGGACTCATGGGGAATGTGATGGTAGGTGGCTGTCTTGGCCACAGTGATCATGAAATGGTTGAGTTTAAAATTTTCAGTGTAATGAGAAAAAAGGACAGCAGAGTTGCTACCCTGGACTTCAGGAGAGCAAACTTTAAGCTATTCAGGGAGCTATTTAGCAGAGTACCCTGGGAATCTGCTTTTGAGGGCTTAGGAGTCCACGAGTGCTGGTCAGTCTTTAAGAACCTCCTTTTAGAAGCACAGGAGCAGGCAATTCCACTGTGTCATAAGTCAAGTAAGCGGGGCAGAAGACCAGCTTGGCTGAACAGGGAAGTCCTCGTGGAGCTCAAGAGGAAAAAGAAATTGTATGATCTCTGGAAGCRAGGTCAGGCTTCRCAGGAAGATTACAGAGCTGTGGTTCATATATGCAGGGAGAAGACATGAAAGGCCAAAGCTCGATTAGAGTTGAAACTGTCCAGAGTTGTTTCAGATAACAAGAAGGGCTTTTTTAAGTACGTTAATAGCAAGAGGAGGTCTAAAGAAAACATTGGACTGATATTTGTTGAAGATGGTTATCTGACTAATAGGGATGAAGAAAAAGCAGAGGCATTCAATGCAGTTTTTGCCTCAGTCTTTAATAATACTGATAGACCTTGGGCTGCCCGGTCCCCTGAGTTGGAGGACCACGAGTGTGGGAATAGTGACTTTCCATTTGTGGACCCTGAAATTGTAAGGAACCAGCTGTATCAGCTGAATGTTCACAAGTCCATGGGGCCTGATGGGATTCATCCCAGAGTACTGAAGGAGCTAGTGGATGTTATGGCAGGACCCCTCTCGATCATCTACCAAAGGTGTTGAGAGTCCGGGGAGGTCCCCGCTGACTGGAGGCTAGCCAATGTTATTCCCATCTACAAAAAGGGCATGAGGGAAGACCCAGGAAACTGCAGACCTGTTAGCCTAACCTCAGTTCCTGGAAAAATTATGGAGAAGATTGTAATGYGTACTATTGAAAGGCATTTAAAGAATAATGCAATCATCAGGCACAGTCAACATGGGTTCACAAAGGGAAAAGTCACCCACCTAGTGAACGAAGGGAAGGCAGTGGATGTAGTTTTTCTGGATTTTAGTAAGGCTTCTGATACTGTCCCTCACAGCATCCTTCTGGACAAGTTGTCCAACTGTGGGATGAGTGGGTTCATGGTGCGCTGCGTGAAGAACTGGCTGAAGGGCAGAGCTCAAAGGCTTGTAGTGAATGGGGCTACATCTGGCTGGCGACCGGTCACCAGCGGTGTTCCTCAGGGCTCAATTCTAGGGCCACTTCTGCTCAAGATATTTATCAACAACCTGGATGCAGGAGTTGAATGCACCATTAGCAAGTTTGCTGATGATACCAAACTGGGAGGTGCTGTTCACTCTCTTGAGGGACAAGGTGCCTTGCAGAGGGATCTAGATAGATTGGAGCATTGGGCTATGATTAATGGGATGAAATTTAACAAGTCCAAATGCCAGATTCTGCACCTAGGACAGAGTAATGCTGGGCACAAGTATAAATTGGGAGAGGAGTGGCTGGAGATCAGCCCTGCAGAAAGGGATCTGGGGGTGCTGGTCGACAGCAGGCTCAATATGAGTCAGCAGCATGCCCTGGCAGCCCAGAGGGCAAACTGCAGCCTGGGGTGCATCAAACACAGCATAACCAGCCAGTCAAAAGAGGTGATTATSCCGCTGTATTCAGCGTTGGTGTGGCCTCACCTTGAATACTGTGTGCAGTTCTGGGCCCCACAGTTTAAGGAGGATGTGAAGGTCCTTGAATGTGTCCAGAGGAGGGCAACAAAAGTGGTGAAAGGGCTGGAAGGAATGTCCTGTGAGGAGTGGCTAAGGACTCTGGRTTTGTCTAGTTTGGAGAAAAGGAGGCTGAGGGGCGACCTCGTTGCTCTCTACAGCTTCCTGAGSAGGGGAAGTGGAGAGGGAGGTGCTGATCTCTTCTCCCTGGGATCCAGTGACAGGACGCATGGGAATGGTTCAAAGCTGAGCCAGGGGAGGTTTAGACTGGACATTAGGAAGCATTTCTTTACCAAGAGGGTGGTCAAACGCTGGAACAGGCTTCCTAGAGAGGTGGTCGATGCCCCAAGCCTGTCAGTGTTTAAGAGGCATTTGGACAATGCCCCTAATAACATGCTTTAACTTTTGGTCAGCCCTGAATTGGTCAGTCAGTTGGACTAGATGATCGTTGTAGGTCCCTTCCAACTGAAATAGCTTATTCTATTCTATTCTGTACTAGTACTGAGTTGGCAAAGTTGGTTCTGTAAAGCCCTCTTTTACCCTAAGCCCTGGAAATGGCAAACATAATTTTGGTTCAAAGTGGCATCTCCTGGAACTACTTAATTTGTTGTCCTGGTTTCAGCTGGGATAGAGTTAATTTTCTTCCTAGTAGCTGCTATAGTGCTGTATTTTGGATTTAGTATGAGAATAATGTTGATAACACACTGATGTTTTAGTTGTTGCTAAGTAGTGCTTACACTAAGTTGAGGACTTTTCAGCTTCCCATGCTCTGCCAGGTGCACGAGAAGCTGGGAGGGAGCAYAGCCAGGACAGCTGACCCAGCTGGCCAAAGGGATATTCCATACCATATGATGTCATGCTCAGTATATAAGCTCGGGGGAGTTGGCCGGGGGCAGCGATTGTTGCTCGGGGACTGGCTGAGCATCAGTCAGCGGGTGGTGAGCAATTGCATCGTGCATCACTTGCTTTGTATATTCTTTTATTATTATTATTATTATTATTATTATTATTATTATTACTACTACTACTACTACTACTATTTTACTTTATTTTATTTCAATTATTAAACTGTCTTTATCTCAACCCACGAGTTTTCTCACTTTTACTGTTCTGATTCTCTCCCCCATCCCACTGGAGTGGGGGGAGTGAGTGAGCGGCTGTGTGGTGCTTAGTTGCTGGCTAGGGTTAAACCATGACATTTGTGAAAATATTAACTTTTCATATGAAAAACAGTAAATTTCTAGTCCTTTAATACCGAGAAAAAAAATTAGAAGGCAAACAAAAACAACCAACACATACAATTTATAATTTCATTATTTTTAAGGAAATATCATGCTATTTGATTAATGCTATACTTTCAAAATCTTATTCTTAACCTGTTTTATTTTCAGCCTTAGTTAGGAAATAATTGTTTCTGGTAGTATTTTCTTACTTTTAGGAACATTATTAGTGGGCCTGATGTTTATAACAGCTGGCTTTCATAACATTAACATTGGGTGTCAGATTTTACAGTTGGCACAAATTGAGGTAGGAATAAATAAAGCATATAAGGTGCTTTATTATAAACTGTACCTTATAATCAAATACCTCTGATAGCAGATACATCATGTGGAGAAGCAGTATTGGGCATAACAGTACAAGTCAGGACTAGCCAATATAAGCTGCTTTAAAGCGTGCACCTTCCAAACATAGGTGTGCCTCATCTTACTTCATAATAATTACAACATAAAAATACTGTGAAAGAAGCCTTAGCAACAGTTTCCACTTCTGCCGCCATATGGAAGGGGCAGCTGCAGGGCCCAGGACCAGCCTTCGCTGGGGAGCCCCTGCCTTCCCCCAGAAAGTGCTGCAGTCAGAAGGGTTGATTTAGGGTTCCCGAGGAAAGCAGGAATCAGAAGTGAGTTGAAGACTGCAGACCTCGTTTGGGAAAGGAGCAGTGCTTACTGACTGGCTAGGTCAACAGGCAGGCTTTTCTCTTAATACCACAGATTTTTCAGTTTCCTAGAAATTATGAAAAGAAATGTAGAAGAACGAAGAATAATGTGAAAACCACAAAGTAGTCCAGCTTATGTGTCTCAAGTTAAGCATCAGAACCCATTTTGGCACTCTGGTTCCTTAGTTTTGGTCACTGCTTTTGAATATTTTTACTTTATTTACCGTTACTGATATTTTTGGTAGAGTAACACTAAAAAAAACAGAAAAAAAGCGCCAATATTCCTAGTACTACAAATGCAGTTACAAAATATGCTGGTGTTTTTAGGTTGCTGATAGCATCTGGTCCCCAGGAGCACAACATAGCAGATAATATAAAACCATGGTATGTAACCACAGTGCGTTCATGCACTGCTATGTCTTCCAGCTTGTAGAAATTATAACTGGCCTACTAACCAAATGCAGTGTTTTATTCAAATCAGGTGATGGTTTTCTACGTTAACATTTTCAGACCCCTACAAAACTGTCTAGCAGAGGTGTGAGCATTGTACTTTTGAATATAGTTCTTACAAAAGGCTGGCTTTTCTTGGTTACTTTATGCAGACTTTTTCTTCAGTGAGGTTGTGGGCCTCCATGTATTAAAAGTGTTACTTCTCTACTGTCATGGGCACGTTAACCTGTGCTTTTTAAATCGCTGGGCTTGATGCGGAGCACCTTCCTTATATTGCTGCCAAATGCTGTGTGTCATGCCTAACACATAATGCTTCTGTCTCCCTTTTGGGATGCTGTGTGCCTCAGTCCCTGCCTTTTTTCTGGGGTGTGGGCTCCTCCCCTTGAGCTGAGAAAGGACTTAAAGCAGGCGGCTGTGCCACCTGGATGCACATAGCCTCCTCTCCTGCAAGGCTGGCTTTGCTCCCGTATCTGCTGATACATACAAATTCGATTCCTGCTTCTTGCTGTACAGTGCTGAGAAGTGGGTCTACCCTCGGGCTGTCATTCCCTGGCACTGGGTCTTCCCTACTCTTCAGGTATTTGCATCTAAAGTAAGCTGGATGGTGATGGAATAAACCTGTATGAGTAGAAAGCGTGAAAGATTCTTAGTGACTGGTAATGTATCTTTAAATTGTTTAAGGACTTCGACTATATGTGCTTCTTTATCATGCTTGAAATTTTTGTATCATCACCTTTGGAATCAGCTTGAGAAGAGATTTTTCTTTTCTTACTTGACTGTTAAGTTAAAACACTGGCTTCAGAAATGTTTGAGGTTTTGTGTCTTTTTGTGGAAGAAGTGACTGTGTAAATGGGACTAATGGTACCGATGCTAAATGAATCTACCAGAGGAATTACATCTTCTGCAGCACTGGTTCCACTATCCTTCAGCTATTTTTAAGCTCACATCATCTGCCCATTGATTTTTGATACAAGTTTGTTTGGCTTGCTGTTCTTATAGTTTCTTCGAACTGATTCTTAACAAATGTTGACAAACTTTCTACTTTAAACATACATGAAAATCAAGAAAATTTTAGCCACAGCAACATTTGGATGGATTTTCTTCTGTCTTGCTTGCATTACATAGTTTTAAAATAGGTATGAATTGCTGCCTATTCTGATCTGGTTGCATTTCTCAAACTTTTTGTGCAGGTAAAAAAGACTGCATGTAGGCATATAGGTGTATTTTATGATGAATCAGCCCTTGCATATACTAAGCTATATTCACACCGAGAAATAATACCTGTAACAACTTTAAGCATTTTGGAAATGGAATTTTGCTGCTTGTTGTCTCCTAGTTACTAGTTTTTCGGTCTTTTTAACAAGAACATGTGAGTTTATTCTAATGGTTGGAGAAAACATTGTTTAAAATCCTGTATCAATCACTATTGCTTCTAATTAATTTATCTTTATGAGGTATTTCTGTTGCACATGGTGTTCCCAGGTTCTTTTGACAGAACACAGCCTGATATGCTATAAGTTGTAGGATGTCACCTCAGTGCTTATGTCCACAAATCTAATCAGCAAGAATAAAGGACAACAAAATTGGGAAAGAAGAATAAAAATGGTTGAGAATTGCTTTTTTCTTCAGATAGTAAAGACGGTATCTGATGCTAGAGACAATGCAGTTGGCATCTTCGATGCTATTTTTCCTTCTCAGCAAGAAGGAAGGAGTAGTTATAAATCTTGCTTCAGCTGTTACTTCTGTCAGTCAGTAAAAAAAATACTAAAGCTGCTGTGATAAAGCTGAATGTCGCTCTGGTTACTCCACCATCTCAAAAAGGATATAACAAAATTAGAAAAAGTCCAGAGATGGGCAGCGATGATGGTCATGAGTATGGAAGCACTGCCATATGAGGGCTACCTAAGCAAACCAGGCCTTTTCATCCAGTAAAACGAGCTGACTGAGGGCAGAGAGAATATAAGAAAAGATCTCAGAAATGCTCAGTGGCAAATCCAGAGAGATGCACCATTAACATTCTTTACCGTACTACCCTGGGGCCATCAAATGAAGTTGTAGGAGTTGGATTAAAAACAGAAAAGGAGATCATTCTTTATGCAACAGATAGTAGAGCTGTGCAGCTCATTGCAAGAGAATGTCGTACATGCTAACTGTTCACAGGAATTTAAGGGGAGACTGCATAAATACATGAAAGAAAAATTCACAGATGTTTCCTATATATAAAGAAACTGCATCCCTAGACATCCATTTTACCATTGTAGTAGAGAGAATATTGAARTAGGTGGTCCTTATGTTTTCTAGGTCTTCAGATGGACCTTATATTTTTGTGTATGTTCTAAAAGTCTGTGTTTTTAAATGGTCGTCCTGAAATCCCATATCAATTTATTTTGCTGTTTGTTATGTTCTTTGTTGTCAGTGACTCAAATATGAGAAAATATTAACCAAGAGTGTTGCCCAATACTATTCCATCACCATTTATAAAAGCAGAACTGGTTTCCACTGTTGCATGAAGATTATCTCATATCTAACAGGTTGTTGTTGTAGCACAAGCAGTTCTGCTGACAGAAAATATTGCAACCCATTGTTTCAAATTAGACTTAATTCACTCTAATTTTCCTATACCTGAAGAGTCTTGTTCTAGAATGATGCGTTGTTTTCTTGGTTTTTTTAGGAATGGAGAAGCTCGTTGCTTGTCCATACAAAAGGCCAAACGCTCTCTGTAGGCTGATTTGCTTTCCGTGGGCTGGAGGTGGAACTTCTCAACTTGCTCAATGGGGCAAACTCTTCAGCAGCTCAATTGAAGGTTAGTCATTTGTGTAGTTAAAACAGAAGTTAAGCAAGTCTGAAATACACAGTAGCCAAATTTTTTGAATGGAATATAATGTTCTTGAGAGCACTGCAATCTTTTTCCAATGGGTCTTATCCAGAAAGGAATTCCATTAGGAATTAGCATGTCCATCAGGGTGCTGAGTTTACTAAGCTTCTGTACCGCCTTGGATCAAATTATATTTGACTAGGTTAAAAAGCTATATCCTCAGAGCTAAATTTCACAAGACTATAGTATGCTTGACTGCTTCAGAAACTATTGGTATGATTCAGAAACAGCAATACACTAGCATATCGTTAATATGTTAAAAAAAGGCATCAGCAAGGTTAACAGTGAAGGTATGAGAACTATTTCTAATGCTGAGAGACTGCACAGAATGAATTTCCATTATCCAGAGTGTTTGCATGGTTTTGCACTCCTTGTATCAAAACGGAAGTTTAAACAATGGATTTATAACACTGAAATGACATTTAGGTACACTGCGAAGTAATTCTCATTGCCATCAGGCTATATCAGYACTAAAAAGATCCATTGCTGAACTATTTGAAGAGGAACCAAGGCTGTTTTCCAGACCTTCCACAAAAAAAAAAAAAAATTAGCATTTATAGAAAGCATTGCCACTGCAATTGTACCAGTCCTCTAAATGCTTGTATGCTTTCTGTAAACAGTTGCACAAGTCACATCAAATTTTCCTTGAAATTTAAAAAAAAAAAGCTTTTGTCCACTGGAACTACTTTCAACAAATTTACTAAGGAGATGGCCTAGGAGCAACTGCAGACACAGATGAATAAAATCAGGGCGCAGCATGCTCTTTCAGAGATGTTTTGTGCAGAAAGGAAGTATAGAAGATGCAAACATTTCTGTGCTGCTATCTATGGTATTAGGGAGTGGTTTATTCTATCTCTTCCAAAATACTTTGCGTCTGACCCATGAGTTTGGCAGTATGCATGATGTCAAGGAGATTTTAGAAAATCAACATTTTTTTCTGATCTATTCATTCCTTACTTTCTCTAAACAGTGAAAGGAAAATCCCCAATTTTGAAAGGAATATAATAAAAGCATGCAATATGTCCTTCCATATAAATATAAATTGCCATTAATTTATACTACGATTCCACATTTTACTACGTGCAGTGCTGAAGAGCCTGCAAAGAAGAAAACAGGGACTGTACGATTCTAATATAGTTTAACTTTCTAATGCTCCCCTTGAAAGGATATATTTTACACAACCCTCAAACTTACTATTACTGAAATTAATTAATTTGTGGTTGTTATTAATACTAATAAAGTCACCTTGAAACCTCAGCTGAGATCAGGACCTTGTGGATTTCTGACCCAAGGCATTTATCGATCAGATCAATTGGAGAGGCAACATTTGTGAGTAAAGGAAGGGATGGAAACCTAATCTCTCACAGGATTAAAAGACAGTAGTAGCAATAGCAAATACACTGTATCAACTGTAAGAAGGATTAATTTAAATAATCTATATATTCTGCAGAATAGATTAAAAAACTTAATTAAAATTATTTTATTGTTTCTATTTGAAATAACTGTAATTCTTTCCCCTCCCTTCCTCTGCCTCTTCTGCAGTGTCCTCTGTAAGGCTTCCTGGAAGAGAATCTCGTCTTAAGGAGCCTTTTGCGAAAGACATGACAACCGTAGTTAATGAAATTTCAAGTGTTTTGTTAGAAGAATTGCAAGAAAAACCATTTGCATTTTTTGGTCATAGGTAAAAATATATACATTTTTAGATACCCTGGTGAAGGAGCTTTATCTTTGAACTCTAGGAGTAGATAGTTACTTGCCTTTATTTGCAAAAACTTTAGGAAAATACACTTCTGCAAATGTCTTTTGTCAAGTCATCCTAAAACATGCTGTTGATCTCAGAGACTCTGGTTATTTATTTATTACTTCAGGCACAATGTCATCTAAAAATGGCAGTGTTGTGTTTCTTTTTTTTTTTTTACACTGATAAATGATAACTGTGTTTACTATTAATATTTGTGTCAGTGCTTGCTCTATATGAATGCAGGGGGTGAACCATTCATAAAACACATAGATTTTGAAGATCACTTAGTCCCAAGTACTCAAAATAACTGTTCTTACTGCAAATTAAGGAGACTACTAAAAGAAAGAGAGATTAAAAAAAGGTCTGATTTGTAAAACTAGACCATATAGGAATACACTTCATGTCAATTAGCTAATATCACTATAATTTACATGTCATATATGGTTTCAGTAACTGTTCAAGACAGCCAGTTAGCACTGAAATTCAAACTATGTTTACATTTTCCAGTTTTTACATATGTTTTTGCTTACTTTGCTTTAATTTCTCTTTTCGCTGCAGTTTTGGATCTTATATTAGTTTTGCGGTTGCGCTACACTTGAAAGAAAAGTATGGACTAGAGCCAATCCATCTTTTTGTATCAGGGGCACATGCCCCAAATGTAAGTTACAGAATCATTAATAGTACAAAACAAAACAGTATTTTAGCTACCAAGAATAAAAATAACATTTTACAGTGTGGTATGCAGAGTGGCTTTAATACAAAACAAGCATTGCTTCTGAATGCATGAAGAAAAATGTCCTGTTTTCTCAGAGGAAATTAATTCTGAGGCGGACGGAGAATTTCACATTACAGAATATTCACTGCTGCTAACCTTAGCCTAGGGAGAACAGCCTCCTTAAGCTAATGCTACCTTTTTTGAATACTGTATTATTTACTATGGCCTTTGGCTTAATACTAAAAAGTAATCAAAACAAAATATAAAGTACCACTCCCTACTCTGTAACATGTGAAATAACTGTCTTAACCTAGTCTTTCATAAACCTGCTGCACCAGCCCTCAGTACATTTGTCCGTTTACTTCCTTMCCTCCTCATTCTTTGTTGGCTTTTTAATCTGTCCTCAGTTCCTTCTGAGGTTCTGGTGGTTCTGCTAGTCTTTCTCATGAAAACAGCAGCAGAGTGGCTTTTTCCCAGTCCTGTCTGCAGTCAGCATGTGCTATTTCCATTCTTCTGTTTCTGGGGCTTCTTAGCAATCCTGAGTACGAGCTAGTACTTCGTGGAAGCAATTATTATTCCTGCAAATTTCCATAATCGGTTGGTCTCTCCAGTCCTACATTAGTCAGATTTGTGTCCACTGCTAGGCTTTTCTTTCTCTTAAATAGATTATTTTACTAGTTGTATTTCAATACTGAAAGTCAAACTTTGAACTAAATTAAATTAATGGTTATTTGTCTGTGGAAGTTTCAGACCTTGAAGGTACTTCACTCACTCATGATCTGTATTTTCAGCAAACACAGTCTACTAACCCTTTCCAAGAAGTAGTCTCTGTGGATGTTAAACTAATCAGCCATTGCATTTTGGAGACAGATATTCATTGTACTTTTTTACTAAAACAATTCTTAATGAAACTATTATTTAAAGTATATTATATACAACACCTGATCTGTTTTGTCTGGTGCTGACAGTCTGAAGCATTTCTTCCCATCAAAAGCATACCCATATATGATACAGAAGATGAAGAAATTCTTACATATATGCAAATTCTAGGAGGAACTCCTTCTGAGCTTCTGCAAAATGATGACATTAAGGAACATTTGATACTTACTTTCAGAGAAGACATTAGAGTTCTTCAGACATTTTCGTAAGTTTTACAATTTTGTGTTACATTTATATTTGTATTTTACAGTTTTACTTCTGTCTGACCATTTCAGGTTTTCTTTTTTCTTTCTCTGTAATTTGTTCTTGTTTCTGTTATAAAAAGAATATGAAACAGTAAACATAGCTTTCTCCTCTGTGTGCTTTTCCATTTATATTCTAGTATTTAAGCCCTAAATGAAAACACTGCTTATTGTAGCAACCACTACTGTTATTACAGTAGTGAACATGTCATGGTAGAATTACAGTTCTACTTAGGATCCGAAGTTAGTAGCCACTAAAAGGAATATTCCCGCATCTTTTATTGTTTCCCGGGGCTAATAGGCTCAACTGATCATGCTTCAGGATCACTGCATTCAGCCTCCTGATCCAAGGCCCCCTAGCCTAACCAGAAGCAAAGAATCCCTGTGTTCTAGGCATCTAGAGAGCAACCGGCTCCCTCTGTCCTAACTGCTGTCCCCACTGGATGTTACACAACAGCTCACGTCGCTGAGTGGTTAAGGGTTCTTACCATGGCAAAGGCAAGGACACTGTTGGATGTGGGACCCATTTTGGCCTGACGCTGATAAGGCCCTGAAACATTAGAACTTGAATATAAGCAGACAACATAGTCGCTTATTGTAGGTGAGAATTTTTATTGCAGGTTGAAGCTCTTTTTTTCCTAACTACTGGGTCATTCTTTCTTTAAAATTTTAGACCTAATTGCAGTAGCGTAAGGAGCTAAGAATCTTACAGATACAGTAATTCCTTCTCCTGATGTTCTGCACAATCTAATTCCTGAAGTTTGTTACGTTTTGGAGGAGAAAGAAAAAGCTATTTTGTATGTGGAAGCAAMCCCCAAATATAGGTATCTCATGGAAAGTTTTATTACTACTTTTTATGTTCACAGTTTTGAGAAGGCAGAAAGGAATATCCCCTTCTCTTGTGATATTACCTGCTTTAATGGGTCTGAAGATAAACCACATGATTTAGAAGGTACTTTGCTTAAATGGTTTTCCTCTTATACTTAGGCAATCTCCTGTTGTATCAAATCAGTTAATGAAGAGTTTTCTGGAGTCTTTTATCTCCTTCTTAAATGAAACAAATCAACAGAGCACTCTCAATGTATGAAGCAAAACACTTGATATGGGATTTAAAATAATTATTAAATAATAACTTTGAAATAGTTATGTAAAATGACCACAATAGTTGACATTTCTCTGACACTTCACATATCTTTTTCAGCCTGGCACGATCTAACAAGTGGAGATATTTCCTTTTACAAGCTTCCTGGAGGTCACTTTTATCTGCTGGAACCCTCTAATGAAATTTTCTTGACAAAACACATAACAAGATGTATAGAAAATGCTGGCCTATGAGTATTTCCCTCTATTTTAATGGCAGAAGGTGTAAGACTAGTCCACAGCACTTCGTAAGTCATCATTCTTTCTGTAAAATTGCATGCAGTTCCTCCAGATCTTTATTGTAATCCTTTAAAAAGGGGAGTTTTCTGATTTTTTGAAAATAAACATTGGCTTTGGGTCTTAAAAAAGTTTTCATCTTTTCCCTCTTCTCATCTTGCATGTGCACAAACCCTTCACTTCATTTGCAAAAAATGACAACTATATTATTTTACTTTTAGAGCTTCTCTGTTTGTGTGCTCCTGTAAAAATGCTAAATATAATTTAATACCCACAAAAACCCACAATTCTTACAGAAAGCTTAATTTATTAAGGTTCAAATTTATTTAGAATAAGGTACAATCTAAAAATAGAGTATGTATGTAAATACCCTTTACAGTCAAACAGCTTATGCTTAAAAGATTTTACTGTCCAACTACACAATAAGGAGTTAGTATTGCATTTTTCTCAACAGAGTTAGTTCATTAGCTACTGAAGAGTTAGTTATTAGTGGGAATTATTTTGAGTATTCTAGATCCCATATTTTTCTACCATTGCTTTTGCTTTAGAGATATAGGCATTCATGGCGTCCTCCTTTGATAAACCTGCAAAGGAAAGTAGGAGTCATTATCCTTCCTCATTTGTCATCCTATAAACATGACTACATGATGTAAATTTAATTGGTGTAACACCTTTTTTCAGGTTCCATGCCTCCCATTTGGCTCTGCCTTTCAAATCTAGCATTCCTGGACATTCTGCCAAAATAAATGCATACCTTTGATTATCATGCAGACTTACATAACATTTGCTTGATTTCATCAAGATACGGGAGTAAATGTGAATTATATATAGGAATAGGAATACCAATATTAATATCTCCAACAGTAGCCTGTTTGTAGAATCCATATAGTTCCTTCAGTTCTTCATCAGTTGGTCTTGTTTTTAATTTTTTTACATCTTCTGCAGCACCGTCAAAGTCAGCCTGATGAAAGAAAAGAAAGTGTTAGTTTTCCTCTCAAGGGGTGTGCTTAAAACATTAAGTATAGCACACACAGTAGTATCATTGGATACTCTCAATTACTCACTTGGGTTTAGTGGTAAGTCTAGGCATTTTCCTAAGACAGAAGCTTAATAAAACCAGAAGTTATTAGAAAGCGAACTAGGCCTACTTAGATGATAGGGTCAGCACTGCTAAAATAAGTAAACCTCTTTTTTCCAACAGTTTCACATCTAAACACTTGGAACCATTACAGACTGTCTAGTGTCAGGATATCTACAGATATATTCACAAAAGCAGCCTATACAATGAATGTAGTGTATATGTCTTTCACAGTCACACCGGGGGTATGAAGGCATTCATTGAACTTTACATCCCAGCAGTAATCTCTAAATCCTTTTGGCCCTGACTGCACGGTGTTGACTCGAGCGGTGGAGCTTGAATACCCTCGGAGGGGTACTGCCCACTTCCCCCTTCATTTCCACTTCTCTGCTGACAGTGCAGCAGTTGGCACAGAGGCACCTCACGGAGATGAGCAGTGCTACTGCCAGGACCACCACCACCCCCCAACTCTCAAACACAGTGGAGCACAAGAGTGAAGTATACATGTACTCCTTTCATCATCATGCATCCCACATTCATATCAACCCAAGGCTATAGCTGTTATTCTCTCTATATACTAGGTCTCAGGCTAGACTTTAGCATAGAGTCTGGAGTCCTGTTTCATGCCCAGGACATTTCAGAGTGCACTAGATTTTGTACAGTGACCACAGACCCGCCAGGTCACTGCACTACTATAATGCAAAAAAGATACAGGCACTTYAATATGCTGTATGCTGGTTTCAAGAATTATTTTAGCTTTTGAGTTGGATCTGCATTTGCAGAAGCACAGTATATCCTGCAAGATGTGCAATATGTACAAAACCAGCCTACAACTTTGTGCTAAAATCAGCGACGTATTCAACAATGGTTTCAGCATGAGTGCTGTGGCTCTGTTCAAATAACTGAGACCCTGCCATTACCTCAGCAGTCTGTACTGTGCTTCTTGAGACCACTTTTTCCTTTCTCTAGTTACAGGAAAGATTTTTATTTTTCTTAAATAAGAAAACCTAATGCACATTTGTCTCCTTAATTGATGCCTTTCTCCTTGGCAAGCGACTGTGCTGCGTGGACCAGGTGCTAGAAATAAGCAAGTACGCATGAGAGCTGGGTTCACTATAGCATTCTGTATTTAAACAGAGAGAAGTACAAGAGAAAGGTTATTTCTGTATTTAAATTTAAGAAGGAAAAATGAAAAAGAATTTAATTAGAGACTGATGCTCAAGTACCTTTCTCCAAAGAAAGGCCCCTTCATGGAGTCACGAAACTACACATTCATTGATGTAAGGACACATCAGCTGGTGGCTGCATTAAGGCAGCAGTAGCAGGTGAAGGAGGGTAAGGACAGGTAGCTGAGTGCACTGCAGCATTCCTGCACAGAAACCTGGCCACTCTCCCACCAAATGAGTCACCTCTGCCTCCTGAGATGGAATTAGCTTTTTTTTTTGGCCTGGAAATTTAGTTTGGCTAGTGAGTAAAGTTTGCAGATACAAACTTCTGAGGAATTTCTAATTTTTTGCAAAATTTTCAATTGCTATTTGAAACCCACAAAGAGAAAGCACAAGTCTTGTAAGAACAAAAGTGCTCACCACAGGAGGATGTACATCTGTACCACCAGAACTGAAACAAGGAGCAGCAGGCAGACAGGTATATTTAAAAGGGATGTTCTAAAAAAAATCATGATGTATGATTAAAAGGGTGTTCTAGCAAAGGAATGCTCTCTGAAAAACAGCAATTAAAAATAAATCTTGAATCTTCTTTAAACTGCAGTTATAAATTCACAGAACATTAGATGAGAAAGGTTCATGATGATAATCCACATCTCTAGTTCTGTCAGTTTATAGCACCCTTAAAAATGCAATGGAAGGAAAGCTCTTTAGACAAGAATCCTGCAGCAATGCAGATGCTTATTAACAAATAATCTTCCAACTCAGCAAGAACCTCTGTTTGCATAACTCACAAGCAGAAGTTTCCAGGAGATTCCCACCAAGGCCTCCCAGAACCAAATGCCCAGTAGCGGATAGAATCATAGAATTGTTTAGGTTGGAAAAGACCTTTAAGATCAACAAGTCCAACCTTTAGAGTATAGACTGTTAAAACAGTCTTTATCAGTTTTAAGTTTGAGAAACGCTGCTGTTATGTGGAAATATTTTGAATATAATGATCCTTCATTCTTTACTCAGTACAATACTGAGCATTTCTTTTTTTTTTTTCTTCACCCAATCAAATATTTGGGAGCACTGCAAGACAAATACAGGGTTTTTCTAGAATTAAAAACCAAAACGCCCAGAATGTGTTATACATAATTTAGATAAACCAAAATCATGTGGTCCAGACTACATATAAAAGCTGAATCAATAATGTTGAAATGACCTTACAGCATCTCTTCTCAGCATTTTTTTTTTTGTTTCCATGTACTCTATAGTTTACTTAAAAAAAAAAAACAACACACCAGCATTCTAGCAGGAATTAAACTGATCATGAAAACTCTTTTAATTGAAGTAACTGGATTTAGTCAGCTTGGATCAGAATTAAAAATGGATTATATGGACAACAAAAGCTCTTTTGCTTCTTTGTTCTGGATAAAGAAAATGTAAGTATTTTCTTCTACAAAATTTAATGTCAGAAATATGAAACCTGATTATTTGTTTTCCTGAAAGGCTAGAAAACTGGAGTACAAGCTTTCTCACCTCAGTTGAAAGAGTAAATTGTTAAACATTTCATAAAGTGTCTTCTGTCCCAATTCGTCAAAGAGTTTAAGTAACATTTGAGGGGCTTGTTTGGCTCCGTTTTAAACACAAATGACAATCTTCACTCTGAGTTGCAGCTAAACTGAGGGGTTTTTTTAAAAAAAAAAAAAAAAAAAAAGTGGTCTACATGATAATAAGTCCTTGAACTTTCAGGCAGAAGTTGCAGTAATACACAATTACTGCACAAATTATATACATACTGTATGAGCAGAACCTGTTCTTTGCACCAGAGTCAAATTCGGCTTTTCTGCCGGCTGCAAGCTCTCGGAGTCAATACCACCTTTCTCCTCTCTGTTTGCAGAACTCGAGCACTCTTGACTAGGGCTCCCAAATACTTTAATGATACAGACAGTAATAGTTGCCCGATGTTCCCCTTAGAAGTCTGACAAAGTACAAATTCCACACGTGGTACCCTACAAATAGTCACACTGGTATAAGTAAATAAATCTTGGAAAGTCTACGGAGGGTCCCATTTAAGAAGTTGCCATATTAGCAGCTTGATGATTTAAATTAAATAATAATAAAAGCAAACGTTTCCCAAAAACAACTTCAAGCATCATTAAAGCATCTAGTTGTTACCAACTAACTAAGCCTAAGGATTTCCTCTGTTCATTCCGTAACTGTACCTTACCTCTGATCATCTTTTGCTTATTAATGGGAGGGACCCCTACCACAGGAAAGAAGCTAAAGACGACGACACGACACTTAATAGCAAACACTTTTCAGGACTGTATGAGGGTTAGGAGGTATACAATAGCATGCATAGAGTCCTCAACCTTCACAGTATGCAGTGACCTTTTCGTAAAGTTATGCTAATATTGAGAGGCCTTTTCTAACCTGTATAGGGTGGCATTTTRTAGTCTGAAAGGGAGGGTGTGTCCCCCCACTGCCACAAAACAAACATTTTGAAATTATCTTAAAGTAATAAGCTCTGTGGAGCAGGAGTTGTATGTTCTGACAGGTCTGAGCAACAAATATTTCTGGCAATTTAGCTAAACAAAATAATTTCAGTTTGATTTTGATTTAATGTTTTAAATTAGCAATAGTGACATTAATATTGATGTAGGTTCAGTACTTATAAATAAGAACTTCAGACGTATATTCATGAATGGATGGTTTTGCTGTCTTGCTGGTGGTGAAATATCTCAATGTATAGGTCACGAGACACAGTTTCAGTATTTGCCACAACCTGCAAGTCAATTAATTTTTGTTCTTCTAAAACCCCTTTAAATTGCGGATGTTAAAAGGAAATAGTTAAATATAGAAACATTTTATGAACGTAATTATATAAGAATGAAAATCTTTATATTTCAGGTCAAATCAGTAAATGATAAACCTTTAGAAATCTTTTGTCAGCTGGCCAAGTTTTCATGATGAACAAAGTAGTATGATCTGATCCCTAAGGAATTCCTGCTGCAAAATCTTTGTAACCATGGCTGGACCGCCACGGTTGCAATAGCTGTGGCTACAGAAGAAACTCCTGCTAATTACTCTGTAAGCTTTGGCATTAGAACTTCATTGGACTTTATGAAGTTTACGGCACAAGCTGTAATAGTATTTCCCTTAGGATCAGTTGTTAGGCTAATGTGAAAACTGTATATTCTTTACATCTACTTGTTCTTGATGCCGTAGAAGAAAAATCCATACAAACAAGAAAACCCTAATCTCAAATTTGGTTAGAGAAATCAATTCTTTCTCCAGAAATGATAGCTTTGATAGCTTCTAGCTTAGGTGCAAACAAAAACATTTTGAATCATGCATCATTCAATCCTTGGCTTATCCTAGATGTTCAAGAGAGAAGTATCTTTGGCCATAAAAGAAAAAAAAMCAGTGCTTTAGTTCTTAATCACAGTCCATAGTTCATGTGTGCTTCTTGTAAGCAATATAATAAAGTCCTCACTATGAGGAATTCTTAATATTTGTAATATTAGTATTTGCTTTCATGAAAGCCTTGCGATCTTTATTTTTCTTCTTATGCAGTACTTTCCCTTGATCTCCTCCTGCAGGGTAACTGTACCTGAATCTCCTACAACCACCTGAAATGCTTCAGCAAGTTCAGGTGTTAAACTCAATTTTTCACCAAAAATTGCCAAGGGCCATAGAAAATAAATAAATAGCACTATTCTTCCTTTTAGAAACAAAACCAGAAAGGTGAATGCACACATTTGAGGCCAGCAGGTCGCCAACAGCGTGGGGAGAGAATCTGGGGCTTTGGGGCACGGGTGCACTGCCCCGTACCCTAGGCATAGCATGGGCACCTTCAGCCTGGGAGCACGGGGGCGGATGGACACGTTGCTGTAAGCTAAACTGGAGTCTGAACCACAGTACTTGTGAGACTGACTGTATGACTTTTTACCTCACTATATACCTTGACAGATAGGAAGCTTATCCCTCCATGAAAATAGGCTGGGTCCACTTTGTGCTTACCTCAGAGCAGGAGCAAGGACGTGAGCAGTTACTGCGGAGGAACTCACACGCTCCAAATTTACATCCCGCCTTCCCCAGCATCACTCCAGATATGCCACGCTGCTGCGCAGTGTGTCAGACACTGCTGCATTAGAATACGAAGGAGTTTAGTACTCAGGTACCAAAACTGTAGTCTAATTATGCAAAAACACATGTCCGCATATGCACTAACAAAAGTGTTTTTAATAGATGTATAGCATTTATTGTGGAGATGCGCTCAATGAGGGGAAACAAAATCAGCAATGCAACTAACTAAAAGCAAAGCATTTACACTCACACTGTTGGTATAGATGTATAAAAGGGATGTACGTTTGCTTACGAAAACAAATGTGATGGCCCACCACCCTTAAGATTTCTTTTATAGGTAAAATTTTATTAAAATAAATATTTCATTCTCAATCCAAACACCAGTAGATGTGACATACTTGACTATACCTGTCACTGACTCCTACATCACAGGCATCTCTTGATATTATCCATACATGTACAAACAAAAGCAGCATTCATGCTCTGTTAACAGTAAGATTACGAAGCGGTATCACAAATGAGTTGCCACAATTGACTGAAGTTTAAATAAGTTTTATCTTCATCTTTATACTGTGGCCACTACTGCATGTGAGCCTCTGCCAGCATTGACGTACAAGGACTGTTCAAGTCAGTGGAAATCTTCCACATGCCTTGAATTGTTTTCTGATCTAAACTTCACAATAAGAATGAACTAGAAGCTTTGTTAGACTTCTACACACAAAAGATAACGCAAAAAAAAATTAAGAAAGGAAACCATTAAGTTAATAAGCTTCTTATCTTCATATACTTTTATTCTATTTAGATCTATAGGCAAATATCACAAGATACTGTTTTTAAAATATGCAGATGCATATCTTACACACCAAGAAATATGCAAAAATGAAATTTAAATACGAAACACTTCTTTYGTCATCTCCCTCTAGCCCATCACTGTGCACAGACTGTTGCTTAGGATTTGCTTGCTTATACAACATGCTTAGGAGCAGCCTATAAAAATATAATTTCCTTTTAATCATGTGCCAATACAATTCCCTTTAACTCCTCAAATTAAAAGCATAAGTATATATACAGACATAAACATACACATACACGGATGCATTAAGATAAATGCACAAATTATCAGACTATTATCACATACTCCCTTTTTGCAAAGAAAAAAGCTTGAATGAATTGTTCATTTACAGCAGAATATTTTACCAGTTTGCAAAACTTATAAATCTTTTACAGCCTCCCTGATGAAAACATTATTTTATTCATTTTTGTCCTCATTCCCATGCAGCTTGATTCAATGAATTTTTATGGATATGGATGGTAGCTGTCAACCAAAGCAACWGTGGATAGAAAACCTCTATAATATCTAATGCAGAATGTGTAGGATACCGTAATATTTCAACCACTGATTTTTGTGTGAAAGTGCAACTGTATACAGCAATGGCATATCATACTGCACTCAGCTCTTTTTAATAGTGATTTATGGCTCATTGCTTAAACATCAGGCTAATAAATTTATTTTCTAGAGTGAATTCAAGGCAGAATAAAACAAACTATAATTTCAGTGATCACTAATTAAACAAAGGTGGTGTTATGTTTGGGATTTGGCAATTCTGACCCACTTGAAGAAATAGGATTCTTCCTCTTAGCTGTAAAACGCCACAATGAAACCTCTGTGCCGTTCGACATAATTGCAGCTCAGAAGAAAATTGCTGAGCTACTGGCAATACACTCCCTGCATCTAGGTCAGAGCATTATGTTGCTCACTCGTTGCAAAACACGCACACTAACCAAGCTGAGACAGACATTATAATGAGACCAGGATAAAAGGGCTTGCAAATCTTGAAGTGAAAGGGATAATAGAAAGCCTAATGAAGGAAAACAGCCTAATCCATCAGGGCATGGGCAAGGCAAGGGAAGTTTGCTACAAAGGTAGGAGGCTAAAAGCCAGCAATGAAGATAATTTCCTCAAGAACTATTTAACTCTATAAATGGAAGGTAGAAGGAAGCCCTCTCTAGCCAGAAGGTAGAAAGTAGAAGCTTTCCTACCAAAAGCCTATCAAAATGTACCACTCCAAAGATGCACACACCCTAAAAAAATATGCACAACTCCCTTAAAAATTATTCATGCTTCCCAAATGCACATATACCACTGCTTCAGTGTTAGAAGTTTCCCTCCTCCTTTTATAGCTCCAAGTAACTAGCTATATCCTAAAAAAATAAATATGTACTTACCTTTCAATCCATAATCCAGTCCTAGCAAACTCAGATGCACACATAAAAAAAAATAATTCACGCATGCTCTAAACAGGTAAGGCTCCAAAAAATTACATGACCTATGAATAGTTCAAAATAAGCAGCAAGTCTCTCACCCTCCACTTGCGAAAAGTAATGCATTTGTTCACCTTCAAAGGCTTAGGCAAATTTCCCATGCTGCAAGGTAACCTTGATTTTGCAGTAATAATCCTTGTGCTGAAGAAATACCGCTGTCTCCGACACAGCATTGCACAGATGGACAGTGCATCCCTCCCTCTCCTCTCCTTGCATCTCTGTCTCACCAGATGCAGAATTGCTTACCTGGAGAGTCATGATGCCGCGAGGATGCCCAGCAAACGGCCTCACTCCTTCTCTGGCGGGGACGTGGCACTTATGCCTCTCGGCTCCTGTGGCGCGAGCGCGGCAGTGGGGGCCGTGCTCCACGGAGGGCGTTGGGCTGGGTACGAGTGACCTCAGCTCACCCGCCACAGCAAAGCCATGCCGGGGCAGGACACGGGGGCTTGCTCCCGCTGCGCCTCTCGGGACCTGCAGGGGCAACTGAGCGGCTACGAATGCCAAGGGCATTAAGCATTAAGCCCACACTAGTTTCTTCAGAAAGCCTGAGCTCATTTCCATACCCCTGAGGATTAGGCCACCAGCCTGAGAGCAGAGATACAGCAACATTTCCAAGCCATTTGTTTGAAAAAGGAATTTCTTGAGTGATTTGAACTGCAACCAGCCCAGTTATTGCTACTGTTCCCTCCGCAGCAGCCCCTGCCCGTGCCCACGCCCAGCCCTGCCTGGGACCTCGCATYCTCCAGCTGCGACTCTGAAAAACATGTGGGTCACCCCAGGGATACCACACACAAGCAGTTATACACAAAAATTCCTTGACAACAGTGGTTTTTTCTTTGCTTTACCRAATACAGAATAAAAAAATAATAATAATATTAAATGGATTGATAAACTAGTCTACAACTGTAACCATTAAAGGAAAAAAAATCCATCCCTGCTTATCTATTTTATCAATTCATAAACTATTCATATTCATGCCTCTATACATTTATATTCATCATTCCTTGAGCATGGTTTAATCACAATACTATATGCTTCAGTATTTTTAAATCCACTAACTTCCCGAAACCCATGTAAAAAGAGTGTTGCCCCTCAATTTAAGTCCAGGTTAAATTAAACCAGGATTTAACAAGAAAACAAACCAAGTAAATTTCAGTAAATAAAAGGAGATTAAAAAAAATTTGAAAACAACTGCATCAACTCTCATCTCCAACACCATGAGGTGACGATGCACTGCTCTTTCAGGTACAAGAAGCTGCGCACAACCATGTTGTGCACTAAGGTGAATATAGAAACTGAATGTGTTTGAAAAGATTTGATAATGGCTCACGGGAGATTGTGGGAAACACTGAACGTAACCAGTTCTTACCTGTCATCTTACTGTTAGTTACAGAATACGATGTATGCGCGCAATACATCGCATATTAAACGGCAGTGAGAGCCGCCCCTATTGCTGTACAGTCCCTATGAAGCACCTGTTGACTTGCCTTGGCCATGATTTCATTAGACGACGTACGACAAAGCAGATCTGCTATCACCTATGAAGCAATTTATGGTAGCATTCAAAATGGGGAAACGCCAGTGCTAAACCTGGCGGTGAGAGCCGCCGAGTGCAGGCTTCCAGCATCAGCATTTTAATGCCGCCTTTAATCAGACAGCAGCGCGCTATTTCTCTATACGGTACTGACCGCAGCCCAGGGACCGGCCGCGGGCGGCCTCCCGGGGAGCCTGGCCCGGGGAGCCTGGCCCGCCTCGCACCGCCCGCCGAGCCACCCCAGCCGGGACTCGGGTGTCGGAGGCTCCGCTCTGCACCCACCGCCCGCGACTAGCCGGGCATTTCTCGGCCCGGCCGGCCGAGCTACGCGCTCCCCTCCCTCCCTGCTCCCCTCCATCACCGCCTTCCGCCAGGCCGCCCCCGCGCTGCTCCTCCTCAACCCGCTCCGGACAYGGCCCCCAGGGCGGGAGGACCCGCCCCGCCCCGCCCCGCCGGGGGGTGGTGGCGGCGGCTGAGGGCGGCAGCCAGCGCAGAGGCGGGCCGAGGGGCGGAGCGGAGCGGAGCTGCACTGGGCGCCGGCGTGCTGCGGCCGACGGCGTGAGCCTGGGGACCGGGGCGGCTGGCGGAGGCCGCGCCGGAGGTGGGGCTCGCTCGGCGCCGACGGGAGCGGGGCGGTTGCGGCCCGGGCCCTGCTGCGGCTCGGCAGTCGGGCGGGGGAGGTCGGTCCGCTCTCGCGGCAGCGGCAGTCTGGGCCCGGCCTGGCCCGGCCCGGCCCGCAGCTGCTCCGCGGGCGGGCGGGTAGGGGCGCGGCGGCCCCGGGGAGGAGGCTCCTGCGGGCCAGGCGGTGCGGCGGCGGGGCCGAGGGAGGCGGGTGGAGCCCTCCGCCTCAGGGGCCCGCCGGTGCGTTTTCGGCGCGTTCTGCTGGAGCCGTGTTTCAGCCCGCGTTTCCTTGTTGTCAGGAGCTGGCTGAAGGCGTCCGCGGAGCGTTTTGGAGAGGAAGCGTTCGGAGAGGGGATCTGGCGGAGGTAAACGTGGGCGGCGTTTCCCCGTTTCTCCCTTCCGCAGGAAGCGAGGGAGTCGTGACAGTGGTGCGAGGTGGAGGAGCTTAGTGTTTCTTTTTTTTTTGCCTCGTTGCTTTATTTCCTCTTCCTGCGTGCTTGTTTTCCTCAGTAGTGCCCATTTTGGAAAGAAAAATGTAATCTTTCAGCTGTGAAATCTCATGTTTTGCTCCTTTCTCATATACAAGTCTGTTGCTGACTTTGCTTGTAAAAGGTCATCAGAGCATCCCTAATTGAAAGCTTTTAAAAACGATAACCCAGAGCCCTTTTTTTTTWATTTTTTTTTTAAAACCTATCAAAAGCATCCATTTCTAACTCAGTCACATGTAAGATTGCTGCTGGTCATTTCCATTCTTTAGTTGTTTCCACTTTTTGGTTGTTGCCGCTGTGATGGTAAGCAAAAGGGATTAGGTAACTGCATGGACGGTAGCTCCATAAAGGACTAATAAAACAAGTYGGCAGATCTTCCATCTTACATCCTTGATGCAACCATTCTGGGTGCTCGGGAGCAGAGGGGAATGGCGGCCCTGCCCTCCCCAAGCAGTTTCTCCAGTTCCCAGTGTTGGAATCAGACAACTGGGCTGGATTGACCATTGCCTGGGTGGCCCTGCAGGGCATTTCATAGGCTCTTCTGAGAGTACTGAGAGAGGGACACAGTGCTTTGTTGTATTTTGAAATACTTACTCAGTTTTACTGTTCTCTGAAAACTACTTCTGTGTTTTTGACTCTCATTGTGGATAACAGCTTCACAGTTCGCATTGCATTGATACAACTCCGTTCGATGCACTTCCCCCTACTGGCTTCCAGATGAGGATTTAACTGAGGGAAAATTCCTCCAGATAGATGTTGCTTTATGGCAGTACATACTGTTGGGGGAATTTCAGTGAAGATGTGGTTTGTCTTTTTTTTTTATATCAAGGTAGCTTACTACCAGTACACAGAGAACTGATACGACTAGCAAAATGGTATCTTATGAATATCTAAAGGCTGCCACTCAAGAGATGTACATAAATGCTATCCGTATCCCTACTTGGGTAACTAGGAAACCTAGGAGAGAGTCATGTCACATTTCTTCTGATTTGAAACCTGAGTTGCTCTGATTCTGTAAGCTTGGCTGTGCAACAGTGAAGATATGACTAGTTTAGCAAGGAGATGGTGAATAGTAACTCAAGCAGGAGTATGGGGAGTTACTGAGTTACCAGGGCCTGTAATCAGGCCTGCCTTCGTGTCTTCACTGTTACTCTGGACTAGATCAATCAGAGCTAGAACAATTACACTTTCTCTGCTCCTGTTTCATTTTTCTCATCCCTAAAGGCATGGCCTAGGTGACACAAGAGTAAAAGACCCCTCCTGAACTTTCTGGAGGCCTGTAGAGGATTGCCTTCCGTCACTGAAAGCCTAAATTAGTAGAGTCTGCAGATTTCTATTATGCCTTCTAAATGCAGACAAACACAAGACATGGATTAAAGAATGAAAAAGCAAATTAAAGTTTTAAAAATCCTAAATAAATTCAGGAACTTGGAGCTTGTTTCATGTTGTGATTCTGCTTTTTTTTTTTTTTTTCATGTCATAATACTGCTACAATGTGGCAGCGCAACAGTGAAAATTTGAGTGGTCCTTCAACTTGTGGTTCTGGGGTTTTGTTTGTTTGTTGTTTTTTTGTTGTTGGTTGTTTTTTTTGGTTGGTTTTTTTTTTTTTTTAAATCTGTAATACCTCCAGCTGCTTTCGTTCAGCTTCGGAAGGGTCTCTTGTTGCTGGTGTTGCCTTGCTGTCTAGGCTGCTGTTTTTTTTATTTAAAAAAAAAAAAAAAAAAAAAAGCAGCACAGCATGTTCCTTGTGGAAGATTTGTTAAGGATTAGCACTGAGCTAATGTGAGGAGGGTGATAGTTGCCAGTATCCCTTTGAGGTGTGATGTTTCTCTTCTGCATTCCCAAGAGAAGCTTCTGGTAATGATGTCCACAGCAAACAGTACAGTATTTGAACTAATGTTTACCTCTTTCTTCCCTTCACAGCTAGGGTGGCAAAACACAAAAGAACCTCAGGATGTCTGTAGTTCAGCGAGGGACGGCAACACTTCGTAAAGCAAAGAAAATTACTGTAAAAACATGTCTAGATAACCCCTTTGTTTTTCAATGGAAAACCATAGATGGAGAAGATATGCATTTTATACTACAGACTTTAGAAGAAAGGATTAAACATACTGGACTTAAAAAGATTGAGACTCCAAGAAAGAAAAAACGTTCCCTTCCAAAAAAACGAATGGAAAGGAAGTGTGATGGTAGCACCAATGAACTCCCTAAAGAAGAGGAAACAGAAGGCCATCGACAAAAACCAGGATGGACTGACATAAGTATCAGAAGACAGCTTGCTATTGGAGTTAATGAAGTTACAAAAGCATTGGAAAAAAATGAACTACTTCTCTTGCTAGTGTGCAAGTCTGCAAAACCTGCCATGATCACATCGCATCTTATTCAGCTGAGTGCAAGTCGAGCCACACCAGCAGGCCAGGTTCCCCGTCTCAGTGAAACAGTTGCACCACTTCTTGGCTTAACATCCATTTTAGCACTAGGCTTTAAAAAGCAGTCTGATGAATTTACCGAAGCAATAGAAGCAATAATTCCAAAGATACCAGCTTTGGAAGTGCCATGGTTTCAGTACAGAACTGAAGGATCTGTGGCTTATGCACATACAGATTCTTCAGAAAATCAAGAACCCGAGCAGCTTGCAGAGGCACTGGGGGATGAGCTCACAAGCAAGAAACGGAAGCGTACGGAAAGCAATCAGCTCGATCTTTCAAATGTAATTTTGCAGCCTTTGAAAATCAAGAAACTTGTTCCAAATCCAAATAAGATAAAGAAACCACCTCGCAAAAAGAAAAAAGCTTTTTCAGCATAACTGATTTTAGTTTGGTTCTTCATATTAAACTGATTTTTTTAATGCAGTATGGAGTACAGCTCTAACCGAACTATTTTGTTAGGCTTTACRGTGTAAAGCACTTGAATACAAGATGAACTTTATGTTGCACTCAGTTGAAGTACTTTCTGCTTTAATAAAGAATATTGCTCAAACTTCTGTGTGAGTCTTTCCCTGGGGGTAAATATTTCATATGCAGCTGGAGATCACAGAGTTAAAATCAGTAATGAATACGGAGAAGTAGTTTAAGACATAATAAGTACATCTTTGGAATTAATGCAAAGCATTAAACAAACTTTGTATTTTTATACAGATGAACGTGCTTCAAGCAAAATGGATGTGAGTTAAGTATAATTATTCAAACAAATCAATACCAAAAGTGAAAGTTTATTTAAACAAAGGTCCATGCCAGTATAACTCTTTTAAACCTGGTTCAATGCTTGTTTCAAGTAAACAGCTGTAACAGCACAGGCAGACTTCCCTTTTGAACTTTCATAGTTTGCTCTGCTGAACAATAAACTTGTTTTGGTCAAGAATGTATGCAGACTTGGGTTCCATCTAATACCTGGTGTTCGATATGCTGAAGGAAAAACTTTATTTTCAAATACAGAACAAAACCAAATACTGCTGCATTTTGAAAAAAAGACTTCTGTATGCAAACTATTAACACACACATCCTGTGAGAAAATGTAAACTAACCTGAACTCAATTTGATTTCTAAATGGAGTCTAAAATTATTTCCCAGGAAGTTGAGATAAGCCATGTACTGTTGTATGTAAAGTAGATGACAGCTATAACCACTGCAAGACTGAAAACACACCACATATAAATTTTGATTTTCCTTTAGTTTTACTGGGGACTTCGAACAGTTTCCTAATGAGACAGTTGTGTTGTAGGAAGGAAAAGGAATAGAATCATAGAATCGTTTAGGTTGGAAAGGACCTTTAAGATCATCAAGTCCAACCGTAAACCTAACACTGCCAAATCCACCACTAAACCATGTCCCTAAGCACCACRTCTACACATCTTTTAAATACCYCCAGGGATGGTGACTCMACCACTTCCCTGGGCAGCCTGCTCCAATGCTTGACAACCCTTTCAGTGAAGAAATTTTTYCTAATGTCCAATCTAAACCTCCCCTGGCGCAACTTGAGGCCATTTCCTCTCATCCTATCTCTTGTTACTTGGGGAAAAGAGACTGACACCCACCTCACTACAACCTCCTTTCAGGTAGTTGTGGAGAGCGATAAGGTCTCCCCTCAGCCTCCTCCTCTCCAGGCTAAACAGTCCCAGTTCCCTCAGCYGCTCCTYATAAGACTTGTTCTCCAGACCCTTCACCAGCTTCGTTGCCCTCCTCTGGACACGCTCCAGCACCTCAATGTCCTTCTTGTAGTGAGGGGCCCAAAACGGAACACAGTATTCGAGGTGCGGCCTCACCAGTGCTGAGTACAGGGGGACRATCRCTTCCCTACTTCTGCTGGCCACACTATTTCTGATACAAATAGCGCTGCAATTCAGACAACCAAAATCAACAGCCTAGGAATTTACTTGGCGCGGTATATTTTAAGCAAAAGTCAGTATGGTACTGTAGAAGAAAGCTAAAACACCTTAACTAAATTACTCTGTTGTTCCTTAAAGATGGAATTTACATGTTGTAGTTTTCAGGTATTTGCTAATCCAGACTTCTAGTGCCATCAGCTAGCTAATCTCTGTTTTGGATTGATTTAGAAGTGACTTTAGTTCATGATACCAACCAGGAAGGGAGGCAGTAGCAGTGATTCTGTAGTCATGATGCTCCCTGAAGTTTAAACAAAACAAAGACATTTAATGCTAAAATTTTTCCCCTCCCTGGCTGAGGGTGGCAAGGAGGGAGATGAAAGTTTTTTGCCTTGCTTCGTAGTCCTTCATACATGTCATATGCTTTGGTTTTTTGGATGCATAAAATTTTGAAGGCATGCTAGAACTAATTCTCATGCTGGCTAACTGTAACATCTAAATCTTTAAACAGAGCATGAGGATTAGCTTTGGTAAAGAACATAAGCACAGCAATCATCTTTCAAGCACTTTGCTGCCTGCCCAAGTCTATAGCTCTCTTCAGGGATTTGTGACACCTCGCAGATAGAAAGTTACTCTAGGAAAGAAATTATAGATGTTTCAGAAGACTGGTGGGAAAGGTGGTGGAGTGAGCCTTAAGTTTGGCAATCTTTGTGAAACCATCTACTAGGTTTTGAGGAGTCTTACCGGGGAGCTGTTCATAGCAAGCTTAATGCACAGACAGCATTTTGAGCACTCGGTAGGGACAGAAGAGACCATGCTGGATTACACAGCTGCTAGGTAACACACACAGGTTCATGAACAGGACTCTAGGAACTGCCCCAACACTTAGGCTCAGATGCCCGCTTCCCTCATGCTCTCTGGCCCTGGAAGTTTTCTCTCTCAGCTACAGTGCTGCACAGCTTCTACAGGAGCACGACTCTGCCCTCCTTCCCCTCAGTTAACATGCAGCGTGAGCCAGAAAACAACACAGAGAAGTTTACCCCTCGGATTCAGAAGACAGCAGAAGAGTGGCCACGCTCCCACCTTCATGTGCAATTACCCCAAGACTGGGGCAGAAAGCCAGGCTGCAGGAAACCCAGGTTCAAGTCTGTCTTCTACCTGGACATATTTGGTCCCATCGTGGCCTCAACGCTTTTCCAAACAATAGTACTGGGGAGGATTTGCCTTCTGATTTCAGAGAAGAGAGGAGAAAAGAAAATGTCTGCCTACCATTTCTTCCACTTACATTTTTTTGAGGGGAGGGAAGGCAAAGGACATGAGCATATCTTTCACCTGGCATTCAAGACCACCCATGTGGATTAGGGAGAGCTGGGTCATAATCATTTCTTAGCAAGGACGTACCTTAGCCATGAGGACAGAGCTATGCCCTGCTGTCCCACCTCAAGTTAGGCAGCAGCTGAGCAAGKATTGCCGAGACTCTGCCTTTAGAGCCGAAGCAGAACACACCAAGCCCCTTGGTGAACCTCATCCCAGCAGGCTCCAATGCGAAAGCCCAGCCAGGAAGGCACCTTCCTGCCTTTTGGGAGTTAAGAACTTAAGTCTTCGATGGAGTTGAGATTAAATCCTTCTTGTTACCTCAGGTATCACTACCATGGATTACATTTTCAGGCACTTAATTCTGCTGAGGCCTCACACAGGAGCTCCCTCTGCACCATCTGTTATGACTGCTACTAGCAGACAGGTATCAGAGTGGCCAAAGTTGTAAAGCCCAACTGCACTATGAGATGTCTGAAAGATCTCCTTTGAAGCCCTTTTAAATTCATGAGGTCCCGAGCTGGTGCACACCCAGGGGTCAGACAAACCACGTTCAATCCCTTCCTTTGTTTGAAGGAGGTTGAATGCTTTAATCACAGAGCTATAATGCAATAAGGGAAAGTATTTATCACTGTCCCTTGGGCAGAATCCTCTCACCACAATTCAACAAGAAAAAGAAACCAAACCACAAACCATTCGCACATTGGAAAAAGAGAGGGAAGAAAGAAAAACCGCACTGCTATAAGGAGGTGGGTAGGGCTAGCAGTTGTGAAGAACAGACAAATTTATCTTCATCTAAATTGATGTTTTCAGGTACAGAATTCAACTTTCAGCAAAATCTGCTGTCAGAATTACAGGCATATTTAAAAGGAAAGTTTAGACATTTGCATTTCATGAGATATTCAAGACACATTCAAAAGATGCTCACAGCACAGAGGCTTCACTACCACAATTTGGCACTTTCAGCTAGAACAGTTTCTTACTGCAGATTTTCTTGGTGCTCACGTTACTGCAGCATCCGTGAGCTGAAAGAACTGCTATCGTATCTAGCTATGAYGCTACGCTGGAATGCATATAAAGTGCTTCAGAAGCCGCTCTGGTTGCCGAGCATTCATGAGGGAATTAAAACAGTTCCCCCTACAACAAAGATCAGCCCTCCCACAATTCAGGAAGCACAGTACACAGACTTCCAAGGACTGAGGGTAGAGCTTACCAGCCACATAAATAGCAAAACTTCTTGTTCCAAAGTCAGGATAAAAACACTACCAGGAACAATTTATGAATACGTATTTACACAAGATACTTTTCATTAGAATTACAGACTTCATAGGAAATCAAAGTAGACAAAGGAATATGTGCAATTTTGCAGAAGCGTTGAAAACATTCAAACTATAAATATCCTGATAGCACTACTAAAATTCTTAGTTTTACACACAGGCTGATGTTATTCTACTGAGGAAAAACTAAGGTTTTGTGCCACAACTGTAAATTAAGTACAGTAATGTAATGTAATGTATTATCATTCCGGCAACATAGATAACACCTGCACTGAACAGTGCGATACTGTTAAATCAATCCACTGATCTATTGAAGATCAAAGTACAAATCTGTATTTTTATTGATTTGGCAGCGTTACTTATGGAGAAACAAATGCACTAGTTAAACCAGTACATTGTCATACTGCTCCAGTTACAAAAACATCCAGGACTTTCATAGAGCTACAAACATATCATACTTCATGATTTTCCCCCAAATGATGATATCCACGTGAAGTAAATAAGCAAAGATACTCAAGTTTGTATCCTTCATTCTGTTACACTGACAAACATACACCACCACTTAATAAATAGAAATGCAGCAGTTCATCCACATAATAGCAAATATTTTTGTACCCTAATCCACCACTGAAGTTCAGTTTGTACAAAACAGTCTTTTCTACAGAGTGGAAAAAAAATACCTTCTTCTCATCAAGGTGCAAGCTAAGCTTTGAAACTTAAATGAATGTGCTTTTATTCTTTTCATGGACAATAAAAGAGTTTCATGGACCTCCTGATCTATCTGAAAATGCATAAATTTGGTCACATATGGATGTCTTCATTGTTCAGGTTTAATGGACTATTTCAGTATCACTGACGTTGTGCTTTTACTCCTCTTGAACAATACCGTTCCAAGAGTTATGGAGATCAGATTAACTCAAACGATGACCTCAGAGTTCTAGAAACATAAGTGTCCTCATTGTAATACAAGACCAACCTAAAGGAAGAAGAAAAATGTAACATTTTAGTTCAAGTGTGGCAATACATCTAAACACCATTAGTCTTCTGCACCTCAATTATGGATCTTAAATATGACCAATTAAAAAAGTTATTTTAAAATTTCTGCCCGTTTTGGCCAGTGCAGATTAATGTACCATTATACCTAACAATTCAGAAGCTCTTTTTTTCTCCCTTACCTTTTCGGATTCCATGCCAGGACACCTCCAGTTGTACAAATAATACTGCAAATTTCCATCTCCAATCCCAAACTTGAGTTTTTCCAGGAATGTTTTGTTTTCCATTAAGTCTAGTGCATTGAACACATCAAATCCTTTCTGGCAATAGCAAAACATTTTTTAAATTTTACTTTTTAAAGTTTAAAATGACACACAAATGATACTTTACACAGTGGCATACAATATCCAAGAGACTAGGCTAATTACGTGGAAAAAAAGACAAGGGAATAAATCTTTCCTTTTAATTAGGTACACACACAAAGAAATTTTCCCAATAAAAAGTGAAGTATAAGGCACAATTTTGCTTGAAGATTATCTCCAAAAGGATAGGAATTTTAAAGCCACTTTCAGGGGTAAAGGTCTGAAAAGTCCCTAAAGCATTATCCATTATTTTACCCTTACAGATATGCATTTTTTACAGTCACATACAGCGTTTTGACACACATGGCCTATTCCAGCTAAAGCTGCATAAATACAGCTTACGGTGTTTTTCAGCCATTTATCATTCTGTTAATGATAAACATTATATTTTTGTGATTTGGTCCTTTTCTGAAATGCCATTGTCTTTAGAACTCCAATCTTTCACGTTACTCTCCCTCTCCTACTCATGTACCCTCTACCAACTCCTCTTTCATCAACCTCCCAAATTCACCACTCAAAGAGCCATTTTGGTCTCAGAAGAGCCACATAGCTGAATTAGTCTCAGGGTTTTGTGCAGCAACACAAACATACTCAAATCTCAACTCACTGTGAACTCTTAACAAGCAACATAAAAACAAGGTCAGTTAAGACATCGCAGTGACAATCGTCATGTATGAATAGCTGAATTTGCTTGGGGGTTTGGATATAAAAGTCCATTTATTTGCAATTAACTGCAAGGGACTCTGACCTAAGATCTCGGAGTCTTAACAGCACAAAGGCAGTGTGCCAGCAGGACTTTCTATACTCTAAGATAAAAATAAGTTACAAAACAATAATGCTAAGTTACTTAAGCACAAGAAGATGGTAAGCAACATTCTTTACTCAGTATAAAAACTAGATGTATTTTTTTTTTCTTTTAAATAAGCACCCCAGATCAGGAAAAAAGGGGGTTGAAGAAAAAGAGCATTTTAAGCTCTCCATCAGTTTAGGACTATTTAAAAGAAAGTCACAAAGCACAGTGAGTTTAGTAAGGTTCCCCACTACTTTAGACAAAGATCATTCTGTGTGCAGATGAAGCTATGCTAAGTTAAATGTGCTGTGAAAAACACACAAAAAAAGACAAATAAGGTGGCAAGGATTTGACACTTGGCATCTAAAGAAGTAAACTTTGAAATATTCCAAGTTCGTAATGGACAGTAACAGAAATCTCAGAAGGCAGGAAGGGAAGTGGAGGAGAATAGAGACACACTGTAGGTACAGACACACTAATGAAGCTCTGCAATTAAGCACTCAAAATTCAAATAAATGATAACATCTACAGATGTAGTTTTAATTCAGTATCTACACATCAGCAGATTAGGTTCAGTTTAGTATCTTCTGAGAGGTATAAAAAAGTTCGTGTTCAAAGATACTTGCTCCACAGCTCTGCCAGACCGTTAGAACAGACTCAGAAGTGAATTTCTTCCCTGTTTATAAGCTCTCTCCTGTTCTAGGTCTAGAAACTTAGTGTCAGCTTCAATAATAAAATATGCAGTGTTTTGGGGGAATTATCCTGCTGCAAAATCCCACTCTCTCCATGCAGAATACATGCAACCTACGTGCATAACTCCAAATTTTGGGTTTTGCTTTGGAGGTCAGGCATTTTGTCCTGTAACTGCCAAGATTTTACTAGACTTAGTTCTAAGCTAATTTTATATAGTGTAATATGAAGATAAAAATCAACATTAAACTGAAATGCAAACCCTGAAAGCAGTTTGCCGAGTTGAATTTGCACCTCCAAAATGCATTCTTTGGGAGTAAAAGTACAGAAAGGACTGCGGTGAATTGTCCCCAGCCAAGAGCCAAACACCCACCCAGCCTTTTGCTTGCTCCTCTCCCACGGGATGGGGAGAAAAATAAAAGGAAAGCAAGACAACTTATGAATCGAAATAATGACAGTTCAATAGAGAAAGCAAAAGCTGCACGCACAAGCAAAGCAAAAAGAGGAATTCATTGACTACCTCCCATTGGCAGGCAGATCTCAAGCCACTTCCTGGAAAGCAAGGTCTCAGCATGCATAATGGTTATTTGGGAAGATAAATGCCATAACCAGGAGCATTCCCCCTTCCTCATCCTTTCCTTCAGCCTTTATTGTGGAGCACAACATCATATGGTGTGGAATATCCCGTTGGGCAGTTGGGGTCAGCTGTCCTGGCTGTTTCACCTCCCAACTTCTTGCCCACCCTCAACCTACTCACTGGGGGTGAAAGAGAGAAAGGCTTGAGGCCATGCAAGCACTGTTCAGCAATAGCCAAAACACTGGTGTGTTATGATTCAGCCCTGTTTTAGTCACAAATACAAAGCGTAACACCATATGGGCTGCTAGGAAGGAAGTTAACTCCATCCCAGTCAGACCCAGTACATTTGTAAACAAAAAGTTGTGAATTGAGTGCATTTAACATTTCTCTTCCCTTGTCTCACCTCTCCTCATCTAAAAGTCCAAGTGCCAGATCTGCAAATGTACTTAGGCATCTAATGATGCAGACAGACCCAGCAGGTACTTTGGAAACCCACAGGCATCTAAATCCCAGTATTCCAACTATATGATGATCCATTTAAAAGAAAAGAATCACACGTCACATTCAGAAAGAAATGTAGACAGGGGAAGGTGCAAAGCCTTGCAGTTAGACCACATAACTGCTTCCTTACCTGTTCCATCCATGGCCCGGTGAACGGCCAGCCACTCAGCTCCCTATGCCACACTTCAAATGGAGACCAATGTAGAATAAGTAGTACTAGTATTTTTAGCCACTTCTGAAAATTATACTAGCCACCTTCCTGTATCTTCATATATCTTAACACCTTTCAAAGTGTGTCTCTGAACTTCCTTTGGTATTATTCTGGAGCCTGAATAATGGGGTTCTATATTCCCCATGACTATCCAGGAGTTTTCCTTGCCAAATAGTTATTCAACTCAATACTGCTTATAGGTCAGAAAGCAGCTCACGTCATAGATATCAGCTCAGCTGCAGTGCTGCACAAACATGGCTGAGACAGACGAGTTGAAGACTATGTGGCTGCTTTCATGCAGCCTGAAGTCTGAACAGATACAGCCTTTGCAGACCATCACTGGCTTCATACAGGATCAACACAGAAATCCCTGTGCCACAGGCAGTGCAGACGGCTCTGAACATGGTCGGCTGCATCACAGCTAGCATTTGCTTGCATTGAGCACTCATCTGGTACGTGTAATACCACAAGCAGTGCGGCAGCAACACTTCAGCTGGGAGGGGCAAGCTTCAAGCATGAGGAGCAGAAAACACGCCTATGCTCTGCAGCGTGTTGGGAATGGTTGCAAGAATGGATACTATGGACTGGATGAAGCCTGTGCAGTGCTGTGAATTGCCAGGGCTAAACAGATCTCCAAGAATTCATTCAGAGTGCTGGGATATGTATCACCTGCACAGCTCTGTACCACAGACTACATTGCCACTGGTGTTTGCACTGCACTGCCATGAAACCCCCTGATGATTAAGGGCTGAGCGTTAGTTTTTCATCAGACAGCACTGAACTCTTACAATTCTTATGTTTAAAAACTTCATTTCCAGTCTCTTCTCTTCCATTCAACTAAACAATCTATCAGTGTAATTCCACGCATGAAGGTGTGCTTAAAAGCTACAACATGACATCATCTACAAAGCTTTACAGGCAGCAATCAGTAACAAGATAAAATGATAAAGCTTGCACAAATAAACTTTTACATTTTGTAGAAATAAAAAATAGTTTAAACAAACAAACAAAATGTATTTAATAGAACTTAGTAACTCATCTCCAAGGGAAACTATTTTAGTGATACTTTCTGTTCTTCTGCTATTTAGTGAATATGGTCATCAGTGTGCTCTTGGATGTTTACACAGTTCAAGCTATTGCAAACACTTGCAACACATGCACTTGTCATTCCCTAGCATCACTCAAAGTAAAAAGGAAAAACAAGCATAGTGTTTTATATTTTAATGTATATATATTGTATGTGTCTCATCAACTGCACTCTGTGCTGTAGACAGTAAAAGAAAACAGAATGCAATGGCATGGATAAATTGCTGCCAGTTCTTACCTTGCCCCCACTCCTAAGAATACTTTTGTGAAAGATGCAGGAAAAGAAAAAAAAAAAAACACAACTTACCAATTTAGCTATAATGAGTGCATCATTCATTAAGTCCAAGAGAGGTGTCTCTGTATGAATATTGTAAAAGGAATAGGCAGCTTTGAGGCTTTTATGAACAGGATGGTGCATCACTGTTGAAGGTAATGTGTAGAAACTCAGGAAGTCTGTTAAAATACCATTTGAGCCCTACAAAAAAAAGTCAATTAATAAGAAGTAACCTCTCAGTTACTGGTTAGGCTAACATGGCAGTTCTACAGAAAGTAAGTAATAAATGCAGCACAGTTTTGCACACTGTAAGTTAATACTTACAGTATTAACAACTGTAATAAACAGTACAGCTGTTTGGTATAACAGGTAATCTTGGCTAAGATTTGAAGAAACTGAATTCTTGCCAAGCATGTATCTATAAATCAAAGCGAGACTGAAGCCTGAAATGGTCACTTCAGAAAAGGAAACAAACATTTAGATTTTTCCAGTCTATTACACCAATAACATTTTAACAACCAATTGCCAAAGCATTTCAGTTTGTTTCCCAAGCTTAGCCTGCCATAAACAAAGCTAACAAAGCACACTTCCAAAAAAAGTATAGAATTTTTTTTCCAATTGAACTTATTTTTAAAAGAATATTTTTTAAATCTGATGAAGTTCACATTAAGGAATAATTTTCTCAACTTTCTAAAAACAGAAAAAAAATATACTGTGCTGGTATACAAAGCATATTTAAATCAGCTCTAGTGATTATTAATCCACAAACACAATCCATTTGCTAGACAACAGTGCTAAATCACATTGAAATACTAATAAGACCAGTAGTCATCAAAAAAGGTACTCGTATCTAAAGTATCCTACATAAACTTTCTTAATATTTCACGCACCTAATGAAGTTTAACCGTCTTCAAGAGTGTAGATTAGTAGGAAATGGAAAATAATTATTACATGGGTTATGACTGACATGCTGAGCACAAAAATCCACCCAGATTTTCAATCCTCCTATTCTGATTGGGTCTCCTGATACATCCAAGAAGATAAGGCAAAGGAGACACACAAATGTTTGTTCTTGCTTGTTTGCTTTATTTTTGAATGACTGGTGCCCACTATTTTGAGCTCAATGAAGGACCTCACATGGATCCTTAAATTGATAGTACTTCTACAGTAAAAAGTAAGAGTTGAACCCATCACATGCAAAAAAGCTATTTTCTTGGAGCAGGTACAGATTCTGTAGTAGAGATAAACTAACAACAAATAACAGAAAAGTTAAGTCACTCACTAAATTCAGTAAGGATGATGAAAATATTAATTCATGAATTATACAGAGTATTTTAAGGTTTTAGCTCTGCACATTACAAAGATGACTTAAAAATCTGACACTAACTTCTCCAGGTCACACAGGTCTTAAAAAGATTTGAAGCACTAACAAAGCTACATTTTGTATAGTGAAAAACTAGTTCAAGAGACAGTGTAAAACAAGCAAGTGAAGACTGTGCTGTTCAGTTAAAATGGCACTGTCAATGGCACACTCATGCTGATCCTGGTGCTTGTGGACTCTTCTGTAGACTTCAACTCACCATCAAAGCCAAAAACCAACCCAGGGAGTGGGGGGGGAGGAAGAAGAGGGGGTGGAGAAAGAAGGAGGGACAATAAATTAAATTAGACCATGGAAGAGTCCAATGAGCACTAGACCCACTACAAAGTAAGTAGAAAGCTAAGCTTGGACAATGACAACCGATGAACAGGATTCCTCATCTCCAGCAGCAGTAAGTTTCTAAATTCAGCTGAGACTCCTGCACAAATTCAGGTTGCAGTGTGGGAACACTGAGCTTCACAACCTGCAGCTTCTGTGAGGAGCTGGTAGGTTTAAGGATGTTAGTGCTGATCATTTTCAAATAACCTTATCACTTTAAACAAAGTAATACACTATCTAAATACAATGTCTACAACTGATTTAGCATGGACTCAAAGGGAAGAGTGTATCTTTCTCCACCAGCTTTATTGAAGCTATTCCAACCATGCCTTGGAGATTTCCAATCCAAATGCTAATCTATTCCTGCACTGCTTATTTTGCGAGAAGCGTTGTGACCAACAGGTTGGAGGGTGGGGGTGATAGGGTGGGGAGAGAAGAGTAAGTGGTAGGAACAGATGATGCTCTCCATCTTGTTAGTGGACAAAGATTATAATTTTCAAGATAATTGAACTCCTAGCTGACAGCAACTCACGACAGCACCAAGGGATGTTAACTTTTACTTCTCTATTTTACATATACTCACGCATATACATGTGTGCATATATATATACACACACACAAATTCATACACATATATATACACACACACTCTTTTACTGGAAAAAGATATATTTTACTGAAGCAGACCATCAAAAAACATAATTCCCCCAGCAGGTGCCCCTAAAATTGATTTTAAAAATAAAGAATTTTGAACTGGTGTATGGCAGAAACTTAGACACCTGAGAGAGTGATACTGAATTCAAACCAAATCCTTATCTCAGTCATTGTATCATTTTTCCTTTTTTCTAGAAAAGGAAATTTGAAGACCAGTGCTTATTATCATGTCATATCTCTATGGAAAAAAATGGAGGAATGCAGGTGGAAGGTTGTTTTTAAAATATGTAGGGTTCTTTGCTGTAATATTTCCAAGATAGTGATATTTTGAGATTTTAAAATTCTTCTTTAAAATATCCTGTTATAAGAGCACTGCAGTTTATCACAACCAAACATTTTCTCATTAACAGAATGCAATACAAAGAACATGGAATCATGATATCAAATTCTACCTATAGCACACATATTTCATACTGTCCGCATTTCAAGAACTTGATGCTGATATGAACTTGTAAGTGGCATTCACATATACATTCATGAAGTAGTTATGGCGTGTTTTACCTCTACTACGTAAGTATCAATAATATGATCCCGAGGCAGGAACCAGTGGGCTACCTCTTCCTCATCCATCACAGGAGCAAGATTAAACTGTTTCAAGTAAGTGTTGATTAATTCTTGTACTGCTTTAGTATCTTTTTGTTCCATTGGTCTCAAACCTGAAGTTTTTGTGGCCTTATTGTAACAAAAGAAAAATACATGTTAAGATGTTGAAAAGAAAACTGCATACACAGCAAAGGCTGAAAGTAGGTTGCAGAGTCACTCCACTTGCTATAATGCATTCATTATTAGCCTACTTTACCCCAGTCACCCAATTCATTAAGCTATTTTACAAACGGCTTTCAATCAGAATTCTCTCTCTTCTAATTATTGGGGCACTTCAATCTTTATATTTCATTATTGAAACAACTTCATTTCTCCAGAGAAAGAGATACCATTGCCAACAGCCTAGACTTCATGCATTTTGTAATTTTTTTTTTTTTTAGGTCAGTCTTTATTTCTTATCTTCTTCTAAACTATCTAGGGCCCAGACACAGAAACAAAACATACAGCAACTTGCTTATCAGAAGTTAATCTGAAGACAAGAACACCTGCGATTCAAACTTAGGAAAATTACAGTCAAGCTATAAACCACAGTCAGCTGATAAAGTTTAATTAGAAATTAACAAAAAAATTCCACCTATTCTTAACACTTGCAAACTCCCTTGCTAACTCAACTTTCTATACAGGCACAACTGCTGTTCTGTTAACAAGAAAGCTTCTCATAACTTACAGCTGCCTGAAATTAAAAACCTATGGTATTTTAACAAATAAAGTTATTTATTTGACTTTAAACAGCAGAAGAGGAGAAAATTGCTTTCCAGTACTATGCAATTAATGTTTAAACAAGCAAAGGTGATTAAAGTCTTCTCCCCAGCTTTTTTTAGCTTTCCTGAATATTTCCTTTCAGGGAGGCTAAGGCTTGTTCTCGAGCTCATTTATCCTGCTTCATCTGTCTGAGCTACATACTTGGGCACGTATCACATTAATCATAGCAAAGTCAATTGCAAGAGCAGCCAGGTAGAGACTTGATTACTGGAAGCCTGAAATTAGTGTAGCTGATTATGCTCTCCTCAAAAGGCATTATTCTGGAGGAGGTATTGAKTCACATACTCTGGGAGTTAGCAGCCAGATGAAAAATCAAGGCACATTTTGCCACAGCTCTGGCCTGTGTATTACATTTTAGTCTTCCTGCTTTCCGAAGCAGCCTGGGACTATGGTTTGCCTCCACAACAGCACATCATCTAGATTTTTAAATGCCCTGAATCCATAAGGGTATTCACCTGACTCATCAACATAATGCTTCCTATGCCATATTTCATTCATAACCTCCTTATGAACTACAATATGAAAGGTTAATTTCAGCTCCCTCCAAGCCTTCATCCGTCTTCTAAAGCCATACACTGGAGCAGGATGGGAGGAAAAGCAGCTAAGCTGGAACATCTTTATCCCCCAGCAACGCTCAGAATGGCCACCAGTAAATGATTATTTGCAGCCCCAGAAGTGAGGGAAAGTGTACAGAACTGGGCTAAAATTTGTTTCTCTGCTCCACGTATCAAGCTGCACTGGGCATATATTCATGCAAGTATCCTGGCTCTGGATCTCAGTCAGTCAGGAAAAGACATACAGAGACAAACATGGTCCTGTCCTTATTCTAAACACAGCCAAAATTTACCTCTTTCAGAAAACTCTTTGCTCGAGAGATTAAACAGAAAAAAAAAATTATTTTTTATATCTATAGGTACATGCACAAACACAGCCTTCAATAAGGGTGGTATTTATTAATTACAGTATTTATTATTTCTGAAAACCTTTTTAATTCAGACTGTTCAAGTGATTAGGAATGATTAATTCCTCTTAAAGGGAGATGAGCTCCCAGTAGCAATGATATTCCAAGGACACTAAGAAAAGAGGTTAAAATGCAAGAAACAGTGTTTGGTGCTGAGGGATAGGACAGTGTGGCCTGAATGAACAAATTTGTGTGACAGTACTGTTTATGGTAACAGCCTGAAACTGAGCATAAAGATCCTAAACAGCACTTAAACCCTTTCTTAGGAAAAAACCTCAAAAACCCCCCAAAGCGTAAGACCTAAAGAGAAAACATTAGCAAAAAGATTAAATCTTTATCTTCCATGGGAGAAGCTCCCAAGTCAAATATAAAATAAACAAACAGCTGAGGCATATGGACTCCTACATCACTTAGTTTTAGAAGTTGATTTTCAAAGCACCTATTTTCTATTTGCACATGTCTGTACAGTATGTTTGCCTTAGCATTTTATGAATGAGATATGATGTATTCTTTGTCTTCCATAATTTATTTTTCTGTTGAAATCTGGGTTTTATGACAAAGGAAGATGATAAGGTTACAACTGCTTTTGTTTCTAATGATTCTCTGTAGTTGCACTTTTTGTACTGTAAGTAAGATCCTTATTCTTTAAACTATTCTTTTCCTGTATTGTTTCCATGAGAAACACTACTAGAGTTGCCACCAAAGCCTATATTTGAAATTGTCTACTGCACGTTTTTAGACTATTTAAAAGGTCTTCAAGATTTGATGGAAGCTATATTTAGTTCTCCAAGATTAAAACCTAATTAATTTGGTTATTAATTCCCAAGCTCTGAAAACTGCTGCCCTGCACGCAAGGGAGAACCTGCGTGTGCAGGCACAGGTAGCATGCAGGCAGCACAGGAAATGAGTCTGTCTGACAGCAGCCAGAGTTCAGATCAAGGTGTGGCACATGCTTTATACAGAGGAGTGCTTAGCGTATTACTCAAATATATAAGTAGTAAAAGAACCTGCAGCATCAAGCTAAATATAACCAACAGACACAATTCTCCAAAGTCAAATACATCATTACAAAGTACTATGAGTGAGGAAAAAAGTATTTTTTTGAAGGAAAACGGAGGGTTTGTTTAAAAAAAAAAAAAAAAAAAAAAAGGTTTACTGATATGGTATAGGTAAAGGATATTCTGCAATCCCTCCAAACAGAAAGGTAGCTTTTACAAGCAAAGAAATTGTTTTCAATTGTAAAGCTTAGACTAGCGTCTATAGGCTATTAATTAAAGCAATGAGATTTTTTAATAGTACATCTCAGACTACTTACAGTGACTTGCCCTGTCATGGAAATGAATCCTAAGGCTTTTTGCCAGCCTAACTATTAGCTGCAAACATGAGATAAAATATTTTTAACTAACCTAGCTATGCCAGAACACTTGTTTGTTTGTTTTTGCTAGACCATGCAAATAAACAGTACACAACATACTGAGGTGGCTTTTGCTGAGCCTGCTCATTGCAGAACAACAACATTCTCTGACAGAACAGAAAAAGCTGTGAATCAGTGGAATCAACAATCCCACTGTACTCAGCCAACTTTCTGGTGGACTTCTCTGAGAATTTTAAGACRTGAACTGTTAATTTTCTGTTCCAGTAATCTTTTATCAGATTAATCATACTGAGAATAGTCTTAGGCATCTTCAACTCAATCCCACATGTTTATGAAGTCAAGGTTTCTGTTTTTTTCTTTGTTTGTTTAAGGCTTTTAGGTCAAAATTTGTATTTTCTCCATATACAGATCTACTTTTCCAGCAATAGTCTCTTCTGTTTAGTATAGCCTTTAAGGTCTTTTTCATCAACCAGAGATTTTATTTTTAATTTGCTGCATGCACTGCCTTTCCACAGAAAAGCCTGTGCTGTCAGAGACAGATGGAAGGTTATTTTGGGCCTCACAATAACTGTGGGGATTCTCTAAAAGTCATATTTTCTTACATCAGGAAGTCTGTAGAGCTTCATTGTTCTTTGTAGAGTCATGTTTCTACTCAAATGTGAAAATTTCACCTCCACCAATTTTCTGGGATTCAGCGATCGATGCCAATACCTGGAAATAAAATTAATAATAAGATTAAATAGTATTTTAAGTGTCAGCTTTACTTGCATCCATTTACCTACTTTCTCTCATTGCTCCTTCTCCTCTCCAAATTTGTTTCTAAGCAAGCCTGTACTATGTCTGTAAGACGCCTGAGGAACAAAACATAAGGAAAAGCTATATCCAAGCAATAGCTTTTGAACAGGCCTGCTATCACCATATTTTGAATCTAAGCAAATGCTTTTTATTACAGAATGAGTAATCACAGGGCTAAACATTTTAGTACTTGCCATAGCACTGACAATCTCACCATACTTACATGGTAACATTTATTTTCTTGTACAGACAGGACCCTCTGCTCATGTCTAAGTAATTTGTTGAAGATGTCCTCTTCCTAGGAGATCATTGTGCAACAGAACATCCCTGGTTACTCTAACACAGCATGGCTTTTTTTTTTTCATCCTTCCTTACAAAAACTTACAGGATCTTTGGTGTTGATAGGTATAAACACAATTTCAAATCAAGAAGTACCCTGTCCTCCACAAGGATAGACAGCTGAACTAATACCGCTGGAACTGAACTTTTCCCAGTGGAAATATAATCCATTCCAAGCAAACGAAATTATACTTGACTACATACAACTCTTCTCACGTGATAGTTTTCCCATCTTTATCAAATGCCGATCAAGCCCTACTTTCTCCAGGAAAGATGAAAGTATTTCAAAAAAGCAAGTCATACAATTCCCAGAAATGCTCTGCCATCTTTGGCAAGCAACCAGGTCAACTGGGAAGTGTCCCAGCAGGGAAACAGGCCACTTGAAAAACACAGGTATAAAATGTTGTCATTGCTAGCATGGCTTCCACCAGAAGGTCAACAGAAACATCTATTAGTCTATTTAAGGTATGATAAACAAACCCAAAATTAGATTTTAGTCTGAGAAGCTGTCTTATCCAAAGCACTGGGAGGGAAGAAAAAAGACAGAAAGACACCAAAAAAACCACCCTGACAAACACTCAGGCCTTCAGGTTAGTCAAGGCCACAACATTTAATTTCTTTGAATTTTATGCTTTTATTGTTTCTAGCCAATTACATAACATGTTCTTTAAAATGACTGCTATAAGAACTGGTATTATTACGAACATCACCTAGGTTACCTGCAAGTGGCCACAGGTTTGGGGAGTACCACTCCAGCAGTGTAAACAGCCTGAAAAATTCCTTCCAGGTTTACTCTTCTGGTTATTTCCCGGATCAGTACAGGTGCTACCCGTTTAGATCTCAGTTTCTTATGGACACACAGAAAATTGATTTCTACCATTTTCTTCACACTAAAAGGATATTAAATAGTAGAAAAGTTTAGAAGAGTTGCACATTGCATATTTTCATTTGCGTAACTGTAGTTTTCCATGTTGTGACAGAAGAATTTGAGGTAAAAATAAATTGGCCTGTGACAAAGTACATCTGCAACAAATACTAATCTATGATATTGCGACTGCAATGGCAAATTGTGCAATATGCAAGCTGTGTCTAAGGTGTTTGCAACACTCCTTTTTCGGAGCTCTATCGGGACTTAACCAATTGCCTTACTTTAAGATGCAGAATGGCGTCCAAGCACATGCTACGTGGTGTCATAATACTTTATGAATTGTCAGTGTATGAAGACCTGGCCACGGAAGTCCAGCTGACTGATTATCCTTTAAATACTTTCCAGTAGGGTCAGAAAATTCTATGTCATTATCTGTATCATCCATCAATAAGAAGATTCCTTAAATATGTATTACTGGTCTTCACTGTAAGGAGCCCACAAGTTTTTTTTGGGGGGCGGGGGGTGGGGGGAAGAGTAAAATAAGAAGTCTCTGCTACACATAAAGGATTCTTCTGACTCTTTATGGTCAGTGAGCCTCTTTCTCTCTTTTTAAGTTCTCTGTGGCAATGGATACCAGTTTAAGATTTGTTTCATGGTGTTATTCTTTTACAAATAAAAAGTAATGGTGCATTTTACCTGTCATAAATACGAATATTTGCAGGGATGGCACTTATGAATCCTACCAGTTTTTTGTTTGAAGACACTCTAACCCCACAGTGCCATTGGGGTAACCAGCCCGGAGGACGTAGTGCCCTAGAATTGATGACAGAAATAATTACAAATTACTGCCTAAGAAGATGTAATAAAAACACCCTTCTTTGCACTCCAGCCAGAGCTGAATGTGGAACTTGCTACTCACCACAGAAGAAATTCAGGTGAATAATCAAACCTAAACATATTATCATCATCTTCTACGTAATTCTCATTTAACAGTGTGTATAACTCCTTCAGCTGAAAACACACACAAAAAAAATCCAAAGATTTATCCACACACATCAGTCAGAATAAACTTCAATGATTTTAGATACATATAAAAATTGTTTTACTTACAACTTCAGCATTGCTAAGATCCAATGTGTCCCACATAAAACCTTGTGGCAAAGAATATGGCTCTAGGCGGACATTGTCCTTATCTGGTTCAATTGCACCATGTGAAGTTATAACTTCATCTTTTGAGGGGGGAAGAGGAAACAAAAAAAGAAAAAGAAGAAAAAAAAGAAGTGTTACATTGCTAGCTTTCCKGATAGTTCCCAAAACTGCATTTAAGTCACATGATGTATTTTCTCACAATTGTGTGATAGGAACATGAAGCTTTTAAACAATGCTGATAAAAAATTAGTATTATTAGCTTATAGTACTTCTCACAGATCGCATTCAGACTAATGACTATCTCATCAGAATATAGATATGCACAGAACTACTCTACCTCAACTGATACCCAGTATTTCGTAACACAGGACAGCAATTTATCAGCACATGCACAGCATTTAGCCAGCCACGAGATCCACGGTCTCATCACGAGAAACATGTTGTACTCACAGCTAACAAGCTATGGCTCGGATCCTGTTTACCACTGACTTGAACAGACCCAAACTCAACAGGATTACTCAGGAGCAATGGCATGGCAAAGCCAGGGCATTTAAGGGATGTTGGTGAAATGTGAAACTTGTTCCTAAAATCCTACATGAAAGCATGCTTTCTTCTCCTCCCTTACTGTACAACTCCAGTCCCTCAGTATATAGCTATAAACAGAAGCTGTTCCTCTTCTATGGAGCAGCAACTGCCAAGTCATAGAATCATTTAGGTTGGAAAGGACCTTTAAGATCATCAAGTCCAACCATTAACCTAACACTGCCAAGTCCACCACTAAACCATGTCCCTAAGCACCACATCTACACGTCTTTTAAATACCTCCAGGGATGGTGACTCAACCACTTCCCTGGGCAGCCTGCTCCAATGCTTGACAGCCCTTTCAGTGAAGAAATTTTTCCTAATATCCAATCTAAACCTCCCCTGGCGCAACTTGAGGCCATTTCCTCTTGTCCTATTGCTTGTTACTTGGGAGAAGAGACTGACACCCACCTCACCACAACCTCCTTTCAGGTAGTTGTAAAGAGCGATAAGGACTCCCCTSAGCCTCCTCCTCTCCAGGCTAAACAGTCCCAGTTCCCTCAGCTGCTCCTTATAAGACTTGTTCTCCAGACCCTTCACCAGCTTTGTTGCCCTTCTCTGGACATGCTCCAGCACCTCAATGTCTTTCTTGTAGTCAGGGGCCCAAAACTGAACACAGTATTCAAGGTGCGGCCTCACCAGTGCCAAGTGCAGAGGGACAATCACTTCCCTTGTCCTGCTGGCCACACTATTTCTGATACAGGCCAGGATGCTGTTGGCCTTCTTGGCCACCTGGGCATGCTGCCGGCTCATATTCAGCCCACTGTCAACCAACACCCCCAGGTCCTTTTTCACCGGGCAGCTTTCCAGCCACTCTTCCCCAAGCCTGTAGAGTTGCATGGGGTTGTTGTGGCTGAAGTGCAGGACCCGGCACTTGGCCTTGTTGAATCTCATACAGTTGGCCTCAGCCCATCGATCCAGCCTGTCCAGATCCTTCTGCAGAGCCTTCCTACCCTCAAGCAGATCAACACTCCTGCCCAACTTGGTGTCATCTGCAAACGTTCTGAGGGTGCACTCGTTCCCCTCGTCCAGATCATTGATAAAGATACTAAACAGAACTGGCCCCAATACTGAGCCCTGGGGAACACCACTTGTGACTGGCCGCTGACCGGATTTAACTCCATTCACCACAACTCCTTGGGCCCGGCCATCCAGCCATTTTTTTCACCCAGCGAAGAATATGCCCGTCCAAGCCATGAGCAGCCAGTTTCTCTAGGAGAATCCTGTGGGAAATGGTGTCAAAGGCTTTACTAAAGTCCAGGTAGACAAGGTCCACAGCCTTTCCCTCATCCACTAAGCGGGTCACCTGGTCATAGAAGGAGATCAGGTTAGTCAGGCAGGACCTGCTTTTCATAAACCCATGCTGACWGGGCCTGATCACCTGGTTGTCCTGTACGTGCCGCATGATAGCACTCAAGATGATCTGCTCCATAACCTTCCCTGGCACTGAGGTCAGACTGACAGGCCTGTAGTTCCCCGGATTCTCCTTCCGTCCCTTCTCGTAGGTGGGTGTCACATTTGCTAACTTCCAGTCAACTGGGACCTCCCGGGTTAGCCAGGACTGCTGATAAATGATGGAAAGTGGCTTGGTGAGCACTTCCGCCAGCTCCCTCAGTACCCTTGGGTGGATCCCATCAGGCCCCACAGACTTGTGTGTGTCTAAGTGGTGTAACAGGTCGCCAACCATTTCCCCTTGGATTATGGGGGCTTCATTCTACTCCCTGTCCCTGTCTTCCAGCCCAGCGGGCTGGGTACCCCAAGAACAACTATTAAAGACTGAGGCAAAGAAGGCATTAAGTACCTCAGCCTTTTCCTTATCCTTTGTCACTATGCTTCCCCCCACATCCAATAAAGGATGGAGATTCTCCTTAGCCCTCCTTTTGTTAATAATGTATTTATAGAAACATTTGTTATTGTCTCTTACAGCATTAGCCAGATTAAGTTCTARTTAGGCTTTGGCCCTTCTAATTTTCTCCCTGCATAACCTCACGACATCCTTGTAGTCCTCCTGAGTTGCCTGCCCCTTCTTCCAAAGGCCATAAACTCTCTTGTTTTTTCCTGAGTTCCAGCCAAAGCTCTCTGTTCAGCCAGGCTGGTCTTCTTCCCCACCGGCTCGTCTTTCAGCACATGGGGATGGCCTGCTCCTGCRCCTTTAAGATTTCCTTCTTGAAGAATTTCCAGCCTTCCTGGACTCCTCTGCCCTTCAGGACTGCCTCCCAAGGGACTCTGTCAACCAGTCTCCTAAACAGGCCAAAGTCTGCCCTCCGGAAGTCTAAGGTGGCAGTTCTGCTAACCCCCTCCTTACTTCTCCAAGAATCGAAAACTATCATTTCGTGATCACTGTGCCCAAGACGACCTCCAACCATCACATCACCCACAAGTCCTTCTCTGTTCACAAACAACAGGTCCAGTGGGGCACCTTCCCTAGTTGGCTCACTCACCAACTGTGTCAGGAAGTTATCTTCCACACGCTCCAGGAATCTCCTAGACTGTTTCCTCTCCGCTATGTTGTATTTCCAGCAGACATCTTGTAAGTTGAAGTCCCCCACAAGAACAAGGGCTAGCAATTGTGAGACTTCTCCCAGCTGCTTATAGAGTATTTCATCTGCCTCTTCATCCTGGTTGGGTGGTCTATAACAGACTCCCACCATTATGGACTGCCGTCCAGTTTGGAAGGTCAACATTACCAGCATCTTTACACAAACTCTGCAAGTATCAACACCCTAAATGTTACTGCCGCTACATGGCAGACTTGGCCTAACTAAAGGACCTATTGCTAACAAACTTAACCTGAAGGCAGAAGGATTCTGAAGTTAATTTAATGCAAAGATCCCTACAGCTATTTCTTGAATCAACAGATTATTTTTTTCCACCTAAACATATCCAGCATATCAAATAGTGAAGACTTCCCAATGTGTTCATTCAGCAGATAAAGGAAAAGCTTAAAAAAAAAAAAAAAAAAAAAAAAATCAACAGGATCAAGAAGCAATTCATAAACACTGTTGAACAAAACCTCTGCTGGTCAAATTCAACAAAACATATTTCTACTGAACAACACTAACAAATCATTTTTAGAGCCAATGTATTGGTCCTTTTAGGCTGGCAAGTGACAGACTCTCACCTCTATAGAAGTGCCGTAAGATATATTGACTAAGCTGAACTGAACTCCTGGAACTGCTGCACAGACACCTGAACTAGCTCTGAAAAAGCTTCATTATGGCCAGACTATTTTTTGATTTACACATCAACTTATTTTGGCCAGGCTCTTCCTCCACCTAGGCAGGATTACTGTGACAATTACTAGCATTATTACAGAGGTATCTGGATAGAGTTTGTATGGAGAAGAGCCAGGGCAGGTCACTTCAATCCAGTGGAAAATATTGCATCCAAGGACTCTGCTCTGGACTTCTCTATGCAAGGAAGTCAGGGAGAAATGAGCTCACTGTGGATTAAGCTATAGAAACAGATTAATGTGAAATGCTGCCCTGTGGAGAAAGAGAGAAGAGTGCTCCTGTGCTTTAGACTCTACCTTATTTTTGCTTATTCTACAACAGTCTCCAATGCCATGGAAAGAAACCTGCAGAACAGAACAATGACAGCTATTGCACTGAGACTGTTTTACTTGTGGGGTCCCCAAGTTTCATTGGCACTGAAGAGCTACAACTGCCTAACTTGAAGGTAATGAAGGGGGAAGTAGAAGGTTCAGAAAGCAATTCAGAAAAAGCAAGAGAGTCAGCAACTATCTTCTCCAAGAAAGACTAAGATTTACCAACTGTGTTATCAGAGATCAGATCAGTATAAAAAGTAATCTGCCAAATTGCTTACAAAATTAAAGGCAAGGAGAGGTCACCTCACCATCTCACTTGGTACCAAGAACAGAGAACGGACTCTGAGAAAGCATGTCTTCTAGGTAGTGTACGTTGTGGAGGAAGCACGTGAGCACACAGCAGTAAAAGTGTTCACGCGTGAGAGAAGCACCATTACCCACTTAAAGCTGCATGAAAACAGTAACCTACAGCAGGACAGTCATTACCTCTGTGACAGCAAATCTATCTAATGAAAAAAAAAAATTTAAGGGAAAATAAATAAATAAAAAAAAAAAAAAAAAAAAAAAAAAAAAAACCAGAAAGAAAGCAAGCTTAAAGTTTCTGGCTCATACTTTATTTTGATAGAAATTAGCACCAATAGCAATGGACTTCTACGTTCTGTTGTTCAAGAGTTCAGACCTAAAATATACAAAGGAATGCAATTCCAATAGCATTTCCCATTTTTACAGGAGAACATCAGA